>OZ020285.1:10884091-11244944 GCA_963971205.1 Aethes cnicana
CGCCCGCGGCGTCGGCGGAGGCGCTGCGGCGCGAGCGCTCGGCGGAGGCGCGCCAGCTCATCGGCGCCTCCACGGCCGCCGCGCGCAGGCTGTTCCAGCAGAACCTGGCGCAGGGACAGCTCGCCAGCTCCAGGTGTGTATAGTAGATGTATACGGCCGCCGCGCGCAGGCTGTTCCAGCAGAACCTGGCGCAGGGACAGCTCGCCAGCTCCAGGTGTGTATAGTAGATGTATACGGCCGCCGCGCGCAGGCTGTTCCAGCAGAACCTGGCGCAGGGACAGCTCGCCAGCTCCAGGTGTGTATAGTAGATGTATACGGCCGCCGCGCGCAGGCTGTTCCAGCAGAACCTGGCGCAGGGACAGCTCGCCAGCTCCAGGTGTGTATAGTAGATGTATACGGCCGCCGCGCGCAGGCTGTTCCAGCAGAACCTGGCGCAGGGACAGCTCGCCAGCTCCAGGTCTCTACTAATATACCTCCAAATAGATATTTATTCACCAAGAGGAGTAAGGCATTGAGTCATCAATACTTACCCTCGATGGTTATATAATATTTTATAACACTCCTACGAGGAAAAAACTAAAAGAGGAGAAGCCTATTTTCACCTACTCAAATGTATTAACTCTTCATATTGCTCTACATCCTTTAATCACGAACGTCTCTCGAATACTTCCATTCAGTATCATATCGCTAATTATATTATCACTTCTCAAAGACATTCATTTTAGTTAAACACAACGCGACAACCAACCGAACACAAAATAAACAAAAGGTTGCTTTACTTTTCATAGTAAATATGGTGGCAACCTTCTTTTTTATTTGCGCCAGCTACGGCTATCATACCAGTGACGGACCATTCGAACGTCTGATGGTGCGTATACGCTTGGAAAGTTTCAGCAAGCATATAGGACACAGCTATAAATAAATTAGAGTGAGCTTGAAGTATTGCCATCTCGCCTAATTTTCATTAAACTGTGCTTTGATTATCATACAGATACTTCTTGTCTTATGTGAAGATATTAAACTAAACCAGCATATTTTTCCATATAATATAACAACACAATAATTTTCAGGTCAAACTCGAGTATACCCGAGAAGCCAGTGCGCAGTTCAGTGATAGCGCAGCGAATCAACACGTTCACTCAGCCGCAGCCGACCACTCTACCCCCCCTCTCTCCCTCCCCCCGCACCAACAAAATCTCCCCCGAACCCCCACAGGAGCCCAAAACTAGCCCCCTCAAAAACATAGACAAAATCAAGTTAAGCCTGGAAAGTCCCTCGCAAATTCAATACGAACCCATCATAGATCCCACAGTAGACTTGAGTCCAAGTACCGAAAATAACCCATCCTCCTTCAGTGCCATCAACTACTCGGAAATGAAAGAAAACGAGGTATACAGAGAGATAGCAGTCGATCCTCTAAAACAGAGCGAGCCTATGATCAAACAGAACATTCTAGAAAACGATATGTTCGATGCTTCGTATTCAAGCTCGAATGAAAACGACGATGATGACAGTGATAACAAATTCAGTACGATCAAACGATCGCCGTATAGCAAGAATAATGTGACCGAAGAGAATGGCCAGTCTGAATTGAGTAGGCAGAACACGGTTATAGAAAATGTTAATTATAAGAAGGAAGCCAACGGCACTAACACGAGCGATGGTAAGAATGAACAAAATGTTTTTTCTCAAACATGGTCGGATAAGATTGAGTTTATTGTTATTAATTATTATTAGGAGCCTGTCTTGTCCCATTGCTGAGCAAAGGCCTCCCCTCATCCTTTCCACATGAGTTTGTGTAATACATGTTTACACTTAAGGAGGCTTTTGTCCAGCAGTGGGACGCAGCAGGTCCCTAATAATAATAATTACACTTTTGTATTCTATTCAATTGTACGTATTCAAGTCCAAAAGCGGAAACACATCTTTGACGTCGTCTATATGATTACCGGCCCAGGCCAGCAAAATAAGTATGAAAATCCATTATTTCCCATTCGTTTTTTCCCCTACATAATACCATGTCTATACAAACACCGTCCTTCAGCCAAGGTTCAGTAGTTTAGTGGGGCTGGGGTTCAAAGATGAAATTATAAACAAAGCTTCATTGTCATTGTCCTTCGGGAGTTTCATTATGGTATGGTAAATTAAAAAAAAACGTAATTTGTGCATTTCCAGATGTTTCCCCTGAAGGTATGGATGAAGGGACGATATACGAGGACCTGGACGACGACCCCGGCCTAACAGCGCGAGCTCTGTACGACTACCAAGCAGGTGAGACTTACATTTTACCTTTAGATGTCACTTAAACCCTCTCGTGATGAGAGGAGGCCTGTGCCCAGCAGTGGTACGCAAAATAAGCTGTAGTGTATGTACGCCCGGATTTAAGTCGAAAAGTACTGGTCGGATTCCAACAAAATTTGGTATGGGGTTAGTTTATCATAGGTCAACATAGGCTACTTTTTATCACGGAAAAACTTATAGTTCCCGTGGGAACGCTATTACCGAATTCCACGTGGACGAAGTCGCGGGCAGAGGGACGAGCTAGTTTGTAATAAAGTTCCAACTAGACTCGGGTTGTCGAACGATTCCTTTCTATTGAAAACGTCGGAATCACTCTTAAAACTTCAAAAACTGACCTTACGGTCTATCGACTCATGATTGAATTCCTTACAGCTGACGAGTCCGAAATCACATTCGACCCCGGCGACATCATAACCCACATCGAGCAAATCGACGCTGGCTGGTGGCAAGGCGTGGGCCCCCAAGGCACCTTCGGTTTATTCCCCGCTAACTATGTCGAATTGCTGCCCTGCCACCCTGGCCACCACTGAGGCTAAGATTACGGCTAAGGGTATGGAAAAGACATCTTTATTATCACATTACTAAACACTACACGACGAGTCGTAACGCAATAAAACTCGGAAAAAGATATTTATTTACCCTTTTCGTGTCGTGTAGTGTTTATTAGTGTGTTATAAACGCGAAAGTATAAAAATAATCATCATCATCAGCATCATTCTGATCGAAAAATATTGATATAATTTAATTAGTATTTGTTCGACCCATCCCCCATTTGACCAAATTAGACCACCGCACTCGCCGCAATTTGACGGCCTGTAGGAAGCTTTATACACACAATTAAAAAGACGACTGAGCCGTTAAATGTAATGATATGACGTCTTCGTCGACATTGAAACATTTTGAAACTAACTTGCATAGTGAGCGTACCTAAAATGCACTCGTTTTATTTTTTGGCTTCAGTCGACATTTTAGTTGGTTTATGTGATTAGTTTTGAAGGTGACTTTGAAACCTGTAAATTTGCTCACAAATTTAATGGAGATAGAACATGGGAAAGTAGAGTTTAGTCCTAGTCATAACGGATTCTTCCTTTCCTTACCAAGGCCATATAAAAAAATGGACTTTGATTGGTATACCAATTGACATGCATTAGAATTTCCCTAATGTACGTAGGATAAATGCGTTTTGCTAACCAATAGCCATGTTTCTTTTATAGTGGAGAGGTTACAGGATCAATCGGTTGATTTAAAACATTTAAAATTACCTTTTTTATGTGTTTATGACATTTATGTAATGAATAACATGTATTATGCCTATAATTATGAATTTATGACCATTATTTGCAATTAGCTTTAATGATATTTTTAGAATGTGTCACAAAGTCATCATTGATTGAATTGTATTTACAAATTCATTGTATTATTTATCATGTCACAAAAATTTGATTTATTTATAAAAAATACAATTTTTACTTGTAATGAAAAATGAAAACCTGACCTATTGAAATTTAGGTATCAAGTAAAAAATCGTAATATAGACTACGTTTTGTGGTCTCAATTTAGTGCGGTCGGCGTCAAAGAGACGGTTAAACCCTATTCCGTTCGTGTAATCATCTCTTTGATTGTACACGATGAGAGAAGTCTAAAAATGCTTGTGCACATCGTGCATGTAAGTTCATTAACGAGCCGTCTCATAAAGATAAATATCATAATTAAATAGATGAACATGCTTAAATAATTGTCGTGGCATACCTAAATATATTGTGCTCAGTAATATACGTAGCTCGTATGTTGCGGGGTCCTGGACTTACATTGAGTGGCCAATATAAAATACTGGCTGAGTCTGACCAAAACACTACCTTGATTTTTGTTATAATATGATACATTGTATAGGTCATTTAATGTTGTAATATTTATTCAAGCAACTGTAGACGCTAGTGCCATCTTAAACATACTAGCTGGTATGTTATTCGTTCAATAAAAATATGCCTACGCCTTGACGGTTATGTAAGCTTATTTGTTTTGCAGAAATATTTTTCTTTATACGAATAGCTTCCTGAGATGTCGTGTTCTTTGAAAAGATATCTCTAAACATTCTGATCTTTCGAAATAGTGATCTCAAAATCCTCAAATACACATTCATGTGTAAATCCTTATTAAAGTAAGTAAGATTTTTTCAAGACGTGGAAAATTTGATGTCACCTCCTGTTAGACATTGTTTACAATCGATCAATATTATACTTAATTATATTTAGTATGAAATAGTATCCTGACGCCTTCGTATTTTTATAGCATGATTTTAATTAGTTTTATATTTATTTCATCTTTCAAGTGGAAGTATAACAAAATGGGTGTATGTATTGAAACTTTTAGACCAAGATTATCTTTTGAAAATGTTACTTCAAACTGACGTAATTTGTTTTTTTAGCATATAATGTTTAAATTTCGCTCTAGTTTTACCTTACATTTTTATTATGGATATTATTGTTAATACCAATACATATTATGTAACACAGTTTAGTGTATTGTTTTCCGCAAGTGCGGTAAGGTTGTATTTGACATTTTTGTGACTGTTTTTAGCATTTAGATAATTTTAATGACATTTATTTATTTAAATAAGATGCCGTAGTCCAGGATAAATGAAATTTAATATGACGAGTATTATTTCAATGTTATTAATTTTCTTATTACAAAAAATGGTACTATACAGATATGTATTTATTAATTTTTCGTCTTTTTATACAATCACAATATCGTGTCTTACTAGTGCCAAACGAATATGCCCCCTGATATATCAATAATAGTACTTCCCAAAATAGATTATAATTATAATTATTTTATTTTGTTTCATGGACATATTAATGCAGTAACGCACAGTTGAAAATAATATGCTCCACCTACTGTAGCTAATTATTAAATAAAAGAAACAAAATGCTCACTCATCTATAAATTGGCAACACTTCACTGATTTTCTCATTAAGTTTCCATGGCAACACAGGCACCGTAGACTAAGAACTAGTGATCAAACAAATTTGTCCTAATTACCCGATTATTGGATCCGTTCTAATAAATTGCTGCAATTTGGTGATCCAAAAACAATTAGGCTTGTTATGGTATTTTCATTTATCGAAAGGTCAAATATGAGATTAATTGTTGTAGATTTAATTAATTTCTCTCGCATAAGCATTTATAATATTAGGTCCTTACATATGAAATTGGCGTTTCATATGGCAGAAATGAAAACGATTTTTTTTTATGAAACTATTTTTTTATTTAGTCAAAGTATGTACCATGGCTATCTATGCACTTTTGCCATCTCGAAGGTAGTTCATTGATTCCTTTACTAAAAAAAGTGTGTGAGCGAGAATCAATAAAATCTTTGAAGGCCGTTTGGACAGCCTCGTGAGAATTGAATTTTTTTCCTTGCATGAAGTTGTCCAAATTCCGAAAAAAATGGTAATCAGTTGGAGCAAGGTCCGGGGAGTATGGTGGGTGTCGAAGACATTCCAGTCGCAACTCCCGTAGTTTTGCGGCCGTCAAACGTGCCGTATGTGGTCGAGCGTTGTCCTGAAGCAGCAGTGGGCTAGATCGATTGACCAGTCTGGGTTGTTTAATGGCTAGCTTTTCCATCATCGTTTGCAATTGTTGACAATACACATCAGCCGTGATTGTTTGCCCAGATCTTAAGAAACTGTAATGGATGACACCGGCACTAGTCCACCAGACACTTACCAGTACCTTTTTCTGAGTCAACTTTCGTTTCGGGCAGAATTTGGCTGGTTCACCTGGGTTCAACCATTGTGAAGAACGTTTCCGGTTGTCGTACAAGATCCATTTTTCATCACAAGTAACGATACGATTCAAAATGCCTTCATTATTGTGCCGGTTGAGAAGTGAAACGCAACACTCGACGCGTGTTTCTTTGTTTGCGTCGCTCAATTCATGCGGTACCCATTTTTCAAGTTTTTTCACTTTTCCAATTTGTTTCAAGTGAATCAAAATGGTTTTATCACTCACACCGAAGCCTGCCGCTAACTCTGACGTGGTTTGCGATGGATCTGCTTCCACAATTGCTTTTAATTCTTCGTTATCAACTTGTGTCTCCGGCCGTCCACGAGGCTTGTTCTGTAGGTCAAAATTTCCAGAACGGAAACGTTGGAACCAATAACGTACCGTATTTTCTTTTGCAGTAGCTTCCCCATACGCATTGTTAATCCTACGAGCCGTTTCTGCAGCACTAGTGCCGAGGTGAAACTCATATTCGTAAATATAGCGATATTTTAAGTTCTCCATATTGTGAACAGAACGATGTGAAAGAAAAACAAATGACGCGATAACAAATAAATTTCGTAATTCGAACACAGAAATACATGGTCTTAAATTTGAAATAAATTTGAATTTGGAATTCCTAGCCGAACGCCACATATTTTGAATCAAAGTTGCCAGTTCGCCAAACGCCAATTTCATATGTAAGGACCTAATAATTATACAATCGTAAAACATCCACTATTGCACTGCCAGGATTGTATTCTTTTACTGCAGATTATAATAATTAAAGAAGTGTAATGTTAAGATGAATTCCAACAGTTTGTTACACAATGGAAATTTACTATATTGTGTAACGAATTATTGAAATTGTCCTTTTCTTCCAATACCATTCAGGCTTATAAAGGTAGTATTATTTTTATCGTAATGTTTAGTCTGAATATTGACCTAAGACTAAACCTTGCCTTGAACCCCTATACAAACATAATATATAGTGGTAAGCGAAGTATTTATTCCATTAATTTGATAACATGTACGTACGTTCTCTATAATGGTTGTACCTAATGTATTGCAATATATATATAATTTTATGTATGGTGCTCCAATGTAACATAGGTTTACATTTGTATCCCACGATTTTCGGAATAAAGTCCTACAGTTCGATATCGGTTTTATTTTACCTTCAAAAATTTAGTTACAAGATATGCAATGCAGCCATACTAATCTTATACTTTGAACGCGTTAATCTTGTATATTTCTATGCTTATTTATTCATACAAGCGATGTCAGAAACGGTTTAGACGAAATTTGGAATATAGGGGTTTTCGAGGGCGGCAAATCGATTTAAGTAGGTGTCATATCTGAGAAAATTCGGTTTTAGCTATTTTCACCCGAGCAGAAGCCGGTCGCCCAGGTACTAATAAGTATTATAAATGCGAAAGCAACCCTGTCTGTCTGTTACCTCTTCACGCTTCAACCGCGGGACCGGTTTAGATGAAGTTTTTGGTATGGACATAGAGAGAAAGTCCCGGAGAAGGATTTAGACTCATTTTTATCCCGGAAAAAAGCATATTTCCCACGGGAACGCTATAACCGATTTCTAGGCGGGTAAGTCGCGGGCAGAAGCTAGTCCTTTAATAAACTAGTATTATGTATTTGGAACTGCTGCAGTACAAGTCAAACATTATTATATAACGTCATGAGTCGATGTCCATTCACCACCCCACAACAACAGCCTCCACCACACCACAACAGCCTATTTACAGCCCACTGCTGGGCACAGACCTCCTCTCATCACGAGAGGGCTTGGGCTAGTCCCCACGCGGTCCCAGTGCGGATTGGGGACTTCACACACATCCTTGAATTACTTCGCAGATGCGTGAAGGTTTCCTCACGATGTTTTCCTTCACCGAAAAGTGCAGTGGCAAATTCAAATTGAATTTCGCGCATAAATAATTTCAGAGGTGCGAGCCGGATTCGAACCCCCGACCCTCTCATGCGGTAGGTGAAACCTCCTAGGCTAACAACAACAGCCTATTTACGTCCAAATGCTGGACTCAGGCCTCCTCTCTTCACTAGAGGGTTGGGGCTATTGGCGTCACGCAGGACAAGTCCAGATAGGGACTTCACATACATCCTTGAATAACTTCGTAGAGGCGTGCAGATTTCCTCACGATGTTTTCCCACCGAATAGCTCAGTGGTAAATCCAAATTGAATTTCGCACGTAAGTAAACTGAACGAGATGCGAGCCGGATTCGAACTCCCGACCCTCTGCATGAGAGGTCGTGGGTCAAACTAGGCTACCACTTCATATTGTTACAACTGTAACAAGGTCACTGATTTGATTATTCTAATAATCACACAGGATGGAGATTGTCGTACCAAATAAAACCACCACATCTGTAATATCTCATGTAATACTTCAAATAACTTATCATAAAACACACGTAAACATAAACATTCTAATATATTCTAAACAACATTATCCTACGGCTTGCCGCGCCTGTAGGATGTCCGCGAACACTCCGTTTCTCGGCATCGGGATTTTGTTCACGATATCCGGGTTTACCTGCCGATAACAGAAAGGTAAAGTAAGTATGGTTACATGGAAAATATGTAAGGGACACTCATCTATCTATTTATCTATATATATATATATATATATATACATGGTGGGTCAGAAAATACGATTCTAAGTATATTGTATAGGTCTTTATTTTTTTTTGAGTTGTTTTGTATAGGATTCAGGCGTCGCTCACACAACGAATCCCATATACAATTATATTTTTTACCAACTCAAAAAAAATTAAAGAGTATATTGTATAGGACAATATACTTAGAATCGATAGCCGATACTGTGGGTTAATTATTTGCCATATTTTCTGACCCACCACGTATATATAAAACAAGAAACTGACTGACTGATCGATCAACGCAGGGCCGAAACTACTGGTCGTAGAGAGCTGAAATTTGGCATGCAGGTTCCTTAGGGACCGTAGGGGAGCACTAAGAGAGGATTTTGCGAAATTCCCACGGGAACGGGATTTTACATTTTAATATTTCTGCGCATACGAAGTTGCGGGGAAAAGCTAGTCTGCCTATAATCGCCCCGTCCCACATCTGCGAAAATCTATTAATCTATCTATATATTAAAAATGAATGGCCGTGTGTTAGTCTAGCTAAGGCTCGAGAACTGCTGGACCGATTTGGCTGATTCTTTTTTTGTTTTATTCCCTGGGCTCTTGGGAGGTTTAGAGAAAAAAAAACGGAAAAAATCTAGAGGAAAAGCCAGACAAAAATACTCACCTTGTATGGGAATCCGTCGTGATACGAAATTCACCGGGTCAACTAATATTATTAATGTGTGTTTGTTTGTCCTTCCTTCACGTCAAAACAACTAGACCGATTTGGCTGAAATTCGGTATGGAGATAGTTTGAGACCCTGGGAATAACATAGGATACTTTTTATCCCGATATTTCCACGGGATTCCCAAAGAATAAGCTCTTTGAAGTGGCAGTGGGCCGGTCACATCGCGAGAACTGCGAATAGTCGTTGCAGTAAACGCGTTCTTGAGTGGAGACCACGACAAGGCAAACGAAGTGTAGGGCGCCCTGTTGCCAGGTGGAGTGACGATTTGCCGTGCATTGGGTGAGGCCTACGTCCAGCAGTGGACTTCTATGGGCTGTTGATGATGATGATGATGATGATGAGGTTTTCTACGAGTAAACCAGTTTTTCAATACTTCGCGAAGTCGCGGGCTAACGGCTTTTATAGGCCGTGTCCGCCGTGTGGTATAGCGTAACTTGGCAGGACTAGGTCTACTGCTATTATGTATTTTTAACCCCTGATGCGAAAAGGGGGGGGGGGGGGTTATGACGTGACCCCCCCCCCTGAGTCGAAAGCTGGATCCGCCCTTGACTGTGCTTCGACTTACCTTCACCCTCACTTCCCTCGGCATGAACTCGTGGAAGAACTCGTAAAAGTCGAAGTGCGTGGTGACGACATTCAGCCGCGCCATCTCCCACTTGAGCTCGTCGACGGCGCCCTGTGGCGCCACGTCGTGGCGTCGCGCCAGCCGCGTCAGGTTGTAGATGTTCTGGACCAGTTCCTCGGCGCGCACGCGGGCCCGGTAATCGTATCTGTAACAGGAAATGAGAGTAAGGGTAAGTTGATTAAAACCGTCCGTTAAAGTTAACGATAACGTTAAATATTTAAGCCTGGGTTGATTCAAGCACAGTTGACGGACTCCTGGTCGTTAAAATATGGCCGCCGAGCTGTCATTCCATACAAAAACGTTATTTTGTCCCATAGTAAAATATTTAACGTTAACTTTAACGGAAGGTTTAAATCAACTCACCCTTACTATGGGGTAAAATGACGTTTCTGTATGGAATGACAGCTCGGCGGCCATATTTAATTACCAGGAGTCCGTCAACTATGCATGAATCAACTGACCCTAAGGGTGGGTTGATTCAAGTACAGTTGACGAACGGTCGTTAAAGATGGCCGCCGAGCTGTCATTCCATACAGAAACGTCATTTTGTTCCATAGTAAAATATTTAACGTTAACTTTAACGGACGGTTTTCATCAACCCACCCTAGAAACGGTATGAACGTGAAGGGTGCATGGAAAGAACGTGTAGTTTTTTTTCATTGGGATTTTAGTGTCGATATAAATTGGCTGTACATTACGTGATAAAAATGTAATTTTCTCAGTTTCAGGAGTGATGGCGAGCTGTAAAGAAAGAATTTCCCGAAATTCCTACGGGGATATTTAAAATGGGACCTACGCGAGTAATACCACCACCACCGCTACCACCACGGCCTATTTAAGTCCCACTGCTGGGCAAAGGCGTCCTCTCATCACGAGTGGGTTTGAGCTATAGGCCCCACGCGGGCCCAGTGCGGATCGGGGACTTCACGCACATCCTTGAATTACTTTGCAGATGGCGTGCAGGTTTCATAACGATGTTTTCTTTCACCGAAAAGCAAAGTGGGAAATTCAAATTGAATTTCGCACATAAGTAAACTAAGAGGTGCAATCCGGATTCGAACCCCTGATCCTCTGCATGCGAGGCGGAGGCCGAACCACTGGGCCAACGACTTGTAATATTAATGACTTTGTATAGATTTCTCTACAATTATTTGTACTTACTTTGGCTCTAATTTACTTTCCAGGAACTTATATAGCCGTTTAGTTATCCAAGGCGCATTAGCTGGCTGGAACCTTTTAGGCGGTTTGAATTTCAAATCTTCCATAAATTCCTTTGGTAAGGGACCCATCAGCAATGCGGCAGGTTTTCTCGGCTTCCTAGTAGCCATTATTGGTTCCGGCTTCTTTATACGGCCAATAGAGAACTTGGATTGAATTGGAGACATGAATCTGTTGAAATCTCGCTTTTGCTTCAGTGAATTTTGGACTTTCTCCCTCTGCAAATAAGTTAGGGCGATTTTAGTTAAAAATCTCGGTTTCAGTTTCGAAACATTCCTATAGGAGGACATAAGTTAGTCTTGTAGTCTTCGAAATTGACACCAAAATCATATGTATGCGCTTAAAAATTTCAGAACTGCACTAAATTAATATGAGACCAACTTAGGACGAACCACCTTTCAAATTAAAAAACCGGCCAAGTGCGTGTCTGGCCACGCGCAAAGTATAGGGTTCCGAAGTTGAGGATGCCCACAGTACCTTTCTAAGACTTTTATTAGCATCTAGCTAGCCTGTGGTATGACGTGCCCGCCCGACGCCCCTGCCCGGTCGAGAAAAATCATTGGTTTTTTAATCATTTCATAAGTTGGTCGACTATGACTCGTAAGTTTGTACAGCCTACTTAGCTGTGATAGTTTTCCTTTCAACTACGTTATATATGCCACAACTGTGATTTTTTTCAGCCATCCAAATACCACCATTTAGCTGGCAGGGGGGGGGGGACACGTGACTCTAACGAAAAATAGCACTTTAAAGCTTAATATTTCACAAACACATCACTTAATCAAAAAATGGTTTTAACAAACCCACTATATTTTTTTAAGACCCTTTCAACGATATGCCGCACCATGGGGTACGCAAGAAAAAAAATTACATCCCCACTTTACGAGTAGGGGAGGTACCCTATAAAAAAATATATTTCAAAATTTTATTGTACCACTTTGTCAGCATAACTAATATGTATATTCATGCCAAATTACAGCTTTCTAGAACTAAGCATCTCCGAGCAATAGTGCGGACAGACGGACGGACGGACGGACGGACGGACGGACGGACATGGCGAAACTAAACCCTAAAAACCCTAACCCTAAAAAAGAACCATCAAAATCGGTTCATGTTTACTACTTACATAAAAAAAACATGCAGACGAATGGAGAACCTCCTTTTTTAAAGTCGGTGAAAAGGAAACAAGTTAAAGATTACTTACAATTTTCAGTTTCATCTGCATATTTTCTTGTGCTATCTTCTCCATATGTATCATCATCAGCGATTTCTTAGTGCCTAGAGAGACATTTTGATTTTCAGCTTGGTTCAAATGCCTGGAATACTCGATTTCTTCTTCTATTTCACCCTCGGAAACTTGCTCGGAAATATCATCGTTCGTCATTTGCCTAGAAACCCTTTCTGATAGTTCGTAATCAACTTCTTGGTCGGACATTTCATTGTCGAACACTATGCGTTCTGTTTGTCTGCTAGATCGGCTTGGAGATTCAATAGGGACCGAATCATCTTGGTCGTTTAACTCAAGCTCAGAATCCATCTCTCTACTTGGATCTGAGTCACGGTCACTTTCTGGATCTGACTCTTGTGCCACATTAACAGATTCTTGAGAGACATTCTGTTCTGACTCCTCGAGATCAGACTCATTTTCCATTACTTGTTGAGACTCTTCCCGGTCAGATTCCGCTTCAATCTCCTGTTGAGAAACTTCGTGTTCAGATTCTTCCATTTCCTGTTCAGATTGTGGTTCTTCCTGTTCTAATTCTTCAACTTGCATGTCTTGTTCAGATTCGTCAGCTTCAATTTCCTCTTCCGATTCCCGAGGCTCAGCCTCGTCTTGAGATTCATCAGGCTCTACTTCTTGTTCCGATTCAATCTCAATCTCATTCTCGGATTCCGCTTCTATTTCCTGGTGAGAAGCTTCTGGCTCAGAATTTTCTTTCTCAGATTCTTCTATTTCAGCCATTTTCTCTGATATTCTCGGAGTAGAATCCTCCCTACTTAAAATTTCATCTTCAGCTGCTACATTTCTTGGATTCGATTTATCTGCTCTAGAGGAATTTTGTGTGGAATCTTCTTGGAGAGAAGGGTCGTAGTCGAGTTCTTCTTGTTCTTGAATATCAGCGTCAATGCGCGCTGGAGCTTGTTTAATGGCCGTACTTTGGTTAACTGTTCCATTGTGACCCTTTTTAAATGTGATGTTATTACTCTCCCGATGAGAAGCTACCGCCGACATTCCGGAGCCGTAAGACGCATGCATAGATATTTCTGGACCAGAATCATCGGGAGCTTGAACTCGATCAGAAATGTTAATAGATTCTTCTCGATTCGATATTTCAGCTTCACTGATATCTTGGCCAGATTTACGATACGACACTTTAGGTTTTGATATTTGTGGGTCGGACACATGATGAGCCGAGATACCCAGTGCTGGGGATTTTGTATGGGGCAACTGATCGCTCGACATATTGCGATTAGACACTCGTTTATCGCGAATTCGTTGGTCTTCTAAAACAGTTTTGTTACCAGTCTTGTTCATTTTAGACGCATTTTTATCTGTTTCTGTCTGACGTTTAGCGGATTTTTCCATTACTAAAGCTCGCAGAGATTTCCGGGGCGTGAAGTCTTTCCCGAAAGTCTGACGCAACGTTTTTCGTGTGGTGCGATGAGAGTCCCAACCAGAACCCTCCGTACTTGAGCTTCTCGATCCTTCACTGCCTGCAATGCTCTCTTGAATGGGTATTAGAGTGTGTCGTGAATTAACATCGTCGATGACAGTTTTGCTCTTTCTAAAGCTAGTGCTGCGCCCTATAGGTCTAAATGACATGTCGTTAGACGTATTTTGTAACACCGCTTCTGGGGACTTCACTGAAGTCACATCTTTTTTCCTGTTTCGGCCTGTAGTGTCGTAAGACGAGTTTGGCGTTTCATCCACGACATCATTTTCGTGGTCAATTACATCATCAACAGGCGACTCAACATTTTTATGACTTACATTGATTACAGATTTAATAGCATTATCATTATTTGAGACAGCACCTGCGCTTTCAATCTTGTTATTAACATCTTGGTCATCCTTATCTTCAATTACGCCTTCACCTGTGTCAACATCGTTTTGACCATTATTATTTTCACTAGCTTCATCATTCATCTCTTCATTTTCTGTATCTTCGACATCATTATTATCATCACTTACTTCAGCAGAGGGTTCATTAATCGATCCGGCATTACTTTCATCATCCTGCTCATTTGATTTATCCTCATTACTGATCTGTTCTTCTGTGCTATTGTTAGCCTCATGGCTATCTTCATTATCATGTTCATTTTCTTCATCTTCTTTAGTAAGTGTTTTATCAGATTCATCATCATATCTTTTACTTTTGCTAAATCTTGTTTGATTAAGAGATCGCTTTTTACTCGTGCTTGTATTATGGTGATTCTCTTCCGTCAGTGTGAGATCTTCATTTTCAATTGATTCATCATTATTAGAAGCTCTCGATACTTCCAGCTGCCCAGAGTCATCAACAGACGACTCAACATTTTTATGACTTACATTGATTACAGATTTAATAGCATTAACGTTATTTGAGACAGCACCTTCGCTTTCAATCTTGTTATTAACATTTTGATCATCCTTATCCTCAATTACGCCTTCACCTGTGTCAACATCGTTGTGACCATTATTATTTTCACTGGCTTCATCATTCATTTCTTCATTTTCTGTATCTTCGGCATCATTATTATCATCACTTACTTCAGCAGAGGGATTTTTGTGGTGATTCTCTTCTGTCAGTGTGAGATCTTTATTTTCAATTTCCATTTGTTCTGATTCATCATTATTAGTAATTCTCGATACTTCCAGTTGCCAAGAGCCATTACCGATCATAGTAGAGGATGGCAGAAGATTCCTATCATCCATATCAATGTCAGTGGTGACGCTGGGTGTTAAGGATGGCATGCGCCTCTTACGGGTTCCTAAACTAAGTCTCTTGTCATTATTTTTAAAACCAAACACTTTATGTTGGATTTCGGAGTCATCCTCACTTTCAGACAAAACGAAATCAGTGAACATGTTTTTTTTTCGTTTTGTTCCCGCTTGACCAAAGAGGTTGCGGCCCTGTCGCTCGTCGACGTCCGGTTCAATAGTCTTATTGAATGTTTTGTTTGTAGAATTCAGTAAGGCAGCAGGGAATACTGGCCGATTTCTAGATTTGTCTTTATTAAAGAGGTTCTTAGGCAAATGGTATATTGTGTTATCGTCATCTATGTTAGTTCTTCCCAGTGACTTTCGAGAACCCAGCATTTCACCGAATTTGCTTGGAGGTTGTGGTTTTGTGCTGAACAGCCTTCTTTGAGGCACCACTATACTTGCCACAGACTCATTGTCACTACTTTCAGGCAGGGATTGACTTTGTTTTTCCCTGAAAATACAGGACATCATATGTTACTAATTTATTTACGTAATGGTGCAATAAAGCGCATGTTTAGCTTAATGCCAGCATAAATGTATTTTTTTCTGTAACATTTTGGAGAAATGCAAACTATACCAGATGAGTTAATATTTAACAACAACTACTAAATATTAATAAAAAATAAGGAGATATTTATGAATTTTCATTTTAGTACTCTATATGTATAACCCTTCACTTCAATACATAGTGAGTAATAAAATAAATCTGTTGATGATCCATACTAACTAATATTATAAATGTGAAAATGTGTTTGTTTGTCCTTCTTTCACATTGAAACGACTGGACCGACTTGGATGAAATTTGGTATGGAGATGGTTTGAGAAACTGGGAATGACTAAAATCCCGATTTTTATCCCGATATTTTCACGGGAAAGGCTTCTACGAGTATGTCTCTTTATCTTACCTCATAATGAGAGATAAAGACAAAAGAAGCCTCGGATGACATCCAGTAGTACTTAATGCAATGCAAATAAATACGCAGCAGTGACAGTACTGACAGTTCACTTCACTGGCGTCCGTCAGAAATTTCATAGTTGGCTATGTGACATGCTGCAATCGTTTTCGTAGCCCACCAATGACTTTGCACCATAGACGTAAATAATATAGACCCGGTCTAACGTACACGTAATATGTCCCCACTTCCACGGTGTCCAATCCAAAGTTCTGTCACCGAGCGTGCGTGACAATAAGAGTTTTTAAAAAAACTTTTTTCGAAACTGTTTCTCAGTATCTAAAAACTCGTCTCGTTGTTGGAAAAATGTGACCCAGCTTAAGTGTCACGATACAAGTTTAACTTTGGATTGGACACCAATGAAGTGGGGAAACATGACATATATCTACGTTAGGCCGGATCCATATGAAGTATTATTTATGTCTATGCTTTGCACACAGCAAATATGTATGGTATCATCGGGTACGAAACGTCTGCGTCTGCGTCTACGCGGGATGAAGTCGCGCGCAACAGCATAGTAAAAAATAAAAGGTGTGGAGAAAAATGCAAACTAACTTTTCTACTTCCACCTCTTCTTCAAACGGCAGCTCAACTGGCATCTTATTGGTATCCAGGGCTTCCAGGACGTCTCGGGAGCTCCCTTCCAACCTTTTCCACCAGCTTGCACCTGACAAATTACAATTACAATTTGTTTTTGCTTTCGACATATTATCGAGATGGTCATGGACTCATGGATGCCCTGCGAGTTGAAGAAAAGTTTTAGCAACACTAAAGACTTTATTGAAAATAATAAAAAAATGGATTGAAAATGTTCCAAATTTAAATGAATGAAAGTTTAACATAAGCGTTGTTCTTATAAAATAAAGGAAAAACCGGCCAAGAAGCGAGTGAAACTCGCGTGGAGAGGGTTCCGATCCTTCATTATTTTCAATGACGTCATTTTAAAACCTTTTCACAGTATAAACTCTTTTATATGGTAGATTTCAAATACCATGGACTTCTTAATAATTTTCCTGAAATCTATAATTTCAGGAAAATTATTTTTACTACCCTCCGTATTTTTTTCAAAATTTTTGGTCCTAGCCTAGTTAGATAAGGGGGGAGGGAATGGTAATTTTTCGCCTATTTTCATAAATAACTCGAAAAGTACTGACCAAAAAAGAAATATAAGAAGTACTTTCATTTGATATGTCACACTATATAGTTTGAAAAACTTCATTAATATTTTTTCAAATTTAGCCCCAAAAATAGGGTCTATGTTTAAAATTCATTTATTTTCGTTACACATCCGTCTTTGGGACACAAACTTACATATACATACCAAATTTCAACATAATTGGTCCAGTAGTTTCAGAGAAAATCGACTGTGACAGACGGACGAACAGACACACGAGTGATCCTATAAGGGTTCCGTTTTTACCTCTTGAGGTTCGGAACCCTAAAAATTACAAAAGTTGCACCAAGTTACTGAAATTTGTTATTCATGACCACCTGTCATAACAAATTTGACCACCAAGAACCCAATGGAACCTTTATAAAACTAATTTTAATGGGAATGGTTTGATTGTTTGTATAAATAAACAAATATACAAGCGCAAACCATGTATTAAGTAGACACAACAATTGCTCACACTTTGAGTAACATAGAAACTCATATCCATTGAAAAAAGGCCAAACTATGCTCAGTCACACTCGGGCTGTTTAAGCTGTCAGATGATTTGTCACTCAAATAGAAGATAAAAAAATCAATTACTGATTGGCCCCTTTGAATCGGTCCAACGGTATTAAGATTCAGTGCAATATACTCACGTCTGGGCGCATCAATTTCAGTGTCATCTGGCAATACAGATCTCCTTCCCAAGGGAGATAATGTTATCAGCGACACAAGTTTGGCCGAGGTGTCGGACCTCGCCGGGGAGGCCACGCTGAGCGTGCGTCGAGACTGCTGGCGCCGGGACGCCGCTGCCGCTCCGTCGGAACGGGCTGGCGACGGCATTGATGGCTTCGACATTATTACTTCCTTGAACACCAAAATGTATAAGTTAAACAAGTCTTCAGTTATAATAATGATAAACACTTTGAACAGGTAAAAACAGAAAAATGCTTTAATTTTTGGACTTGACCTAAGCTGTTAGGCTGAGGCGGCTTTTACAGCGTTGCCGGACAGAAAAATGCATCCCTGGTGTTATAATACCAAATGCTATAGCAATTGTAATGAATCTGCAGCAATGTCACCACTTAGAAAGGAATTCTGACACACTTGACACTTGCTTAGGATAAATATTTAGGTCCAATGAAACAAATATGACTAAATTAAAAACCAAATATGAATTGAAACACTGAAAACAACGCCACTGAGGAACAAATAATGACTATAAAAATATAAGAATACTGAAGTTTTTGTAGTTTATACAAGTTACTACCTGATAAACATACCTTGAAAATATTAATAAAACCACCCTACTAAAATATTACACCTTTTACATAATTTAATTCACATTATATATTATTTTTCACAGTAAATAAATAAACCAAACCAGCGCTCAAAAATATAACGGCGACTAGTATTCAAACTTTGACAGTTAACTTAATTCCGTTCGAGTCTATGGTCTGTTAAGTTCTGTTTCTTCATTTTGTGTTTTAAGGTTTTGGTGTGCGACTAGTGATGTGTGTGTTCATCAAAAAATTCATGATTAATCAATAAGAAATTAAACAAATTATTTAATAAAATTAAGAATAAATTAATACTCACATTTCTTTTCTCGTTTCTTCAGCAAGTACCTAATATGAACTGTGAATTTGAAATTAATGTCAAAGAATCACTAGAAACACACTTCTATCACTAAGACTAAGTCCAAAAATATTATAAAGTGAAGTCCGCCGCGTCTGTCTGTTTATCTGTTCGCTATACTTAAACTTAAAAAGTACTGAATGGATTATCATGTGGTTTTCTCTAACAGATAGAGTGGTTCATGAGTAAGGTTAATCATGGTGTTTCTTATACTTTAACGAGCTGCTTATATTTATTTATTAATACAAGCGATCTCAGAAACGGCTGTAGCGATTCGGACGTAATTTGGAATATAGAGGTTTTTGGAGTCGAAAAATCGATCTAGCTAGGTCTCACGCCTGGAAAAACTATTTTTTGGCTATTTTCACCCGAGAAAAGCTCGGTCGCTCAGGTACCTACTAATTTGTTAAACTAACTCGTGCGAAGTCGGGGCGGCGTCGCCTCTTAGGCATACCTATATTACTTAGCCCTATTTTTCGAGTGAGTACTTGTTTTGACGTGATAACGTCTTATAAATCGATGAACGCCGGCTGCAAGAATGAAAAGCATGACTCATTGTCACGTTCCGCCTGAGCCGAGTGTGCAAGCGAGAGCGCGGTACAGCGATAAAGAGGCACGATCGGCCTAAGCGTGACGTTATCACGTAAAATTATCGTCCGTAAAACGACTGCCTTTGCCAAAAAAAAATTGGTTGTCTGTAAACAACCAATTTTTTTTTGGCTAAGGTTACTTCTTAATCACAGCTTCTTTTAGGAATACTCTTAATCTAAGACGGTACAACATAGACAAACGATGCCTTTTAGAACCTGGAACAATAAACAAAATATCATTAAGTTAAGTAAATAAGTACCTAGTCAACGTGTGCACGATACACGTCAATTTAAAGCACATGCAATTATTTATGTTGATGTTACGTTACCTTCGAATTATAAGATATGGAAATTTAAGACAGCAATTTAATTTTTGAATGTGAAATGTAATAATTACTATATGTTTAAATTTTGAAAAAAGGCCTTCTGCTGAGTTTGTAGGAAGCGCTGGTAAATTTATTTCTGTTAAATTCATTTAAAAGTGACGTGTAAAAGTGCCCAGATGTGGCCTATTTGCTGAATAAATATTTTCATTTTCATTTACTACTACTACCTACTATTATCATTTATTAATTTTCTATTTAAATTTTGTATTACTTAGCATCTAAATATTAGTATGTCAATCATTGTGTTCAAAGAAGGGCATAAACTGGAAACTGATACAGTTTTAAACTACCCCAGTTCCCAGGGCCACCATCTTATACAGTGAATTGTAAACTTTTTTCAATAAAGATTATTATTATTATTATTAAATCTCAAAACTCCCCGCATGCTCTGTACCTACTTTAAACTGTATTTTTACCCGACTGCGCTAGAAGGAGGGTTGTGTTTTTCGAGTGTATGTATGTAAGTATGTATGTATGTATGTATATTTCTTTGGCACGCTCTGTAGCCTAAATGGTTTGATGGATTTTAGCATGCAAGAGTGGACACTGGGTATATCAAAATTGCAAAAAACAAAATGGCTGACTTTTGGAGGAATTTTAAACGTTTCCAAAAATATATTTTTTGTCAGAGCCTATCGAGTGGAGTATCAAAATAAAGGGTTTAATGAACGGATTACAAAAATATATATAACGTGACATCAAAAGTTAGTTTGCAGTCGGGTATATTATTTTTTCAAAAATCGTGTTATTGTGCTGAAGTGTCGTTCTTAGAAATGTTCTAAATTTCACCGCTTGGAGCGTGCGCGTAATCTTTGCGTCGCCAAGGATTTAACTTATCTTAAGTTTCACTGAAACAGGTTTAATGTTTATAAATGACTGACGTGGCTTAAAATGAGTTGTTAGGCTTTACAGGATGATGAACTAAAGTAACTAAAGTTAAATTATATTTGATGCTATGTCAACTTTGTTCTAAAATAAATAATAAATTATTCCGTAATCCTAGAAAATACACTCAACAGCAATGAAAACGGGTAAGTTTGTATAGGATTTTCCATACAAAATGACCGGTTTTTATTGCTGTTGAGTGTAAATACATGTAGCTGGATGATTTAGGAATGGTTGAATTTACTGTACCCTACTACTAAACAAAACATAAGTAAGTACGTACTTTCATAGTAAATTACACTTGCTCACACGTGAATAGTTAACCCGGATGAAGTTATTATTGATTAACAGGAAGATATGTTTTAGAAAGTTTATTAACTTCCATAAACATCTCATTAACAAAATATAAATAGTTGGGAGCTAGAACAAACACTTAAAATGTCAGAAAATCGTTTTAACTCAAATTAAAATAAATATTTTTCTCATGCTCGTAAACTGGCTTGTTTATACTAATCAGGTAATAAGGCTTTGTTTGCTTTCGGTAGCGCACACCTACCGTACCGACGTCATGGAGACGGCGTGACTGTCACTTGCAAATATACGTATCACATACATGGATATAACATGAAATAGTACATTACAGACCTAGGGTGGTGAATTCGTAAATGTTCCAGATCGCAGGGTTCTGTGGGTCCATAAATATGCGATCTGGGGCTTTACGAATTACCGCCCGTGGTTTGTCAAAAGTTTTACGTCTTGCCTTGGCCAAGAAGTGAGATTTTCTCTTCGCGTAGCGGGCAGAAAATCCCACTTTACGGCCATTACATTTCGAAATAGGGTATCATAATCATGACACCCGCAAATAGCTCTGCCAAGGTTTGAAGCACTGTGGTCCTGAGGCCAGCTGCTTGCTTCCACCAGATCCCCGCCGCCTTCACCAGAATAAAGTGACGGCCAGTCGTCTTGTTGGAAGCCTACCGACAGATTATCTTCCAATACGTGATAGTTTGGCAATTATTCGATGGCCCTAGTACTACCGTGTATATCATTTTTTTCATTTTATCTCACAAAAACCATACATAAAATGGAATTCACAATCGAATATAATGTAAGATTATCCTATACTATTAAACGAGCAATATTTGTATATATATAAATCTAATATATTAAATTTTCGTGTCACAGTGTTTGTAACCAAACTCCTCCGAAACGGCTCGACCGATTCTTATGAAATTTTGTGTGTATGTTCAATAGGTCTGAGAATAGGACGTAAGCTATTTTTCATATCCACCCCAAAAAAAATCCAAGGCAGTACGAAGTCCGCGGGGTCAGCTAGTATGTATATATATTTGTAATAGCGTTCTCGAAAACGGCTCTAACGATTTCGACGAAATTTGGATTATATGGGCTTGCGGGGGTGAGAAATCGATCTAGCTAGGTCTCATATCTGGGGAAATTCGTTTTTAGCTATTTTCACCCGAGAAATGATACATCGAAATGGACTTTCATATAAGCTGTTCTGAACCGTTTATTACTTATACCCGGTGGAAGACCAGCGCTGGATATTTGTATCTAACTATTGGTAGAATAGAAACCTGCACGCATCTGCGAAGTAATTCAAAGATGTGTGTGAAGTTGAAATTGTAAATTTAGTGTTTAATACCGAACACCGTGGTGGCCTAGAGGTTCGACCTACCGTCTCTCATGCCAAGGGTTGGGGGTTCGATTCCGGCTCGCACCTCTAAGTTTAGTTACGTGCGAAATTAAATTTTAATTTACCATGAGCTTTTCGGTGAAGGAAAACATCGTGAGGAAACCTGCACGCATCTGCGGAGTAATTCAAAGATGTATGTGAAGTCCCCAATCCGGGCCCGCGTGGGGATTATGGCCCAAACCATCTCGTGATGAGAGGAGGCCTGTGCCCAGCAGTGGGACGCAAATAGGCTGTAGTAGTAGTAGTAGTGGTTACTGGTAGTCAGCTGAGCCGGGACCATTTTATAGCGACTAAATATCTTGTTCAGGTGTATTGCTATGTACGTTGTTATAAATAAATGTGTTTCTTCTTAAATACGTATACTTTTTCTTTAGATAAATCAAAGTTCATCTAGGTAATTTATTTCTTTGAATTGTGTGACAATTGTAGGAAATCACCCATTTGATTAGATAACATTAAGTATCATTTCAATGACTTTTTATGTTCTAATAATAGAATGGTGGAAATCGCTCGAAAACAACTATAAGTTAAATAAACATCATTTTTCAAAACAATTATTACCATGAGTACTTTTTATCCCGCAGAAATTCAAATTTCAAATTCAATCATTTATTCAGCAAATTTGCCACATAGGGGCACTTTTACACGTCAGAAAAAGCACCGCAACAAACTCAAGCAGAAGGCTTTTAAAAAAAAAAAACACATAGTACAAAATTTACATTTGCATTACATGTATAAAATATAATAAGATAAATTTCCTAATTAAAGACGTTCTCGTTTCGAAATATTAGAAATTAAATATTTTTTAGAAATGCATAGTCCCCGCCGGAACGCGATAACCGAATTCCACGCGGGCAGAAGATAGTTATGAGATATTTTAACATTATTTAAATTCCCTTCTTATAGAACAGTTACTGTCAATACTGTCATTACAGTAGTGTAAGAAACTCTAAATGATAAACCTATACCTAAACGCTATTTGTCATTGCGTTGATATTAATTAAGTTGATTGGTTAAGTCGAGCCGTGAAGCGATAGGGTTGTTTGCTGAGAAAACACGTGTAGTAGAAGACAATATAAATGAAACTTCGTACGTTGTTTGATTATTTGCCTCAATAATACCAGAGTGTTGTGTTCTTGCAAGATGAGCTCAAAACAGGAGGATTTGGAATGTGATTCAAAACCACCGGTGCGTACTTAATCTATGTATTAATATTCATATTCATATTCATATTTATTTATTTGCAACCATGAATTATAAGGATGTTCTTAAGGTTAAACAGTACACACATGGACCCTACTAGGGTGTAGCAATACTAATACTTACATCAAAAATTATTCTATGCTTAGTACGAATGTACGAATGTACATTTTAAAGATGTTAATATAAAATAAAATATTTTAAAGAAACATGAGTGTTAAAATGATATATAAGGCAAACGTACAGTGTAATTATTTCATAACATGAGATTTTATAAATCTATATACTCCTGCAAGGAATAGGGACATTTCTTAATTAGGTAGTCTTTCAGTTTATTTACAAATGTCGTGAATTTTTCTTCGGCAGCTATTATGTCGTGGGTCTTAATAATAAGTCAGTAGAAGAAGTCGCATCTGAAACTTGAAAATTAAAAGAAACTATCAAGTCGAGGGGACTATATAAACGATACTGAACACAAAATAACGATTTTTAGATTTTTTCTGTATGTATGTATGTTGTGTATTGTGTGATTGTAACAAAATTTGTGTAGTTTGTAATACTGGTCAACATATAGGCTACTTTTTATCCCGAAAAAATGCATAGTTCCCGCGGGAATTATACCGAATTCCACGCGGACGAAGTCCGAGTGAGCGAAGCGAGCTAAGTTAAAGTAGCCAATATAATAAATGTGAAAGTGTGTTGGTTTGTTTTTTTGTCCTGTCTTCACGTAGAAAAGACTGAACCGATTTGGATTGAAGTTTAGTATGGATATAGTGAGAGTCTGGGAATAACATAGGATAACTATTTATCTCGATATTTCTACGAGAGCGGATTTTCTACGTGTCAAACCAGTTTTTATAATACTTCTATAAATATAACCATCTATAGGTATGTATACTATCATCGGGTGTACGCAAATTCTAATTCTACGCGGGATGAAATCGCGCGCAACGACTAGTAATGAAATAACGCAATGAATACATGTGCACACTTTATGCCTTGATACAGTAACTAAATGTGTGATACTTAGGTACTTTTGCTGCTTCTACAATACGCTCCTCTGTTTCTTATCCTTACGTCCTACACTACGGGGTATCAGGTTGAAGCTCAAATGGGTCAGATATTACATAGACACTACATAGATATTACATAGATATTAGATAGATATTATAGGAAACTCGTTTCATTAATTTTAATTTAACAAGTATTAAAACTACTTACTTAAAAATAACTAAAATACATAAAAATTAAACAAAATCTAAAAACGGCCCCTGTGGCATGGTACCGAAGATGCTGGCAGCATTTCCCCGTTGTATGGCGATGCTCAAGCGTTGAGCGAGGAAGCAGCCAGCTTTTCGGTCCCTGGTGACGTACGTCGACTTATATCTTTGAATTTTTTTTGTAAAAATCTAGAGCTTGAGCACCCCATGGACCAAGTGTCTCGACACCGAAAGGTATAAAACGGAATTCGGTGCCGAGAGATCTGTATTTAATAGTTTTAAGAATTTCCGCCGTTTCTGCCGCCGCTCTAGGTCTATTTATTGTTCCTTGTAGGTGAGACGGGGCCAATGTATCTACTAAGTTACATCCCACACCAGCACCCGATATTATATGTATATTGAATTCATACACCCTGGCACACATTCCTGGGCACATTGCTCGTAGAACTGACATCCGATGGGGCCAGAAAGTTCTCGAATGGCGTCCGCGGAAGACGAGCTGTCGGTAGGCCTCCAACAAGGTGGAGCGATGTACTGGTGAAGGTCATCGGTCCACCTCGTTGATCAGGATTCATCATATACTCGTATGATTAAAAAAATTAAAATCAGGCGAACAACGTCGCGGTTAGCAGTTAGTATATGATACGTATTGCTAATACTGTCTCACCGTTTCCATTCTTATTGAAAGGGATTTTCTATGTCCATTTTAACTAATGGGTGTTACTAATAAGTCGTAAGTGGCTAACTTTTACGTTAAAACTTTTTAATGACTTTGACGTGACGTTTGGCTGAAACGTCACGTCAAAGTCATTAAAAAGTTAACTAAAATACATAAAAATTAAATTAAGGCTAACTCTGAACTATGGAGTGTGGAATGTGTCTTGGTAAGGAGCGCAATCTTATATGGCGAAACAGTTGAGAACGTGTCCAGCGGATTTGATAAGCAACAAAACAAAACGCACTCTCTTCACAACCATTTTCGCTGTGTTTTCGCCTCAGCAGCGCCATCTGAAGGCGCTACTGCAGGCTATCCACATAGGTGGCTTGACTGGAGCAATCTACCCGATTTGGTGTCCACTTTTGGAACTATAAAGATTGCGCTCCATTACTTCAACCCTCCATACTCTGAACTCTTGGCCACTTACGTACAGACATCAACGTTTTATTTTGTTTTAGGTAAAGGACCGGTTTCCTCGCATAGTGATAATTATAATCTTAGCAGAGTTTTGCGAAAGATTTTCTTATTCTGGCATGCGAGGTAAGTTTAATATTATGCATTGGATACAAAATTACACGTTCATAGCTACTTAGCTAAACTTCAAAAATAAAAACTAATTATTTTTACAGCGTTTTTAACCTTATACTTACGGAGTAAATTGGGATATACAGACGATGGCGCTACTGAGACGTATCATATTTTCAGTACATTTGTATACGTTTTCCCAATTATTGGTGGGATGCTTGCCGACAATTACCTAGGCAAATTCAGGTATTATAAAATTATTCATGTGGTCATCGTTTTTTTCTTGTTTCAAATGGCATCTGCCACAAGGCACTTTGCCAATGGTCTTCGTTCATTGTGATGATAAATATACGTTATTGTATAATCTCATGATGTCTATAATGATTAAATAGAAATATTATATGATTTCAGAACGATTTTGTACATGATGTTTGTATATGCTGCTGGTAATGTGTTGGTTGCTGTAACGGCGATTCCACAATTAGCTCTCCCTGGAAGGTGCGTTGCCAATCATAATACTTATTATGACAAATTACTCGCAGTTTATTCACAATTTTTTGTTTCGCCCAAACATAAATAAATGAGTTACTATCCTTCTTCAAAAATATTTTTATAGAAAAGTAGTTAACAAAATATTTAATTAGTTAATTAAAACTTGAAGTCACGGCCCATCACTATTTTTAGTGAAACCATAGACAATTTTGTTTGTTTTTGAACTGTAAGGATCAGTTGCACAATCACTGTTTGCCAGGCTGATCAACATTGACATTCCATATAGAACCAACTTTTTAAGACTGCTACGTTGCAACTTGCCCTGACTAAATCGTTTGGAAAAACCAGGTACACTTACATGCCAGGGACGAAGTCTCGGATGTCATCGTTAGTGCTGGGAATTAAATTAGCATTTGGCTTAGCACATAAGATTCATATTCATATTCAACCATGGTATTTATTAGATGTTACAGAAGTTTCCAGTACATTCATGGACCCTACTAGGGTATAGCAAAAATAATAAAAGAAATACATGTCCTAAGGCTTACTCGTAGTATAGGTATAGAACCGCTTCCATTAGTTACAAAGTAAGTATATTATTGTATTCGTATTATTTTATTTAAAGAGAAGGACTTCACTGTTATCATTTTTCGTATGGGCTCTTCATAATTTATAATAAAGTACCTCTTATAAACGAAAAAAAATAATTAGTACAGAAATTAAATTTTCCGTTCTCTTTGAAGTTTCGTCAAGTACGGCCATCATTATCTTTGCGCCTCGTTTCAATTAAATTGTGCCATTATTATTATTATACGTATATTTCGTTACGCCGTGGTTTTACCGTCCGTAAATTTTCATACGAACATGTATTGAGTCGCTTCTCCAATCAATTGGCTAAAGCAATGAGCCTGCTGCCATCCCTCATATTCACGCGACGGTTTGTTACTCCACCTTGTCAGCATCTTCCACTCTTAGGCCAGGTTTACACGGAGCGAGCGCTGGCATGCCAGTAGACGTACATTGCTTGTTCACTGAGTATACGAATATTAAGAGTTCGAAACCAGCAATGTATGTTTACTGGCATACCAGCGCTCGCTCCGTTCAACCTGGCCTTACAACGCATAATTTCTTCCAGACTATGCACTCTAATCGGTCTATTACTCATAACCATCGGCACCGGTGGCATAAAGCCCTGCGTGGCCGCATTCGGCGGCGACCAGTTCCAGCTACCTCGTCAAGAGAAATACTTGGCCGTTTACTTCAGCGTGCTATACTTTAATACGTGCACTGGCAGTCTGATCGCGAAGACTGTCTCCCCCATACTGAGGTCTGAGGTGCACTGCTTCGGCGATAAGGATTGCTACTCGCTGGCCTTTGGAGCACCGGGCTTGGTCGTGTTGGTGTCTATTGGTGAGTAATCTATCCATACTATAAATCAGGCAAGGCAGGTACAAGCTAGTGGTTAGACCTACCGCCTCTCATGCAGAGGGTCGGGAGTTCGATTCCGGCTCGCACCACTAAGTTTACTTATGTGCGAAATTCAATTTGAATTAACCACTGTGCTTTTCGTGCTTTGAAGTCCCCAATCCGCACCGCGCCCGCATGGGGACTATAGCCCAAACCCTCTCGTGATGAGAGGAGGCCTGTGCCCAGCAGTGGGACGCAAATAGGCTGTAGTAGTAGTATAAATCAGGAGCTATATTCGAAGTCTTAAATAGGGATCTCCCTGTTCCCTATAGGATCAGTCACGCGTCGCGGAGTTGCAACCGAACTTTAAGCAGCTAGATTTAAAGTTGAACTTGAGCGCCGTGGCACGTGAGCGATCCTATAGGGAACAGGGAGATCCCTATTTAAGACTTCGAATATAGCCCAAGAAGTATTTTTTTGTCTCTTCCTGTTTTTTGGTCTAATGTGTCTGTCTGTTTGAGAGATAATTTCTGTAAGTACTGAAGCGATTTGAATGCAATTTAAGATTGATTTGGCTACTCGTTCTTACGTGTTCTTACTGTGGTTGGAAGTGAGGGGATGGGTTAGGTGGGTCAAAGAATTAGCAAGTATAGCACGACACAACTTAAAAGGCGCGCGGATTGAGCAATAATAGATTCTACGTCAACGGCCTAAGTGCTTCGCCGCGCGTCTTCTAAGTTGTGTCGTGCTATACTTAGTAGGTACGTTGCGCCTGTCTATTCAATGAATATCACAGCAATACCTAGTAGTAGGTACTTGGTGTTTGTTCACATTCTTTTTAGTCGCAATCCTCTTTAATTTTCAAAATCAGATGCGTCAACGTAACGAACTTAGTAGGTACCTTCTGAACTTAAATCTCTCTACAGTAATTTTCAAGTCTAATTTGCTAAACCTCGCGCGCCATTGTTAGACAAAAATTTGCAGCTAAAACTAGGTAGGCGTTTTAGCAGATCTGGGGCTATATTCGAAGTCTTATAAATAGGGATCTCGCTGATCTCTATAGGATTATTTAAAGACTTCGAATATAGCCCCTGGGGCTTAAGCTGTGGTGCTTATTCGCAAGGTTTGTGGTTATATTCATGTGGCTCGTATATGCCATTTCTCATTTAGTATGTATAAAAGTATGTATGCATTTAGTATGTATAAAGTGAGTATTTAATGGAGTTAGAGACAGACTAGACTCTTTTGCATCTTTCAGTCAAGACTGTGCTGTGAACAATGATCATTTATTTATTTATTTATTTCAATAACACACGCCAACAGCATACATATTCAACTTTAACATAAACACTTACGGGTAAGATCTATTCCGATATGTACCTCTATAACAGGCACGTACAACATTCTCTAAATAGTTACATGCAACATCTTACTTAATATTGATTACATAAATAAATAAATCATCATCATCACAGCCGAAAGACTTCCACTGCTGGACATAGGCCTCCCCCAAGGCTCGCCGCTCAGACCCGTCTTGTGCCGCCACCGCGCTTAAAGAGAAAAATATATACGATTTTATATAAGTAAAGTAGGTACGTGATTTATCTGCAACTGGACTGCGAAAACGATATATGAGTCATACACATTTTTTAGTATGAGTTAAGGTTACAATTTTTTCCTGTGGACAGCCCAAAGGGTTTTAAAGCCTAATTTCTTGCTGGGCCTTTACATACATGTACATACAAATGCTCTCTTGTAATGTAACATGTATGGTAAAAACATAAGTTATGTATACCCAAGCCGTTAACTATTGCATCGTCTACAGGAAAGACCCCTGTTTTCGCGTTCTGTATAAGTATTGGATCCATACTTACTATTATTATAACTCTTCACACGTCAACCGCTGGACCAATTAGATGAAATGAAACTGGTATGGATTTTGGATTCCGGTGATGGACATAGACTAATTGCTGTCGTCCCGGCAAAAACCATGCCTACTTACTTATAGTTCCCTCAGCGGAAACGAGATAACTAACCGAATTCCACGCGGGTGAAGTCGCGGGCAGAATTAAGACGGTTTACTCCGAAAGTTGGCAACGTCGCAAATAGCTGTCAAATATTTCGTTGTTTTCATTAATTTCTGAATATTACTGAATGAATATATGAATTATCGCTCTATGGTTGAATAAAACATTAAGTATGGCTTGCAACAATTATCATAGGAACATGAAATTTTTAGGATTATGGAAGTACTGTCTTTTGAAAACTTTCCAACGCATTTTCCATGCATTTTAATGTAATCTTATCATTTGAATGCCTAACCAACAAATATAAAACGAGACGCGTCATTCAACCATAGAATAATAACTTCTTTTTTTAATCAGTAATATTGAGAAATTATTAAAAACAGCGAAACATTTGACAGCTATATGCGACGTTGCCAACTTTCGGGATAAACCTTCTTAAGTTAGTCGGTTCTAGGTACATCTTAGCAATACATTGACCTTTAAACGGTAAATATTTGTTATTTAAACGCCTTCAGCTAATATTAGAACACAGTAACGATAGTGTACGTTATCTCCATCTATTTTGAACTGATACGCTGTTTCCCGTCTAGAGTTTATAATACATGTACTTAACGACAATAAAATTCATACTAATAAAATAACATGATGTGTAATTGTTTTTTTTTTCGATGCTATAACTATGAGAATCCAGTTGCCTACTTTAAAAAGTCCTTAAATATTAACTGAAATAGGAATGGTAGAATGGTAAGATCATGGTAAGATCAGTGACGTCATCCAGTAGTAAGTACCTACTTATTATGGTTTTATGGTGCTCCCACACAGCATTAAATATATAACGATTTATTACAAGGTAAAAATATTTATTTCATGAACAGTACAAATAAAATAAAATAAAATCCTTAAAATAAACTTATTAAACTAGACTGTAACTATAATAACTATACTTAAAGAGTTAGTAAAAAACATTTTGTATGGCCCAGTATGGGATTCATGGTGCTAGCGATACCTGGATCACATATATTTTTTTACCAACTCGAAAAATATATCTAATAAACATGCTTAGAATCAATAGCTGATTCTGTGGGTAAAACATCGTCACAACGTTTTGCTTGACCCTTTGTAAGTAAGTCCTTATACATACTTTTAGTTCTCTATATCTACCTACTTATACATTTTCATGATATTATCTAGAAACTGCGGATAAACGGAGGACGTTTTTCTTCAGTGCATGTTCGTGAGATAATTCGGGAGATATTTCGTGTATTTCTTGATGTACGAGGGCTGTTTGATAAGTAGCCGTTTTCTAAATGTACTAATATCACTGGCCGAAAATATGTATACCACCGTTTTAAGCCATTCTTCAGAGGTGGGAAAATTATTAAAAAAACAGCATTCTTTTGTTTTTTTTTTCTCATTTGACAGCGATTTAGTGGAAGCATGAATAATCACCAAGACAGCTTCAGAAGTATTACAAAAATGAACCACTTCGTTAAGTTGCTAATGAAATTAGAGAAAGCTGGTGTTAGTTCTCATTTAGAATGCTGGCTACAAAGGTCGCCACGTGACTTGTGTGCTGACACGTGACGGCATACGAGCCACGTGCTCGACTTAACATATTAATTAAGTTTGATCATTAATTTTCCGACGTGGACTCCTTACTTAGTTAAGCTGCACCGACGTGACCTTTTGGCGCTACGGTCTAAGGTCAGCGATTAGCAATATTGGTTTGGTATGGTTTTGTAAAAGCTCTGACGGCGGTTCAGATTATACGGTTTTCCTAGATTTTTATCTAGTAAAATTTATAGAAACCTCTGGATCGAGTTGAGTCAGAAGGTATAAGAACCACCTTAGTTTTTTTTGAATGAGGAATAGTTAAAAAAATAAAAGTAAACTACAAATAGCAATTAAATTTACAGGAAAAAAGCTAAACAATAACCTCAATACCTAAATTAGGGCATTTCGGAAGGCAGCATCACGCAGGCAGCATTCCCTCGCTGTATGGCAATAGCCGTCTTTGCGCGAGAAAGCTGCCGGCGCGAGGGTCTCCCGTTGCCTCCCTCAAGCGCTTCCCTAGCTCCCTGTGGAGCCCCTTTGCCCCATGACCACCCCCCCCGAAGTCTCCACCCCGAAGCCCCGAAGGCCACAAACTCATAGCTCGAGCCTAGGCAGCTATATTTAGTAAATATAAAGACTGTTCACGTGATATGTGATAAAGGACGTGATAGTTGGACCAAGTATCATATAGCGTGGGTTTAACGACGAACCGAATTTCAGTTCTCGATTTTTTCAACAAAGCAACAAAAAGGCTGTTCTTACTCGTAACTGAACACTTTCTATTAACTAACTCGTGTAAATAAGTTCTGAGGAAACTGAGAAACGATCATATCATTACATATATCAGCTACTTGAGGATACAATATCAAAGATTTTTATCTACAGTCATGTCATAAACCCTCTATGATGCGTTCAAAAACCGCAAATTATGATCAGCATTAAGATAAACTGTTTAGTTAGAACAGATTTCTTATCTGTGAAAATGTTCTAATAGCTGTATTAGAAGCATCAAATTCGATGGTCTAATAGCATTCAAATTTCGGACATCTTCGAACAGAAATCTATATTCTTAAGTCAGATAGAGCGAAAGTTTGTTCCAAATTCAAATGTTGGCTCTATTGAGCCTGGGTTGATTCAAGTACAGTTGACGGACTCCTGGTCGTTAAATATGGCCGCCGAGCTGTCATTCCACACAGAAACGTCATTTTGCCCCATAGTAAAATATTTAACGCTAACGTTAACTTTAACGGACGGTTTGAATCAACCTACCCGTTAGTGATGACGTATGACTGACGTATTCGAATTGCCGCCATTGTTCGCCGATTTTGAAGCATCTTAGAGGATTTAGAAAAATGAGTGTAGATAAAGTTGTGTATAAAAGCATGCAACTGTGCACACTCGTGGCGGCTCGTTTCATAAAACCCCACTCGTGTTTTAAGGACCTTTATTATGTAGCAGTTACATAAACTACTATTATAGGTATGAGTGCACATTTAATACGCCGATGTTCATTTCTGATTGGCTTTGTTTAAAATGATCTTCTCTTTTCAGTTATTTTCGTGAGCGCGAAAAGCCGTTACGTCATGAAAAAGCCTGAGGGGAACGTTGTCGTCGACTTTATCAAGTGTGTGTCTGTGAGTATGTGTTAAAATAAAAATGGATAACAAATAATTTTCACCATCACCATGTCAGCTAAAAGACAGGCCCTTCCAATTTACCACATGGATCGGTGTTATTTTCTAAAGAAACTAAATCTTAAGACAATAATATCCCACTAAATATCACAAACGCGACAGTTTTCTGTATCGATTGATGCATGGATTTTATGTGGGATGGTTCGTGATTGGAGAGAAATAAAAGTCGTCTTCCAAATTGTTGAATGGAAAAACAAGTGATAAAAAAATATAACAGAAGTTTAGCAGCCAACGCTGCCAGCAACTCTTCCACACTCCTCGTTCAGATACCACATTCATTCATCAACATTCATTCCCACATATATACTGAAGGCACTCTTACTCACTTACTTTGCCGAGGTAACACGCGGCTCACTAATAGGTTCTTTATTAAAAACCCTAAAAATACTTTACCTTAAATTTACCGTGTGCGTGCATGTGTGGAGCAGTTGCTAAATATGCTCTAGTCATTCATCTATCTATATGCTAAAATTTTTAAATCAAAAAATAGAACCGACTTCAAACTCCGATAGCCTGTGAAGTTGGTGTCAAGTTCACTATAAGATAGTCATAGCTTTGGGGCGGTTCACTTGACACCGACTTCACAGGCTGTTGGAGTTTGAAGTAGGTTCTATTTTTTTATTTAAATTTTTTTTTCGGCTGTAGTTTCCAAACTTGTGTACGATGGGACGTAAGTCTCACTGTAGTCTTTGAAATTGATGCCAAAATCATACACATGCTAACAAATTTCGAGAAGTTCCCTCGTTTTGTCATGGATCCCATCATCAGAACTAAACCAAATTATTAAAAAGGTTCAAGTTGGAGGTACACCTTTCAATTAAAAAAAGAATCATCGAAATCGGTTCACAATTGAGGGAGATATGCGTGGTCATACATAAAAAAAATATATACGCGTCGAATTGAGAACCTCCTCCTTTCTTTTTTCGTCGGTTGATAATAAAAGAGCAGAGCCGCGCGTGTCAGTAGGTAGGTAGAAAAGTTCAAAAAAGGAACGGGGGTCTAAAGACGTATGGTAGACCACAAAACAGCGATTTTTAGAAATCTTTCCTGTCTGTCTGTCTGTCTGTTTGTTTGAGTTAATCTCCGAAACTACTGAACCGATTTGAATCCCGAAGAGCATCATTTTGGATCAACATATAAGCTATGTTTGATTAAAATCGGATGTCGGAAGCAAAATTATCGGCAATTTTATATTCCACGCAGACGAAGTCGCGGGGCACAACTAGTAGATAATAAGACTCACGTAAATTATTATGTAACTCAACATTTAACATATACTGTACGTAATTCATTAGCTGAGACCAAAGAATGTCGAGACATGGGAACATTGATCTATTATAAGTAAGGATTCACAATCAGCCAGAGAAAAATAGCTCGTCAAAACGGGTGCCCGAACAACTCGGGCACCCGTTTGGCGCTCAGTCAATTTGACAATTTAAGTCTTATAGCGTTAGGTTTACTTTTGTATAAAATATTTATCTTGACACACATTATAAAGAGGCGTTATTAGCATATTGGAACGTATCTTCTAATGTCAGTTTTCTCCATATATTTTGACATATTCTATATATTAGATACTGTTCGTCCATATATTATTATAGGTTAATGCATGGGAAAGGCTAACATCAGGTCGCTTATATAACTTAATTGTTTACTTCTTGAACAAATGTTACGAGCCTTAAACGGAGTTTTACCTCTGTTTACCATCACAGCTGTTGTTTAACTTGCCCGTTTAGCGCCTAAACTAATTAATTTAATTTAACGTTTAAAGTTAGGATAATTTATGTTTGTGGAATTTCTCGTGAATTTTAGGACTAAGAATCGTATGAACTATTTTATACATATTATAGGCGTATATTTCGAAACGAGAACGTTTTTACATAAGTAATTTTATCTTATTATATTTTATACATACAATGCAAATGTAAATTTTGTAACTAGGTATGTGGATTTTTTGAAAAAAGGTCTTCAGCTTGAGTTTGTTGCGGTGCTTCTTCTCAAGCAATGGGTCTACGAAGCGCTGGTAAATTCTTTTTCTGACGTGTAAAAGTGCCCCTATGTGGCCAATTTGCTGAATAAATGATTGAATTTTGAATTTTATTGCATCATCTACATAAAAGTACGTAATTATATATAGGTAGAGGTATAGTAGTTACCCATTCGAAATGTCTTTCTGAGACCAGAGAAAAAACAGGTCATATTCTTATTACTTCACTACTGTTGTGTCCCGCAAATTCGTCTGGTGGAATATAAAATTGACGATAACTTTTCTTTCCGATACCTATCCGAATTAAATCAAACATCCATATTTTAATATAATAAATGCGAAAGTAACTCTGTCCGTCTTCTCTATGTATGTCTGTCTGTTACCTGGTGTAACTGTTAGCATCATGGCCCAATTTCCATGATGAATTTTCCTCGTTATTTCAATGAAAAATGTTTAAAAAAGAAAATGTTATAAAAATAGAAAGGTAAAATAAAAAAAAAAAAAAAAAAAAAAAAAAAAACGAATCAACAAGAACATGTCTTGAAGATCCGTTCTTTAGTTGGAATTAAATTCCCTTTGGCTTGTGATCGTTTAGTCCCTTTGTCATGATAGTAATCCAGATTCTTTGAGTAGTCTAGTCGTGGCTCAACCAAGACTACATCAGTGCCTCGAGTGTGTCAAAGAAACTTAATTTAGCTATGTCGGTAATTGCCCCAGCTTGGAAGTAAAATAAGCAAAGCACTTAAATTCTAATGGCAACGCCTCACCCATTATTAAAAGAAAAGAAATGTAATTGAAAATAATATTCATTTAAATTCAGAATTAATTTAAATTAAAAAAAAATGGGTGTGGCGAAGAGGATACGCTCCTACCAACGCGCACCCTGATCAAGGACAAATCCATCCATATAGTAATCGAATATTCCAAGCCCCCCCACCACTCGGGGGCAACCACCACACATACCGTCGTACACCTGTTATAAAGGAACCACTCTGTGGACACAATATATAGATAACTTTGTGTGATAAACAATATAAATTTTGCTTGAAACACGGCGTATCTGTAGGATGTAAAAAATATGTATGGAGGTGCTGCGCTGAAAAAGAATAGCTGAAAAAGAAATGTTAAAAATGGTTTTATTATCATGACAAAGTGCCGGTTTCCCAACATTCCAAGTAGCTGACACGTAAGTGAAAGCTGTATTGCGTTCGACTCCCTTTCTCGTCTTTAGCTTACTCGTAAGAGAAAAGCTGTATAGCGTTCGACTCCCTTTCTCGTCTTTAGCTAACACGTTAGTGAAAAGCTGTAATGCGTTCGACTCCCAACCTCGTCTTTAGCTTACTCGTAAGAGAAAAGCTGTATTGCGTTCGACTCCCAATCTCATCTCAAGCTAACACGTTAGTGAATAGCTGTCATGCATTAGACTCCCTGCTAGTCTCTAGCTAACACGTTAGTGAAAAGCTGTAATGCGTTAGACTCCCCTCTAGTCTCATTTATGTCGTTCGTACACAATCACAGCCAAGATTCAAACGTCATTGTGTCGCTGACCAACATTTGAGCGATGCGTCAAACCTACTATTGTTCGGTTATCATCCTGTTCACTCTGTTACTCCAAACACCGCAAACATAAGAAATCCTAGCCGTAATGCGTTCGACTCCCTTTCTCTTCTTTAGCTCACTCGTAAGAGAAAAGCTGTATTGCGTTCGACTCCCAATCTCATCTCAAGCTAACACGTTAGTGAAAAGCTGTAATGCATTAGACTCCCTGCTAGTCTCAAGCTAACACGTTAGTGAAAAGCTGTAATGCGTTAGACTCCCCTCTAGTCTCATTTATGTCGTTCATACACAATCACAGCCAAGATTCAAACGTCATTGTGTCGCTGACCAACATTTGAGCGATGCGTCAAACCTACTATTGTTCGGTTATCATCCTGTTCACTCGTTACTCCAAACACCGCAAACATAAGAAATCCTAGCCGTAATGCGTTCGACTCCCTTTCTCGTCTTTAGCTCACTCGTAAGAGAAAAGCTGTATTGCGTTCGACTCCCAATCTCATCTCAAGCTAACACGTTAGTGAAAAGCTGTAATGCATTAGACTCCCTGCTAGTCTCAAGCTAACACGTTAGTGAAAAGCTGTAATGCGTTAGACTCCCCTCTAGTCTCATTTATGTCGTTCATACACAATCACAGCCAAGATTCAAACGTCATTGTGTCGCTGACCAACATTTGAGCGATGCGTCAAACCTACTATTGTTCGGTTATCATCCTGCTCACTCTGTTACTCCAAACACCGCAAACATAAGAAATCCTAGCCGTAATGCGTTCGACTCTCATCTCGTCTCAAACTATCACGTTAGTGAATAGCTGTAATGCATTAGACTCCCTGCTAGTCTCAAGCTATCACGTTAGTGAATAGCTGTAATGCGTTCTACTCTCATCCTCATCTCTTAATGTGTCGTTCATACACAATCACAGCCAAGATCCGAACGTCATTGTGTCGCTGACCAACATTTGAGCGATGCGTCAAACCTACTATTGTTCGGTTATCATCCTGTTCACTCTGTTACTCCAAACACCGCAGACATAAGAAATCATGATACCACAATCAGAGTATCCCATTATTTATATAAAATACCAACTCCATCTCTTACTCCACCAAAACCTCCCAAGAATGTTCCCCCATCCTGCTCTGTTGCCGTGCTCAACAGTTCAAATTAAATAAAATTATTTAATTATTTGATTTTCCCAAGTCACTTTAATTATTACCTTTTGGTGATAATCCATGTACCTCAAACTAGCTTCCACCGATCTAGTTCACCGTCTCATTTAATCAAATTTCGCACGTATTCAATTTATTATAATAACCCCCCCCACTTTTCTAGGGGGTTAATATTTAGTACACCTTTTAACCGAAATGCCTATTCCAGTATGCCTGGATCACGCCCACCACGCATGTCCGGCGAGATCGCTCATTCAATACTCCAATCACTCCGAGCATCGATCTCCGGGCCTGCTCCCATGTATGTTTTTAGCACATCAACACGCGCGGGCGGGTTGTTTTTCGAACTTCAAACTTTACCCGTTTTTCGATGAATTCGAATAGAGTCCGTTATCTACATTCATTACACCTTAATTCCGTCTGGTAAATTCCTCATAGTTTACGAGATATTTGACTTTGAAGATATTTATTTCTATTACACGAATCCACTCCACAGGAACTTTAACATTTCTATTACACGAATCCACTCAGTAACATTTCTATTACACGAATCGATACGAATTTCTCAATTTCGTTTAAACATTCCAGATTTAACTCTAACGCATCTATTAACTTCCTTTTGGTATCTAGACTTTATTTATGATTTACATACTTCTTATTTTTCATTATTTCTCCATATTTAAGTTAAACTTTAATAACTTATAAAAATCAAATTAGGCTCTAGGGCACATAGTTACAATGCACCCCTAAATTATTGTTTTCTTTGTTCTTTTGACTTAAAGGAGAATTAAAACAAAATTTGAAAACTTATTATTTATTTTCCCGGAAACGGCCGCCACCTTCACCCCATCGATCACAACTAATTTCTTGTCTATTTTAATTAAAATCAAAATTCCACTTCCATATTCTGCATTACATTTGTCAAGCAAATGTATAATCCAAAATTAGTTGTGGTCGAGCCATTCCTCGACCCATTCCCCCCTTTTCTTTTCCTTTTTTTATTAATAAAATGTTACATAAAAATAATTCACAATTTCAACATAAATCATATTTGATCTTCACAGGTTCACCGCATCATCCATGCTGCACCCCTAGATTTTACAATTTGAAACACTTATAATTTCCACCAAATTATTTATAATATCTTGTTAAATGTATGGTGTTAAATTGTCCTCTAATCGTTCTGGATGCCTCATCATACAATGTGTATACATTATCAAAAGGTACTGCTGCTACCACATAAGGACCCTCATACAATAGATTAAATTTACCTATTTCCTTTTGTTTCGCATCCGAACGAGGTGCCCTTCGGACCTTCACTAGGTCTCCAATTTTAAACTCAATTAATTTGTTATTTTGATCATATTTAATTTGCCTCATTTTACTTGCCTTTAATAAATTATCTTTCACCAATTCCCTTATGCGATTCACATCCATGGAGTCTATCGTCCGCGGTAAATACTTGTCAAAGCTCATCTTATTACTTTTGCCATATAAAATTTCACAAGGTGTATAACCTGTGCTATCATGATAACTGTTATTATATAACTCTTCAATCTTGGGTAACAACGTAGCCCAAGTTTTATGATCATAATGACAGAAGGTCCTAAAGATTCTTCCCAATTCTTTATTTACTCTTTCGGTTGTGTTTGGTCTGGGATTTCTTACAGTTGTATGTATGATCTTAATCCCCATTTCCGTAAGAGTTTTATTCCAAAGTTTACTGATAAACTGGGCACCATTATCAGTCATCAATGCCTTAGGCTTAATAATCTGTATAAAATGTTTTAATTTTGCTATAGACGATCTCGATGTCGCCCTTTTCAACGGATATAATTTTACAAACTTGCTGAACGAGTCTTGCATCACTAGGATGTATGAGTAACCAAATACCCCTGAAGGTAAAGGCCCATAAAAATCTGCCATAACAAGATCTCCCACTTCTGAAGTTACTATTGATTTACAAGGTCCCACATATTTTATATTATTGCTTTTTGATAGTTGACAGACATGACAAGCTCTCACTACTCGTCTAACTTCATCATTCAAATTTTCCCAATAAAATCTTTCTTTTAAATACTTAATGATTTTATAAGCTCCTTGATGACCCATCTCTAAGTGAACTTGCAATATTACTTCACCCGTTAATTCTTTTGGCAAATAAAGTAACCGCTTTTCTCGCTCATAATAATATAAAATATTATTTTCAAGTTTACATCTATTTATTTTCCTATTTTCCCTTGGACTTGTATCTTTATTTCTTTCACCTTTTAATATCTCTTTAATGTTTTTAATATTTGTGTCTCTGTCTTGTCTTTCAACTATTTCTTTGAAATCTTTGTTCAATTTTTTATTGTCTCCTTTTTCAGTGTACATGATCTCTGGGCAAACATTTTTCTCTTCTTGTCTAATTTCGCTACTACTTGAATATCGAGATAAAATGTCTGGCACGGTATTTTCCTTTCCTTTAATATGTTCCACTGTATAATCAAATTGCTCCAAATAGATTATCCATCTAGTTACTCTACTATTATATAGTTTCATGTTTTTCACAAACAAAAGTGCCTTATGATCCGTCCGAATGATTACTTTGCTTCCTCTAAGATAAGTCTCAAATTTCTTAAAGCAATTTATAACTGCAAAAAATTCTTGTTCAGTTACTGTCCAATTAAATTCAGCCCCTCTCAAAGCTCTACTATGGAATCCCAAAATTTGCATTATCCCATCATCATCATATTGATACAAGACTCCAGCCAATCCAACACCAGAACAATCGGTCTGTAAGTAATACGGTTTCTCAAAGTTAGGATGATGTAACATTATGGTCTTTATAAAACCGGCTTTAATTCTTTCAAAACTATTTTGCTCTTGTTCGCCCCAACTCCACCTTCTGCCCTTCTTCAACAAATCGCACAAGGGTTTTATGTTTCTGTTGTAATTTGGAATAAATCTTCTATAAAAATTACAAAGACCTAGGAAGGCCCTCACATGCTTTACTTTCTTAGGATTTGGAAAATCCTGTATGGTTTGCAACTTTTCTGTGTCCGTCTTAGGGCCGGTTCCTATATTCAACCATCCGTTACCGGTAACGGTAAGTGGCCTCTGGAAGCTACCAGCCGGTATCGGTTAAGCTGGTGTTTCTATATATTGTTTTCGTGACGGACCGTAAGCGATAGGACCCTACCGACCGAACTGTCAAAACCATGGAGGTAATAGTACATAAGTGATAGTTAATAGGTACCTCCATGTCCCCCATGTTACCTCCATGGTCAAAAACATTGTCGTCTGTTGGTAATCTGTATTTCCGTTCCGTTTAAAGCAAAATATGTTAAGTGATTTTCATTTAGTTTAATTATTAAATTCTGATCACATTACTTTTTGCAGTGAAATGATACGGTTTTAATATTAGGTACTATAATTTCATGTTACAATGTTGATTTTAATTACCTAGCAATAACTTTCTCGAAGTTGTAATCTTGTAATGTAACCTGATCAGAATCCAATCAGAGCCAGAGCCGCTGCAAAACTAGACTCGAAAATATAACATAAGTAAACAAAACAAGCATCGTTCGGCACGGCACACGTATCGGTTAGACTCAGCTGAACCACTCCATGAATAAAGCATTGGTGGAGACAATTATTGTCTTCATACACCAACAGTACCAACGCAGTTGCTATTGCTCCGCAACGCGAACGAACAGTGTCTCCGCCGTGAACTGGATAAAATCTAAAGGGATTCACCGTCATGAGTATCAATGCCGGCGACCCGGCGATATACCTTTTACGGGCACACATAGGCTGCATTCCGCCCAGGTAAAAAAACAGAAGCTCATATGGACTATCCAGAAAGCATGCTCCTGATCTCTTCAGACTAAAACCGAGAGAAAGGCCTCCAGGTATGGCTGAACAGTGAATAAACTGACAGAGGACAAATATTGGCAACTCATCGTACTACAGGAGTAAACAGGGCTGCAAGTGCCACCCGCACCCGCATCAAACTTATAACTACACCATATAGTTCTGGAATATCTATGATCCAAATATGATGGCCCCATGGAAGAATGACCTCCAACAGCTGATCAAGAGAGCAATATATTATTTTAAGGAATGCAAACTGAATTGTGAATTTTACTTGCAGTGACATCTTTGCCATATATGATAAATAAAATATTTCTATCTATTTTTGTAATCTGTTATTTTATATATAAACTAACTATACTAGGTGTACCTACCTACTAGATAAACCATCACATTTTTGCTTCCCTTCCCGTTCCCAACACAAGTGTATCTTATTCCTGGATAAAAAGTAACCTATGTCCTTTCCTGGGACGACCCCCATACCAAATTCCATCTAAAGCGGTCCAGCGGTTGAAGTGTGGGTAACAGCCAGACAAAGATACTTTTGCATTTATAATATTAGTATAAACAAACAAATTTATTCCTATTAGTATGGATTTAAATTAAAAATTTAAATCATTTTAGTAAAAGAAAGTATTTTTCACTAATATTTTCCTACCTATATGTATAATGAAAATTTCAAAAATATCTTTATTTAGGGCTGTAGGCACATGAATGCATTAGGTATCCCACTGTGGAGGGGATATTTATAGCCCAGTAGTGGGGAGAAATCCTGCAGTGATAATTATTATATACCACAGCCTTTAACAACTCTTAGAAATGTATTTTGCATCAATACATATTCTAGATTCAGTTAGAGAATATTAAATATCTGTCTCATTGAGAACATCTTATTGAATAATACATTTCTCAAGTCAAAGATTTTTTAAGCTACATTTAAATTTAAAGAAATGAGTTTCATTTTTGATGGTATCTGGAATTTAGTTATAGATATATAATAGTTTGTCTGTTAGTCTATGTTTGCTTCACAAACTGGTGACATATAGGTTGAATCAAAGTAATTTTGGTCAATCCCTGTGTTATAACCTTATGACCTCCCAAATGTACAGAATATTAAAACCCTCCTTTATAAGAATGACAAGTAACATTAATTTCTTTCATTCCATTCATGCCTACTTTTGTGAATCAATCTATTAATACTACTACTTACTACAACTATAGTCTATTTTTGTGTCCCACTGCTGGGCACAGGCCTCGGCCTATAGTCCCCACGCAGGCCCAGTGCGAGTTGGGGGACTTCACACAAATCTTTGAATTACTTTTCAGATGCATGCAGGTTTCCTCATGATATTTCCCTTCACCGAAAAGCTCATAAGTAAACTTAGAGGTGCGAGCTGGAATCAAACCCCCGACCCTCTGCATGAGAGGCAGTTGGTCGAACCACTAAGCCCCACCGCTTTGTGGATCAGTACATGATCTACCCATATTATAAAAAATCTACCTAAGGGTCACAAAGAAGATGAATATGAAACAGATAAAAAAAGACAAATATATATTTAATGATTATTTCAAAACAAATCTGCTTAATACACCTTTATCCATTGTATTGACTAAACTAGACGGTGTAAAATTTCTATCAGTCTGCATTCTTCTGTCTTCTGTTTAATTTAGTAGCTTCTTGACTAGGTATCTCAGGCTCAGGCATTGATAACATCAAGAGCCGGGTTATCGAGTCATTGGTAATATAAGGCCGCAGCTCAGAGACATTTTATTCCTGTTTTCTTCAATAATTTCAGAATCTAAGGACAAAACACACAATGTATTATTCTCTCCTCACAGAACATAACAAGTCAACATAACAAGGCTTGGTTTCTTTTTATGTGTCATTTTATATAAATCTGCCAAAGATTTTATTGAATCTCATTTGTGTAATTTGTGTCATGCATTAGTTCAGATTATTTGATGTGTATTTCTCTTTAAAAAGTATACATGTATACTATTTCTTAGTAGGTAACCAGTGTAAAAACCCTTTCTGACTTTGGAATTAGGAAAATTTACAATATATCCTTAGATATTCAAGCATTTAAGAAGGAAATAAAAACTGGAAGAAAGAACTTTGCAGGGCATTCATTCAAGCCAAGTTTGTCTTCATTTCAGACCGCTACCTCGACATATTGATTTTAAAAATAAAGATTACTAACCTGGCTGTTACTTCATGATTATTTGATCCAATTTCCAATTAAAATTCGCATTGGAATCGCGTGGGAATTGCGCGGCAGCGAGCGATGGTCTCTGTGCTCGTAATATGTAGGGTTTTGCAGGTCTCGTTATAGTGATAATGCATTTTTTTGGTGATTTGGCCTCACGGGATGCGATTATTTCGTCACTAACATCACATACAAATTGCATTTTTATATATTTTATTTTTAACACATCCGTCGGTATCTTCGTAACCGGCCGAAATCGGGCGGTTAAATCCACTAACGAGGCGTTATTGGAGATTCATCTATTTGCCAAAACGTCAAGCTGACAGCTTAACCGACAGTTTTTCTTTTTAATATAGGAACGGTCAATCTGTCAAAGTTCATACAAATTGCTAACGAGCGGTTACCAACTTTACCATCATCCGTTAGTAGCAAGGTATCGGTAGCGGATGCGTATATAGGAACGCTTTTTGCCTACGGATGGTAGGAAAACCTACGCCTCGTAAGGCAAAACGAGGCGTTACGTGGATATAGGAACCGGCCCTTAATGCCTTTAGTTGTTATAATAAATCCTAACATTTTTACTTCAGTACAAATAAATTCACACTTTTGTAAATTACATGTTAATCCAGCTTTATTTAATTTATATAAAACAAGGTCTATATGCTCCAAGTGTTGTCCCAAGGTGCCAGTCGTAATTATCGCCAGATCATCCAAATAATTAACACAGAATTCTCGTACTTCTGGTCCCAATATGAGATCCATTGCTCGACTGAAACTTCCAACTGCAGTTTTGAGCCCTTGTGGTAAAACATTATACACATAGGATTTACCGTTAAAGGTAAACCCAGTATATTTTCTGCTGTCCTTATGAATGGGTATTTGGAAATACGCATTGTTCAAATCAATTTTGGATATAAATTTCGCACCATGAAATGAATTCAAAACGTCGAGTTGTACAGGAGGTTTTTCAGTCTCTGGTACCATCCTTTGGTTTATGCCTCGGGCATCCAACAAAACTCTAATTTGTCCATCCCTTTTCAGAGTGAAAGTCAGTGGGCTACTATAAGGGGTTGTCTCTCTAGATATGACACCCATATCTTCCAGTTCGTTTAGTTTTTCTTCCATCTTCGATCGGTACGCATACGGAATGGGATACGACTTCTTTGTTAAAGGTTCCTCATTCGTCAACTCAATTCTATGCTCGTAACAATTCGCTCGTCCAAGTTTCGATGTGAACATCCCAGAATATTTCTTTATCACTCCTTGCAATTTGCCTTTTGCTCTTTCGTTGATAATATCACCTGTGCCGACATTTATACTGAACTCTTCCCCTCCTTCCTTTCCAATCATGTATTCTACCGCGTTTAAATTCTTATCTTCATTAGTGTTTTTAAATTTAATAAATTGAATTTGATCACCATATTCCATATAAATACCCTTCTTCGAACTATGCAAGTCAACGAAGATTTTATTCTTCTTTAGCCAGTCAAAACCTAATAACATAGGTCTAACAAGCTTGGGAACAATGAGAAACTCTGCGTCCACTTCGAATTCACCAAACTCTAATCTCAACATGGCCATCTGTTGTACCTTTGAACTTCGTTGTCCAATAGCACCCCTTATCTGAAATGACCGTACTGGCATAACTGACACCTTGGCATCTCTTTTCTTAATTTCAAGCCATAATTCTTCTGAAATGCAAGTGATATCACTACCAGTATCAACTAAGGCATCAATTACAAAGTCCATGACCTTGACTTCTATCTCGGATTTGATAGCTGCTGATATCTGTTCTTCTCTCGAACTGTCATCAAAAACAGTTAATGTGTCATGCGCACAAACAAAATGCTCGGTCAAACTGGATCTGGTCTTAAGAACATCTACTACGTCCTGGATCGTTTGTTCCTCTTTATATCCAAACCCCGCTTTGGATGTTTGTCCATCTACGTTTATTGGTGTTCTAAGGCCTTTCATAGATTTTCCCAGCGTTTGACCAGGTTTCCATCCTTGTTTAAGCATCAAGCGTAATCCAATATCCCCTTTATGAATAACTGAGGCGGGGATGAGAGTCTCAGCTATTCTACGTTTAAATCATTTTCCTCAACTTCTGAGGTTCCTTCTATCATCTCTTCCGATATCACTTGCACCTCATTTGTGTTCGGACTCGTCGTCTTCTGTTCTGGTTTCTTCCAGTTCTTGAACTTGTTTGTCATTTCCTTTTGTTTATTTTCTGGACCTTTAAGACCTTGATACAATTTCGCTTCCTTATTGCTATATGTAATTTCCTCGTGTTTAATTACATTGTCCAAATCTCTCAAAAATTCGGAAGCTTCCTTGATGGAATTTCCCTTTGACAATACCCACAGCTGTTGAACATTTCGGGGGTAATGATGCATAATGTCAGAGACAATCTGTTGTTCTGGCATATGTATACTGAGCATCTTTGCTTGTCCAACCAGTTTATAAAAATGACCTGACATTGTCGGTTCTTTGTCTTTGTGCCACTTACTGAACACAATCTCTCTTCGGAGCTTATTCTGTTCAGCCTCTCCCCAATATGTCATCAGGAAATCCCTCTCGAAATCTTCAAAATTATTCCAATTTTTACTAAAAATTCTTTGCCAGTCTCGAGCTTCGCCCTGTATACATTCCCTAATAATATCCAAATCATTTTCGGACACGTTAATGCGTTTAAGATACACTCTCAAGTCTTCGAGAAATGTAACAGGGTGTATCAACCCATCATTCTTAAATATGGGTTTTGTGGCATTGAAGTTCGATATATTGTAGATGTGACTACCAACATCTTTGGGTAATTCCCTTACAGAAACTTGTTCCGATATCAACGCGACTTGATCCACTTCGCTTGATTTAGTTGAAGTTTTTAATGCTTCATTTTCAAACTCCTGCCGCAATGTCCCCACATTCGTCACTGCGTCCAGCTTCTTTATCATCGTATTCAAGTGGGCATTAGTCTGTGCCATCATCTTGTACAGCATTGCCAGACCTCTCCCGTTCCTCTTGGTCTTCTTTACTTGTGGCTCATATTCAGGCTCCGTAGTAGTAGCCTTCCTCTTCGAGTCCTCCGTAGCGCACTTGGGTTTCGTCGGCACCGGAGGTATCGTTGATACCGATGGTTTCTCTGACACTGGAGGTACCGTCGTCGCCCTTCGCACCACAGCTTCCTCATCAGACGAAGACGTACTGTCGGAGTCATCTTCCATCACCGTTCTCGATTTTGGAACGTTAGCCGCCTTTCTCACCATTATAAATGTTTTCCCTTTTTCAAGCACTATTTGTTCTGTTTACAGACAATCTCGATTTCCACGCACTAAATTATTCCCTTTACACAAACTCAATTTCCACGCACTAAATCGTTTTCTATTTAGACATTAAATCTGTAACAACAAGAAGTCCACGTTAGTCTATATTGTTATCGCACTCATGACACACCCGAACCACCGATGCAGTCCCAGCAGCGGGCCCACAATCTCTGACACTTCCATTTCACGAACAACATTTGTAGGCTCAACACGTGAACCTATCTTATATAAAATGGTATCCTGGTCACGGCACCATTTGTAACTGTTAGCATCATGGCCCAATTTCCATGATGAATTTTCCTCGTTATTTCAATGAAAAATGTTTAAAAAAGAAAATGTTATAAAAATAGAAAGGTAAAATAAAAAAAAAAAAAAAAAAATAAAATAAAACGAATCAACAAGAACATGTCTTGAAGATCCGTTCTTTAGTTGGAATTAAATTCCCTTTGGCTTGTGATCGTTTAGTCCCTTTGTCATGATAGTAATCCAGATTCTTTGAGTAGTCTAGTCGTGGCTCAACCAAGACTACATCAGTGCCTCGAGTGTGTCAAAGAAACTTAATTTAGCTATGTCGGTAATTGCCCCAGCTTGGAAGTAAAATAAGCAAAGCACTTAAATTCTAATGGCAACGCCTCACCCATTATTAAAAGAAAAGAAATGTAATTGAAAATAATATTCATTTAAATTAAGAATTAATTTAAATTAAAAAAAAATGGGTGTGGCGAAGAGGATACGCTCCTACCAACGCGCACCCTGATCAAGGACAAATCCATCCATATAGTAATCGAATATTCCAAGCCCCCCCACCACTCGGGGGCAACCACCACACATACCGTCGTACACCTGTTATAAAGGAACCACTCTGTGGACACAATATATAGATAACTTTGTGTGATAAACAATATAAATTTTGCTTGAAACACGGCGTATCTGTAGGATGTAAAAAATATGTATGGAGGTGCTGCGCTGAAAAAGAATAGCTGAAAAAGAAATGTTAAAAATGGTTTTATTATCATGACAAAGTGCCGGTTTCCCAACATTCCAAGTAGCTGACACGTAAGTGAAAGCTGTATTGCGTTCGACTCCCTTTCTCGTCTTTAGCTTACTCGTAAGAGAAAAGCTGTATAGCGTTCGACTCCCTTTCTCGTCTTTAGCTAACACGTTAGTGAAAAGCTGTAATGCGTTCGACTCCCAACCTCGTCTTTAGCTTACTCGTAAGAGAAAAGCTGTATTGCGTTCGACTCCCAATCTCATCTCAAGCTAACACGTTAGTGAATAGCTGTCATGCATTAGACTCCCTGCTAGTCTCTAGCTAACACGTTAGTGAAAAGCTGTAATGCGTTAGACTCCCCTCTAGTCTCATTTATGTCGTTCGTACACAATCACAGCCAAGATTCAAACGTCATTGTGTCGCTGACCAACATTTGAGCGATGCGTCAAACCTACTATTGTTCGGTTATCATCCTGTTCACTCTGTTACTCCAAACACCGCAAACATAAGAAATCCTAGCCGTAATGCGTTCGACTCCCTTTCTCTTCTTTAGCTCACTCGTAAGAGAAAAGCTGTATTGCGTTCGACTCCCAATCTCATCTCAAGCTAACACGTTAGTGAAAAGCTGTAATGCATTAGACTCCCTGCTAGTCTCAAGCTAACACGTTAGTGAAAAGCTGTAATGCGTTAGACTCCCCTCTAGTCTCATTTATGTCGTTCATACACAATCACAGCCAAGATTCAAACGTCATTGTGTCGCTGACCAACATTTGAGCGATGCGTCAAACCTACTATTGTTCGGTTATCATCCTGTTCACTCTGTTACTCCAAACACCGCAAACATAAGAAATCCTAGCCGTAATGCGTTCGACTCTCATCTCGTCTCAAACTATCACGTTAGTGAATAGCTGTAATGCATTAGACTCCCTGCTAGTCTCAAGCTATCACGTTAGTGAATAGCTGTAATGCGTTCTACTCTCATCCTCATCTCTTAATGTGTCGTTCATACACAATCACAGCCAAGATCCGAACGTCATTGTGTCGCTGACCAACATTTGAGCGATGCGTCAAACCTACTATTGTTCGGTTATCATCCTGTTCACTCTGTTACTCCAAACACCGCAGACATAAGAAATCATGATACCACAATCAGAGTATCCCATTATTTATATAAAATACCAACTCCATCTCTTACTCCACCAAAACCTCCCAAGAATGTTCCCCCATCCTGCTCTGTTGCCGTGCTCAACAGTTCAAATTAAATAAAATTATTTAATTATTTGATTTTCCCAAGTCACTTTAATTATTACCTTTTGGTGATAATCCATGTACCTCAAACTAGCTTCCACCGATCTAGTTCACCGTCTCATTTAATCAAATTTCGCACGTATTCAATTTATTATAATAACCCCCCCCACTTTTCTAGGGGGTTAATATTTAGTACACCTTTTAACCGAAATGCCTATTCCAGTATGCCTGGATCACGCCCACCACGCATGTCCGGCGAGATCGCTCATTCAATACTCCAATCACTCCGAGCATCGATCTCCGGGCCTGCTCCCATGTATGTTTTTAGCACATCAACACGCGCGGGCGGGTTGTTTTTCGAACTTCAAACTTTACCCGTTTTTCGATGAATTCGAATAGAGTCCGTTATCTACATTCATTACACCTTAATTCCGTCTGGTAAATTCCTCATAGTTTACGAGATATTTGACTTTGAAGATATTTATTTCTATTACACGAATCCACTCCACAGGAACTTTAACATTTCTATTACACGAATCCACTCAGTAACATTTCTATTACACGAATCGATACGAATTTCTCAATTTCGTTTAAACATTCCAGATTTAACTCTAACGCATCTATTAACTTCCTTTTGGTATCTAGACTTTATTTATGATTTACATACTTCTTATTTTTCATTATTTCTCCATATTTAAGTTAAACTTTAATAACTTATAAAAATCAAATTAGGCTCTAGGGCACATAGTTACACTGGTATTGCTGTGGAGACCGTTGGAGTGCCGGGAAAGGACATGCTACTTTTTATCCCGGAAAAACGCATAGTTCCCGCGGGAACGCGATAACCGAATTCCACGCGGGCGAAGTCGCGGGCAGAAGCTAGTTATTAATAAAGGAAAACCGTATTATCATCTATTTAAGAACTCCAAAAGTTTTTTTTTTACCAAATACCAGACTTCGTCTAATAACCACTCGTAATCGTCACTTACCATCAGGTGAGATCGTGGTCAAATGCTTGCTTATAAAAAAAATCGACATTCAGTGACATTAAGTAAAATAAAAAATAAGAACCGCCTTCAAACTCCGACAGATTGCGAAGTCGATGTCAAGTGAACCGACCCAAAGAAATGATAATCATTAGTGAACTTGACATTGCATAGACGTAAATAATATAGACCCGGTCTAACGTACACGTAATATGTCCCCACTTCCACGGTGTCCAATCCAAAGTTCTGTCACCGAGCGTGCGTGACAATAAGCGTTTTTAAAAAACTTTTTTCGAAACTGTTTCCCAGTATCTAAAAACTCGTCTCGTTGTTGGAAAAATGTGACCCAGCTTTAGTGTCACGATACAAGTTTAACTTTGGATTGAACACCAATGAAGTGGGGAAACATGACATGTATCTACGTTAGGCCGGGTCTTGAAGGCGGTTTTTTTCATTAAAAAAATTTTTTCGGCTACAGTTTCCAAACATGACTAATAGAAATACATAAGTAACTCTGAAGTCTTCGAAATTGACACCAAAATCATCTACGTGCTAACAAATTTTGAGGATTTTCCTCATTTTCTCATGGATCCCATCATCAGAACTGAACCAAATTAATATGAGACGAACTTGGAAGTACCACCTTTCGAACAAAAAAAGAATGATCGAAATAGGTTCACGTTTACCATTTATTTTAGGTGAACACACATAAAAAAAAAATTAAAAAAAGATTCCGACGAATTGAGAACCTCCTCCGTTTTTTGAAGAAATGAACGTGCTTCACGTAAGGGCATTTGAAAGGCAATTTAATTGAATTACTAAGATCCACTTAGGCTTTGATGGTTTTGCGAGCCACAGCTCGTATTCGCGAATAAAATAATTTATTGCCGACATAAAACTTCGCCGTAAAAGAGGTCGTCAATAATATACATCGACACGATGAATGTCGGTTCCTATCCCTACAAGTTTCATTTATAAGTCACTTAGCATTTAAGGAATTTCAAACGAACCGTAATATACATATATATAAATTAGATAGAGTCAAAGAGATGAATGACTCACAAAAGTTGAAGGACTTTGTACGCCAGGGGCTATATACGAAGTCTTAAAATAGGGATCTCCCTGTTCCCTATAGGGTCGCTCACGCGTCGCGTGAGCTTTAAGCAGCTTGATTTAAAGTTCAACTTGACGCGTGAGCGATCCTATAGGGAACTATTTAAGACTTCGAATAAGCCCCTGCGTGTCGTCTTGAGAACACGATTACATCATTCGAACTCTTATTTGATTTTGACACTAGTATTCCTCAAGTTTTTTCATGTCATTGATAAAGGCGCACAGCCCACCTGATGGTAAGTGGTCACTGTGGCCCATGGACACCGAAATCCTATGATCCCCCACTTTTTATCACAAAAATTGTCATCTCTTTAGTTTCCAGAACCGTAACTCTCATAAGTTTCAATTACTTAAATGTCAATACATTAAGAGGCCACAGTTGCGAAATTGCTAATGTTTCGCCATCTAGATCTCACCATCGGTGACATCTACGAGGCTGTTATTCATATAATACCTACATGAAACTTAAACATATTCGCTTTAAGGCGCCTGTAGCCGTCGATGACCTTGGGCGTTCGAGCTCGATCCTCTCAATAATAACCGCGCCAAATACGCTAACGTAAATTACAACGATACCAATGGTTAATTTCGCCCGCTGTCTTAAGTCTACTGTGGCCCAGCGGTCCAAATTCATCATGACGTACATGAGAGCGCCCTCTTGCGCGGGTTCAAATCACCGCTTAAAATATCTTTTTGTATATTTTTTTTATGAATTGAATACTTTTTTAATTAATTTACATGCTGAACATGGTACTAGTGATATTTAGATATTTTAAATGTTTTTTCGTATCAAAGTCGTAGTTTAAGAATATGCAATGCAATTAGGCATTATGCGTATGTAGGGTAAAACCCCGATTAATGACTACATACATTATAAAGTTCAAACAGCAGGAAAACTGGCCTGTCTGGAAAAAAAATCTTCATGGTTTTATTCATTATAATCATGATTTTTTAATGTCAAATATTCTTGAATAAAGTCATTGTTAAAATCCGATCATTCTGTACAATCTAAACATATATTCTGTACATCTAAATATACATGGTGGGTCAGAAAATATGGCAAATACCTAATTAACCCATAGTATCGGTTATCGATTCTAAGTATATTGTATAGGTAAACATATTTTGTATAGGATTCAGGCGTCGCTCACACAACCAATCCCATATACATTTTTTTTTACCGACTCGAAAAAAAATTAAAGACCTATACAATATACTTAGAATCGATAGCCGATATGGTGGGTTAATTATTTGCCATATTTTCTGACCCACCGTGTATAAAACTCAAAGGTGACTGACTGACATAGTGATCTATCAACGCACAGCCCAAACCACTGGACGGATCGGGCTGAAATTTGGCATGCAGGTTCCTTAGGGAACGTATGGGAGCGCTAAGAGAGAATTTCCCGAAATTCCCACGGGAACGGGAAAAAACGGGATCTTTCATTTTAATATTTCTGCGCATACGAAGTTGCGGGGAAAAGCTAGTTATCTATAAAAACATCAATTCAGATTCCTTTTCTAAGTTGGTGGACGTGAATTGGGCCATCGTCCACCTGGACGCAATCTGGATTAAGTGGACGCAAACTTGGTAAATCGCCTAATATGCCTATTTGTGTCGTTTTTTTGAAAACCACCAGATGTTTCGACCAAAACTATAAGTTATATTGAAAAGGACTATATAATCAATACATTACGTTCCTTTTATAATAAAAATTTCAATTAGAACATTTTTATTTTCACCTTCAAACTTGCCAACTCCACTAAGTGGACGCAAACAAGCGAAGCGACCCTACTTTTCTGGTTGAGTTCGGGATACCTACCAAGCTGGCAACAGCGCGCGCGACCGCGAGGTAAACAACACGAGTGCCGAAACTCGCAACGTCGCCTTGTTCACATCCACAACTTTCTGTATAATGTAATGAAGTTATAGAAAAATAGCACGACTTCAAATCCAATATAAAAGTCAAATTTTTGAAACGAACTTTTCTACTTCTAGCTTTAGTAATCATGATAGTTTAGATATTTTTAAATTAATAAATAAAAATATTTAAAAATATTAAAAACGCCGCATAATTCAACAAAGCGCCTACGTTAACAAGCGCAGCAAATGTGTGTTGTGATACTTGTGATTATACACTAAGTAAGACATAGGTTTTTCGTCTAAAAGCTATTTATCATAAAAGTTAAGAAGGTCAAGCCCTAGATAAAATTCTGAAAAGTACTTGCAAAAAATTTGGCAACGCAGATTTTTTCCTAAGCGGAAATAAATGGTTACATATAGGAGGATTAAGGATTTCTTAAATGACATCCATAGTACAAATCATTACATATAAGACGATATAAAATACCAGAAACACTAATTGACTATATTTGTGTTCCATATTCGTAAACTTTGCAGATGACTACTTGTTACAATTATAGAAAAATGGTTACAAAAACACCTCGATTTTGCATTTTTGCCTCTCTACTCACCTTAATGTGTCGTTCATACACAATCACAGCCAAGATCCGAACGTCATTGTGTCGCTGACCAACATTTGAGCGATGCGTCAAACCTACTATTGTTCGGTTATCATCCTGTTCACTCTGTTACTCCAAACACCGCAGACATAAGAAATCATGATACCACAATCAGAGTATCCCATTATTTATATAAAATACCAACTCCATCTCTTACTCCACCAAAACCTCCCAAGAATGTTCCCCCATCCTGCTCTGTTGCCGTGCTCAACAGTTCAAATTAAATAAAATTATTTAATTATTTGATTTTCCCAAGTCACTTTAATTATTACCTTTTGGTGATAATCCATGTACCTCAAACTAGCTTCCACCGATCTAGTTCACCGTCTCATTTAATCAAATTTCGCACGTATTCAATTTATTATAATAACCCCCCCCACTTTTCTAGGGGGTTAATATTTAGTACACCTTTTAACCGAAATGCCTATTCCAGTATGCCTGGATCACGCCCACCACGCATGTCCGGCGAGATCGCTCATTCAATACTCCAATCACTCCGAGCATCGATCTCCGGGCCTGCTCCCATGTATGTTTTTAGCACATCAACACGCGCGGGCGGGTTGTTTTTCGAACTTCAAACTTTACCCGTTTTTCGATGAATTCGAATAGAGTCCGTTATCTACATTCATTACACCTTAATTCCGTCTGGTAAATTCCTCATAGTTTACGAGATATTTGACTTTGAAGATATTTATTTCTATTACACGAATCCACTCCACAGGAACTTTAACATTTCTATTACACGAATCCACTCAGTAACATTTCTATTACACGAATCGATACGAATTTCTCAATTTCGTTTAAACATTCCAGATTTAACTCTAACGCATCTATTAACTTCCTTTTGGTATCTAGACTTTATTTATGATTTACATACTTCTTATTTTTCATTATTTCTCCATATTTAAGTTAAACTTTAATAACTTATAAAAATCAAATTAGGCTCTAGGGCACATAGTTACACTGGTATTGCTGTGGAGACCGTTGGAGTGCCGGGAAAGGACATGCTACTTTTTATCCCGGAAAAACGCATAGTTCCCGCGGGAACGCGATAACCGAATTCCACGCGGGCGAAGTCGCGGGCAGAAGCTAGTTATTAATAAAGGAAAACCGTATTATCATCTATTTAAGAACTCCAAAAGTTTTTTTTTTACCAAATACCAGACTTCGTCTAATAACCACTCGTAATCGTCACTTACCATCAGGTGAGATCGTGGTCAAATGCTTGCTTATAAAAAAAATCGACATTCAGTGACATTAAGTAAAATAAAAAATAAGAACCGCCTTCAAACTCCGACAGATTGCGAAGTCGATGTCAAGTGAACCGACCCAAAGAAATGATAATCATTAGTGAACTTGACATTGCATAGACGTAAATAATATAGACCCGGTCTAACGTACACGTAATATGTCCCCACTTCCACGGTGTCCAATCCAAAGTTCTGTCACCGAGCGTGCGTGACAATAAGCGTTTTTAAAAAACTTTTTTCGAAACTGTTTCCCAGTATCTAAAAACTCGTCTCGTTGTTGGAAAAATGTGACCCAGCTTTAGTGTCACGATACAAGTTTAACTTTGGATTGAACACCAATGAAGTGGGGAAACATGACATGTATCTACGTTAGGCCGGGTCTTGAAGGCGGTTTTTTTCATTAAAAAAATTTTTTCGGCTACAGTTTCCAAACATGACTAATAGAAATACATAAGTAACTCTGAAGTCTTCGAAATTGACACCAAAATCATCTACGTGCTAACAAATTTTGAGGATTTTCCTCATTTTCTCATGGATCCCATCATCAGAACTGAACCAAATTAATATGAGACGAACTTGGAAGTACCACCTTTCGAACAAAAAAAGAATGATCGAAATAGGTTCACGTTTACCATTTATTTTAGGTGAACACACATAAAAAAAAAATTAAAAAAAGATTCCGACGAATTGAGAACCTCCTCCGTTTTTTGAAGAAATGAACGTGCTTCACGTAAGGGCATTTGAAAGGCAATTTAATTGAATTACTAAGATCCACTTAGGCTTTGATGGTTTTGCGAGCCACAGCTCGTATTCGCGAATAAAATAATTTATTGCCGACATAAAACTTCGCCGTAAAAGAGGTCGTCAATAATATACATCGACACGATGAATGTCGGTTCCTATCCCTACAAGTTTCATTTATAAGTCACTTAGCATTTAAGGAATTTCAAACGAACCGTAATATACATATATATAAATTAGATAGAGTCAAAGAGATGAATGACTCACAAAAGTTGAAGGACTTTGTACGCCAGGGGCTATATACGAAGTCTTAAAATAGGGATCTCCCTGTTCCCTATAGGGTCGCTCACGCGTCGCGTGAGCTTTAAGCAGCTTGATTTAAAGTTCAACTTGACGCGTGAGCGATCCTATAGGGAACTATTTAAGACTTCGAATAAGCCCCTGCGTGTCGTCTTGAGAACACGATTACATCATTCGAACTCTTATTTGATTTTGACACTAGTATTCCTCAAGTTTTTTCATGTCATTGATAAAGGCGCACAGCCCACCTGATGGTAAGTGGTCACTGTGGCCCATGGACACCGAAATCCTATGATCCCCCACTTTTTATCACAAAAATTGTCATCTCTTTAGTTTCCAGAACCGTAACTCTCATAAGTTTCAATTACTTAAATGTCAATACATTAAGAGGCCACAGTTGCGAAATTGCTAATGTTTCGCCATCTAGATCTCACCATCGGTGACATCTACGAGGCTGTTATTCATATAATACCTACATGAAACTTAAACATATTCGCTTTAAGGCGCCTGTAGCCGTCGATGACCTTGGGCGTTCGAGCTCGATCCTCTCAATAATAACCGCGCCAAATACGCTAACGTAAATTACAACGATACCAATGGTTAATTTCGCCCGCTGTCTTAAGTCTACTGTGGCCCAGCGGTCCAAATTCATCATGACGTACATGAGAGCGCCCTCTTGCGCGGGTTCAAATCACCGCTTAAAATATCTTTTTGTATATTTTTTTTATGAATTGAATACTTTTTTAATTAATTTACATGCTGAACATGGTACTAGTGATATTTAGATATTTTAAATGTTTTTTCGTATCAAAGTCGTAGTTTAAGAATATGCAATGCAATTAGGCATTATGCGTATGTAGGGTAAAACCCCGATTAATGACTACATACATTATAAAGTTCAAACAGCAGGAAAACTGGCCTGTCTGGAAAAAAAATCTTCATGGTTTTATTCATTATAATCATGATTTTTTAATGTCAAATATTCTTGAATAAAGTCATTGTTAAAATCCGATCATTCTGTACAATCTAAACATATATTCTGTACATCTAAATATACATGGTGGGTCAGAAAATATGGCAAATACCTAATTAACCCATAGTATCGGTTATCGATTCTAAGTATATTGTATAGGTAAACATATTTTGTATAGGATTCAGGCGTCGCTCACACAACCAATCCCATATACATTTTTTTTTACCGACTCGAAAAAAAATTAAAGACCTATACAATATACTTAGAATCGATAGCCGATATGGTGGGTTAATTATTTGCCATATTTTCTGACCCACCGTGTATAAAACTCAAAGGTGACTGACTGACATAGTGATCTATCAACGCACAGCCCAAACCACTGGACGGATCGGGCTGAAATTTGGCATGCAGGTTCCTTAGGGAACGTATGGGAGCGCTAAGAGAGAATTTCCCGAAATTCCCACGGGAACGGGAAAAAACGGGATCTTTCATTTTAATATTTCTGCGCATACGAAGTTGCGGGGAAAAGCTAGTTATCTATAAAAACATCAATTCAGATTCCTTTTCTAAGTTGGTGGACGTGAATTGGGCCATCGTCCACCTGGACGCAATCTGGATTAAGTGGACGCAAACTTGGTAAATCGCCTAATATGCCTATTTGTGTCGTTTTTTTGAAAACCACCAGATGTTTCGACCAAAACTATAAGTTATATTGAAAAGGACTATATAATCAATACATTACGTTCCTTTTATAATAAAAATTTCAATTAGAACATTTTTATTTTCACCTTCAAACTTGCCAACTCCACTAAGTGGACGCAAACAAGCGAAGCGACCCTACTTTTCTGGTTGAGTTCGGGATACCTACCAAGCTGGCAACAGCGCGCGCGACCGCGAGGTAAACAACACGAGTGCCGAAACTCGCAACGTCGCCTTGTTCACATCCACAACTTTCTGTATAATGTAATGAAGTTATAGAAAAATAGCACGACTTCAAATCCAATATAAAAGTCAAATTTTTGAAACGAACTTTTCTACTTCTAGCTTTAGTAATCATGATAGTTTAGATATTTTTAAATTAATAAATAAAAATATTTAAAAATATTAAAAACGCCGCATAATTCAACAAAGCGCCTACGTTAACAAGCGCAGCAAATGTGTGTTGTGATACTTGTGATTATACACTAAGTAAGACATAGGTTTTTCGTCTAAAAGCTATTTATCATAAAAGTTAAGAAGGTCAAGCCCTAGATAAAATTCTGAAAAGTACTTGCAAAAAATTTGGCAACGCAGATTTTTTCCTAAGCGGAAATAAATGGTTACATATAGGAGGATTAAGGATTTCTTAAATGACATCCATAGTACAAATCATTACATATAAGACGATATAAAATACCAGAAACACTAATTGACTATATTTGTGTTCCATATTCGTAAACTTTGCAGATGACTACTTGTTACAATTATAGAAAAATGGTTACAAAAACACCTCGATTTTGCATTTTTGCCTCTCTACTCACCTTAAACGCGCTGGAACGTGAAAACACGATTAGAAACAATTGCCTCGATACTTTTATTTTTCAAATTCTTACGAAAATTTTACTTGGGACGTGGAATTCTCAAGCTCTATAATGACTAATTTTTGCTTTCCAGATAATAAATAAATTGTTTTTGATTTCATCGAAAGCTTTTTCTTAATTAGTTTCGTTCTTTCATTGTAAATAACAATTAACGCTTACGCCGGTAATTTGCAGGTTATGTCTCCACTATCACTGTCGCATCTTTTACGCGTGAATCGGGCTTTCCTACGCGGGGCCCCTATTTCTAGGTAGTTTGCCCTTCGGGCGTAGGTATATAGATGACTAACAAACCTAACCTACATTTGGCGAACTACGATATAAGGCCGCGTTGTCAAGCCAGGTAGTTGTGTAATTGGGAACTAAATAAAATCCTTGATAAACCAGTTGTGTCTATGGGAAGGATTTCGAAAAAATATTCCTTATGGCACAACCAGTTGTGCATACGAAGTTGGTCCATGAGGAAAGCCTGGCGTGAATGTAGATAGTGCCTCCCTTTTTCGTCGGCTCGCAACTGTGGCCTCTTAATTATAGCGCTAGTAACGTAGTCTCAGACGCCGCTAACTTATACATGTCGGAGAATGGCACTGAGCATCAGGTATTTCCTTGTCTGTGGGCATTTCGTATAGGTATTCAGCTACTGGGTTCCTCGAGATTATAAGAATAGTCCAATTACGATCTTCAGTAGTTTAATTACACTAATTACAATCACCATTTCGTCCGCGCACGACGGGAGCCTATGGAATCTCTTTGGAATCTGTCGTCCTTTTCCTAGCGACGCCTCTCGGGCAGCACTCAAGTGGATTTCGCGTCAAGCTGGAGTCGTGTCTTCAACCACGGATTCCCGACATACATATTTACTTTGTTCTGTGTTAGGACTCTTGATTGATGCAAAATCATGCAAATGCGATTTCACCTATCTTACATACATACATACATATCGTCGCGCCTATGTTCCTTTATTGCGGGGTAGGCAGTGCGTTAGTGACCTTCAAGGTTCCACCACGCCACCTTTGACAAAGTTTCGAGAGTAGTGAGATCATCAACATTGGCATGTAGTGACGGTTGTCAGCCCATCGCCCACGGTATACCAAAACCCACGCGTCCCTTACTGTCTTTTACAGTATTCTCGGGAAAAAGGCTGTTCCTATACCCAGCTCAGCCGTCACTGTCACTCGTGCAACTAGTGAAAGAGAAAGCGCTACGCACAGAACGCCCGATTTAGTTAGTATTTAACGCGTTTTAATTTCTATAAAAATACCGTCTAAAAAAATGGCACTTATAAAGCTGTCAATGTATGCATATAATATGGATATTTTTTCTGTTATATTTAGTTTTACACCGTTTGATATAATAAACTGGAGTAAAGTTGGATTAAAGGTCCGAGTTAGAAGTTACTTTGGAATTAAATTGTATCGAGCGAAGTTTTGTGAAACGTGTAACGAAAGCTGCCAATGCTGTCAATGAGGATGATATAATCAAATATAACATATGTTTTTCATATTTGTAACTTTTAACATTTCTTAGAAAAGTATGATCTTACATGAGCAATTTGACGATGCTGGGTCAGGGAACGGCCTTACCTACCTCGTTATTTACCTCGAATGCGTTGCCTACTCGTTGCCGTTGTTTTACCTATCTTAGTTACTATAAAATCGGTATACTCCTATTCCACGCTACTAACATTTACTTTACAGCTTGGCTTGAAAAATGTTGTTCTACGTAGGAGGAAGGATAAGAATTCCCACTGGTTAGACAGCACCCAGCACCAGTTCGACCAAAGATTCATCCGTGACATAAAGAAGACGCTCTCTATTTTGATGCTGTTCACTGTACTTCCGGTCTTCTGGGCTTTGCTTGATCAGATGGTAAGTTCATAGTTCGTACCACCAGTCCCAAGAACTCAAAACCTACATGTGATCTTAATGGATAATCAGCTATCTTCTGCCCGCGACTTCGCCTGCGTGCAATTCCCTGGGGATTATGACAGACAGAGTTACTTTTGCATTTACTTGTAGATTAGTATGGATTACTACATATGTATATTCTTGTCCTTTAAACGAGCTGATCTGCCTATACGAGTAGGTATTTATTTTTATTTATTTATACAAAACATTCTTAGAAACGACTCTAGATTTGGAGTATAGAGGTTTACAGGGATGTCAAATCTATCTACAAAGGTTTCATTCCTAGGAAAACTCATTTTGACTCTTTTTCAACCCAGAGCAAAGTTGACTAAAGTACTAATTATGTGTGCACCATGTGTGCAATAATCAACCTGCACTACTACCCCCACTACCACAACAGCCTATTTTCGTTCCACTGGTGGGCACAGGCCTCCTCTCATCACGAGAAGGTTTCGGCTGCCACCACTTAAGTCCGTTCCTATACCCAGCTCAGCCGTCACTGTCACTCGTGCAACGAGTGAAAGAGAAAGCGCTACGCACAGAACGCCCGATTTAGTTAGCATTTAACACGTTTTAATTTCTATAAAAATACCGTCTAAAACATGGCATTTACAAAGCTGACAATGTATGCATATACTATGGATATATTTTTCTGTTATATTTAGTTTTATACTGTTTGATATAATAAACTGGAGTAAAGTTGGATTAAAGGTCCGAGTAAACTCTAAAGTTTACTTTGGAATTAAATTGTACTTATCGAGCGAAGTTTCGTGAAACGTGTAACGAAAGCTGCCAAACAAATGTCTTTTTCATATTTTTAACTTTTAATATTTCTTAGAAAAGTATGATCTTGGTACATTCTGAGCAATTTGACGATGCTGGGTAATACCATTGCAGGGTTCACGCTGGACGTTGCAAGCGACCAAAATGGACGGCCAACTGGGTTTCCTCAGAGTCAAGCCCGACCAGCTGCAAGTCATCTGCCCCATCTTCATACTCATCCTGATACCGACGTTTCAAAAGGTAACACATTCTTTAGGCTCGGTTCCTCCTATCCACAATACGCCTCGTCTTGGCTACGGATGGGTAAAATTACACAGATTCGCTATGGACCTAATGTCAAATTTTAACCATCCGTAGCCAAAACGAGTCGTTTTGTACATTTAGGAATCGGACTAAGTTCGGGCATAGTTCTAAATTAGACTAAGGTCCAATTTAGAACTATATTAAGAACTGATAGCTTCTGCCCGCGACTTCGCCCGCGTGGAATTCGGTTATAGCGTTCCCGCGGGAACTATGTGTTTTTCCGGGGAAAAAAGTAGCCTATGTCCTTTCCCGGGACTCCAACTTAACTCCATGCCAAATTTCATCTCAATCGGTCCAGTGGTTGAAGCGTGAAGAGAAATGAAATGAAATGAAATAGTTTTATTTGCCATAAGTGTGGTAAACAAAGATCTTCATTTTAATTAGGAACACACACTTAGATATCCTTAGCATGCAAAAGTTACAGAACATAATAAGTAATATAAGACACAATAATAAAAGTAGTGAATAATTAATCAAGCGATCATTACACCATCTCAAAGAGAATGTCATAATTTAAAGATAGATAGAGAGATAAAGACAGAGAGAGTTACTTTCGTATTTATAATATTAGTATGGATCTATTAAGTACATTTTGGACCGTGATGATTTATTTATAACTTATAACTATTTAGCTTATAGGCTTACAACTATAGAAAATAATATTTCATTAGTTTAGTTTAAGTTTGAAGCACATTATTTATTATACATGGTGCTAACGAATTAGTCACGGATATTTTTACAGCTGATAGTACTCGGCTCTCGAAGTACATTTAAGTATGAAACATCATTGGTTTTGTTATGTTTTTTTGGAGAAAAATAGGAAACAAATTTGCTACGTTAAAACACCCTGTTAATGACATTTAGGAAAAAGTACTTTTGACGTGACACGACAGACAGTGTTAAACCTCTTGACAGGTACAATAGGGGTGATTATTTTAAAAATTAATTATAATATTTTTTTTTGTTCGGAAAATGAAAACCAAAAAAATGGTATACAAAGGTTCCTTAATTATAGTTAAAAGTTAATTGTTTTAATGTAATTTATTATCTCTTAAAATATCCTTGACTAATTTGTTAGCACCTTATATACAATAGAAACGCCAAAGTACTTAAGATAATACTAGCTTCTGACCTGGTATCGGTTAAAGCGTTCCCGTGGGAATTATGACGGAGCTACTTTCGCATTTTTATAACATTATAGTATCGATTAAAACTTTGCATTTCAGTACGTGTACCCGTTCTGCGAGCGGCGTAACATGCTAGTAAACCCTCTCCACAAGTTAACCCTCGGCGGTGTGCTGGCCGGCGTCGCGTTCATAGTCTCCGGCGTGGTGGAGATCTATCTGAAGGTAAACCGACCAAAATAACTATACACCATACACCACACAATGCATACCAGCCTAGGGTTGTCAAAAACCCGGAAAAAAATCCCGTTTATTTCAATATGGGTCCTTATTAAATATTTCTTTCCAAAAAAATCAATCTCAATGTTTGGTTACGTAAAAAAACGAAATTAACGCAACTTGTGTATTTTCAACACATTTACCCAATAAATTCGCAAGTTATAGCTACGGTTACCTAAATTTTCAATGAGTTTTTTGAGTTTTGAGATTCTGGTTCTGTCGATTACGTGTGAAAATAATTATACGAATCTAAATTGACTGAATTTGACCCTGTCAAATATGGCATCATGGCATGGCTTATTTAAATGTTATTTAAATATTTACGAAAAAAAATATAAAAATATAGAAAAAGAAACGAAACTTTAAATATTCTCTTAAAAATAAACCATAGGATTTTTTTTAGAATAAGCATGCTGTTCTCTTTTACTTGATATTCACTACCCAAAGGTTGTCTGGGAGAGATCGCTCTATTTTGCTCTGTTTTCCTGATCTTTTTTGTTCTGTCCTTTTTTTCTATTGTGTGGTGTTCAATAAAGAGTAATTGTATTGTATTGTTGCCTGTACCTGAGTTAAGGTGTAATGATAGCATGTAACGTTAGTTTCCGTCACAGAAATGCTAAGGAAACCGTTTACCCCCTTGTTTCAAAGAAATTTAATTTTCATTTCACTTTTAAACTTGTATAAAATTTACGTGACACGGAACGCTTAAAAACTTTGAGTGACGTCATTGTGTAATAATAAGAAGTCGAGTATGGATTAACAATATTTTCATCTATGGTGCGGTTCGCGTCTTGGCACATAGCGCCATATTGGGATTAATTGAATGTGACGTTTCGATCTGAGCTCTAATTGGTTGCAGTTGACGCAGGGAATCAGTAGGGCCACTATTAAGAACAATAAAAGTTGTTACGTTCAACATTTAGCACCGCCAAAAACAAAACCTATCATTAACTATTTGGACTTACGACCTCGTTAGTTTTCTTTACGATCTGGCTGATTTTAAGATAAAACTAAACTTAATGTTCTAATAATTTGACAGATTTAAAAAATAAGAAATGTTTCTACAGGTTTATAGGTTTCCTATGACGTCACAACGTAAGTCTTAGCGTTTTGGCGCCCATTTTCCCGCGCATTATAATGTAAAAGTTTTTTAATGTAAAAAGCGCAAAGTATAGGGTTCCGAAGTTGACGATGCCCACAGTACCTTTCTAAGACTTATTTAGCATCTCAGCTAGCCTGTGGTATGACGTGCCCGCCCGACGCCCCTGCCACTCGAGAAAAATCATTGGTTTTTTAATCATTTCATAAGTTTGTCGACTATGACTCGTAAATTTGTACAGCCTACTTAGCTGTGATAGTTTTCCTTTCAACTACGTTATATATGCCACAACCGTGATTTTTTATCAGCCATCCAAGTACCACCATTTAGCTGGCAGGAGGGGGGGGGGGGGGCACTCGACTCTAACAAAAAATAGAACTTTAAAGCTTAATATTTCACAAACGCATCACTTAATCTAAAAATAGTGTTAACAAACCTACAATATTTTTTAAGGGAGGTACGCTATAAAAAAATATATTTCAAAATTTTATTGTCAGCGTAACTAATATGTATATTCATGCCAAATTACAGCTTTCTAGAACTAAGCATCTGCGAGCAATAGTGCGGACAGACGGACGGACGGACGGACATGGCGAAACTATAAGGGTTCCTTGTGGACTTCGGAACCCTAAAAAATGGGTTATAATTATGGGCCTACTAGTGGTTTTAAGCTACTTTAAAAATAGGCAACACCCCTATTGTCAACCCTAACTTACTACCCGAACGTCTTCTCAATTTGGTCGCATTGGATTTAGCACACGGTTGCTCTGTCATTTCCGAAGCGGTTCCAATACTTCCAATTTCGAGTAAAGTTCTAATTTTGAAATGGCTCCGCTGGAATGATATAAGTTTGAAGTACAGTGAAGCGAAAAGCATACTCCGGGTTGTTTGTGTTGCAAAGTTGCTACAATCTGTTTGTGTGCTTCAACAAAGTTCATATCGAGGATTTTAAAGTTTTCACTTTCTGCAATTTCCCCGTAGCTTTGAGCTAACGGTCTCAAGTACTTACTGTACCTAGTTTTAAATTATTCTGTTCGTGTTTCATCTAATTCGCTCGTTTAAACTCTATGTGAAACATTAGTGATTGTTAAATAAAAAACACAGTCAACTTTTTTATAAATCTGTCGTGGAATTGAGAACCTTTTTTTAGATCGGCCGCACATTAAGAAATATCTGTCACAAACATTTCAACGCTCGCCAGAAGATAGCCGTAAGGCACTCGGTGCATACATTTTGCATTAGACCCCATACACTGTCAGAAAAATTCTGATCGGAATTCCGGCGAGTGTCAGAATTATTCTGGCAGAAAATTTATTATAATGAGCGACCGGTCTTAATCGACTTTAAAAATAAAGAATAAGTTATCCCGTGACAACAATTGGTTCTGATACCTACTGATTTCTTATTCCACCTTTTTTATCAAGTTTATTTTATTATTCCAGACAACATACCCTGAGCTACCAACAGCGGGTCTCTCTCAACTGCGCATTTTCAACGGCAACCCCTGTTCAGTGGCTATCAACAGTGATAACATAACATACACCATTCCTCCTCATTTATTATACGTCAAGAAAGACTTCAAAGTCAATGGTTTTGACAATATGACCCTGGACTTAAGCGGAAACTGCATTGAGCAAAGAAAAGAAGAGTTTCTTCTAGAAGAGAAGAAAGCAAACTCTTATTTCTTGGATGGGAACCATGTCCATCGATTTTCGGATAATGTTGATAAGAGTAAATCAGGACTTCCCGTGGTTAGGTAAGTAGATTGTTAGAAAGTTTATCCATTCATATTAAGTAATATTATAAGTAAATGCGAAAGTAACTCTGTCTGTCTGTTACCTCTTTACGTTTCAACGGCTAGACTGGATTTGGTATGGAGTCCCGGGAAAGGACATAAGTCACTTTCTAGTCTCTATTCTGGCAAATCCATATTTTCCACGGGGACGCGATTATCGAATTCGACATCGCGGACAGTAGCCAGTGTACTAATTATGGAAGACTATTTTTACTACGTGGTGACTTGTGTAAATGATAATCATTTTATTTTGTAAAACGATGTGTTATGTAACTCAAAGAAATACTTAAAAGTCAGGCGCCATTTTGTAATGTGCATCCGACAACAAGGTATTAACGTCGTCATAATTCTCTCGAACAAAATAAGGTAGGCAATTAGAAAAATTAATTACTCATGACTGAGAACCCCTTTTAGGGACATCTAAAACCTTCTGCTAAGTGCCAACCTAACCCAAGTTAAATATTACAAAATACGTATGGAGATAGTTACGCCTGTACCTGCCATCCATTCTAATATTATAAATGTGAAAGTGTGTTTGTTTGTCTTTCCTTCACGTCGCAACGAGTGGACCGATTTGGATGAAATTTGGTATGGAGATAGTTTTAGACCCGGGCAATAACATAGAATCTAACCCGATATTTCCACGGGAACTGATTTTCCATGGCTCAAACCAAATTTTCAATACTTCTATAACTGTCTATAATGTATAGTATCATCGGGTAAGCAAATTCTAAGTAGGTACACGCGGGACGAAGTTCGCGGGCAATCGGCTAGTATTTAATATGTATTATGAGATTACTTGTACTTCGTAACTGACATAAGTATTTAACACCAAAAACCCTCAGACATAGACGTAAATAATATAGACCCGGTCTAACGTACACGTAATATGTCCCCACCTCCACGGTGTTCAATCCAAAGTTCTGTCACCGAGCGTGCGTGACAATAAGCGTTTTTTAAAAAACTTTATTCGAAACTGTTTCTCAGTATCTAAAAACTCGTCTCGTTGTTGAAAAAATGTGACCCAGCTTTAGTGTCACGATATAAGTTTAACTTTGGATTGGACACCAATGAAGTGGGGAAACATGACATGTATCTACGTTAGACCGGGTCCATACGAAGTATTATTTATGTCTATGCCCTCAGACTTCCTAAATCCATTTTCTCCGAAGGGTAAATCCTACAATAACCACCCTTCCGTTAACTCGTGTATGTTACATGTAACCTATTTGTTTCCAAGTCGACCGGAAGCGGAGCCGCGATCGGTGTGAAATCGACCGGAAACGCCGGTATTGTGGAACCCGAAACGGGTCTTCCCCCGGGCGCTTAATCCTCCGCGATTGGTCCTTATCGAATTTCCTTGTATTTCGATACTTTGTGCGGTTTACTAATGGCATGTTTCTGATTGAAGTTTTCGGAATGGTTGTTTAAAAATAAGAAGCGTAAAAATAGCGTAGGTATTTCATAATCCGTTCTATTTTTAATAATCTGTATTTTTATGATTTTTAGGAAAGAAGTTGTCATTTCTTCTCTATGTAAAACAATCACAAAATAAACGACTCATTTCGGGGAAAATTCATTTTTAGATACAGTCAGCAGCAGAAGTAGATAAGCTGTCCAGGTGTTCAAAATGACCTACACACGCCCTTAACGTCTTAAGAATAAGGTCGTGTGTAGGTCATTTTGAACACCTGGACAGCTTATCTACTTCTGCTGCTGACTGTACTTATTTTCATCCAAGCAAAGTTCCGTCATCCAGGTTCTAAATATACATAATTCATTTCAATCGTTAGATATTGATATCTTTGATATTAATATGGACGTTATTCCCGTCTCGTGTCTGATCTTAATCGTAATTACTCAGCATAGAGAAAAAAAAAACAATACTTTTAGGGTTCCGAACCTCAAGAGGTAAAAACGGAACCCTTATAGGATCACTCGTGTGTCTGTCCGTCCGTCTGTCACAGTCAATTTTCTCCGAAACTACTGGACCGATTAAGTTGAAATTTGGTACGTATATGTAAGTTCGTGACCCAAAGATGGACGTGTAACGATAATAAATGATTTATTTAGAATGCGCTTGCAAGAAGAGTTGCGTGTCCCTTCTAATTTCCCGAAGGACCAAATAGGGATTTTAAGCTTTAGCCGTCAAATTATTTATGAAAAATGCTTTTCAGATTCCTAGTGTCTCATCGAGTGAACGCGTCTGATATCAGACTGTATAACGAGAAACGAAGTGAAGTAGAGACTTACATAGATGTCGGGGTGTCCCGTCAGTTGGAAGTGTTTGCTTCAAGCTACTCGGTATGGACTGGTGATGGAAAGGTGATGAGTGGAGTGACCTTGAGCGGGGGAGGAGTGTACACCGTGGTGATTGACAAGCAGGGTGCTGAATATGTAAGTGAAACTAGGGGCTTCAATCGAGTTTAGAGATCTTCTATCTAAAGTCCCGGCGCGCCTTCGCATTTCAAAACGCTTAAATGTATTTAAAAAGCACCACCAACAATCTCAACACATGTGTGCGTGCTGAGACAGCCATCAACTATGCATTAAGAGTGTTGGTGGTGCTTTTTAAATAATAATAAAAAAATGGAAGCGTTTTGAAATGTGTAGGCGCGGGACTTTAGATAGTAGAAGATCTCTACAAACAAGGGACATGGGATTTCCCATTACATATAACCAAAATTAGTACATTTATAGATCTACCAATATACCCAAAGTACTAAACAGAGTGACTCAAAACTTGGTACACATAATAAAACCATTATTGTGAATGTCCGAAATTAGTAAAAGTCGTGGTAAAATAAAACACAATTAAAATACAGCCAAAAAACTGAATTTTGAAGTTTGTATGAAGGAAACTAAATGGTCCTAGTTTCTTTGTTATTCAATTTTTTACAATCAAAGTGTATTTTGGACACTAATATTACCTCTGCTCCACTATTACTTGTAAAATTTGGTGCCAATCAATAAAACGTAATCTATACGTTTGTCTGGAGAAAGGAGCGTATTAAAATTGTAATAGGAGATCCCGTTTCCCCGAATAGCTCATTAAATGATACAATATCTTGCTAAATAGGGAATCGTTATTTATGGATATGGTAGATTCCATATCCTTATTTATCCATAAGCTAAAAGGCCTGTCGCCACCATTTCTATTGAATTCGTCTCGTTTGCAGGTCTCAAAACTAATCGTGCTGACGCAGCCCAATTCCATTACTATGGCGTGGCTTCTGCCGCAATTTTTCATAATTTCCACAGCTGAGGTAAGTCATGATACAATAATATACATCGCCAGTTATGACAGTCCGGTATTCTGTAGTAGGGTGGGTCTAACGTCATTCGCACTGCTGTGTGTTGCAAGTGGTCTATTAAAATAATCCTCGACCCCCATGTATGCTGTGAGTGTTTCATTAAATTATTATGTTCATTTGTTTTTAGCTTGTCCCATTTTGTGTGTTTCAACAAGTAAATGACAATTGTAATGCGCAAATACTTTGTTTTGCATTATAACGGCAGCCGTGGTGGCCTAGTGGTTTGACCTACCGCCTCTCATGCAGAGGGTCGGGGGTTCGATTCCGGCTCGCACCTCTAAGTTTACTTATGTGCGAAATTCAATTTGAATTTACCACTGAGCTTTTCGGTGAAGGAAAACATCGTGAAGAAACCTGCACGCATCTGCGAAGTAATTTAAAGATGTGTGTGAAGTCCCCAATCCGCACTGGGCCCGCGTGGGGACTATAGCCCAAACCCTCTAGTGATGAGAGGAGGCCTGTGCCCAGCAGTGGGACGCAAATAGGCTGTAGTAGTATAACGGCAGAAAATATTTCCTTCATTTTTGTTTTATTGCAATAAAGTGGCAACTCGACTTTGACGTACTTTTCTTAGACCATGAGGTAAGTTATTGACGTGGGGATCCATGGTCACTGCGAAGATTAATTCTGTGCCACCGGCCTGTACTTTATCGCGGTTTATCGCGGCCATTCCGAGATGGCCCGTCGTCGCGTTGCCAATAGGGATTATCTACTATAAGTCCCGCGCCTCCACAAATCAAAACGCGTTAATGTATTTAAACAGCACCACCAACACTCTCAACGCATGTTTGACGATTGTCTCAGCAGCAGCACGCACACGTGCGTTGAGAGTGTTAGTGGTGCTTTTAAAATACTTTCCAAATACATTGCGGCGTTTTGAATTGTGGAGGGGCGGGACTTCTTATAGTAGATTTTCTTCTACTTTAAATTGTCTCACCTACTCCTGTGGAGAATTGACTTTAAATATCTCTCAATTTATCTACTTCGCTGTATTAAATATTAGTTTCAATAGTCTAGACGATACATAAATTATTATACACAATTAATTCACATTATTTATAGGAATACTTAGTAGCATTCATGGAATTCTGGGCTTTCGCCCCGTGGCCTCCTCCATCCCCATAGCCACACCCTTACACACCATATTTACTCATTATTTAAACAATCCATGATTGTTACTAGTTTCCTAGTATAGTCATTATCAATAAACTACTCACCAGATATCTTCAGCAATAGGATAAGAGCAAGTAAACCTTCTTCAGCTCACGAAGCGTCCCTCGTTCCTTGAAGCTTTTTTCTGTCAGTGCCGCCACCTTACTCTCCTTCCGTTTCTCCCGGTGTCCTGTGTTGCTAGCTTACCTCTCTCAATGTTGAGTAAAAAATAGTATAGCCAACATTACTAGCAAAATTGCGATTACCTCATTATGTTGGTCCTTCTAATTCACTATTTGTGACACTCCACACGCCGCGCCAGATTGTTATATTGTATTGATTGATTGAATTTATAATCATTTAATATTTACAAGTTTGATTATATATCTACAAACGATGAATTGATATTCATCCTTTATTAATGTTTTAAATCGTTTGTCCATTTCTTTATCAGCTCCCTTGCCCTCATGGCAGTCGCTCTCCTTTCTTTATTCAACTGCATTTCTTTAATAGGAGTTTCTGGTGTATTATCTTTGATTGGTTGGTCTATTTGATTACTATCATCAGAGTTGTCTTCAATCACTTCTAAGGGATATAAGTGGGATATTGACCTTGTGAATGCTTCTCCTCCTGGTAATTTCACTTTGGCTACACGTATTTGACCGTCTGTGCTTGGTATTATTTCTGAGATCTTTCCTACTTTCCAGTGTGTTCTATTCTTGTCAGCTTTTATTTGTACTATATCTCCTACTTTAGGTTCAACATGGCATACAACTCTTGGTTCTTTGTGTTTTCCTTTACGTTCTCTTAATGAATTCAAGTATTGATTTGAAAACATCTTTGAGAATTCATTAATTACGAGTTGTCCTCGTTTCCATCCTTCAATTAGATTGGTTTTTGTAGCTGTAGCGGTTTCCAAAAATTCTTTGTCACTTGAATTAGTTGTTATAGGTCCTATAGCTCTTAAGAAATCTGCAGGTGTTAAGATATGTTCTGGTTCTCCTGGTACATAAGTCAAGGGCCTGGTGTTTAACACTGCTTCTACCTCTTTGGTTACAGTTTGTAATTGATTGTCCTTCAATAGATGTTTCTCTAATGTCCGAATGAAGCAGTGTTTCACCAGAGCCACTAATCTTTCGTAGAATCCTCCGTGCCAGGGAGCCAGTTCTGGAATGAATTTCCATTGAATATTGTTTTCAATACAATATGGTCCTGTTAAGACATCTGCAGTGAGTTTGAATTGAGTAGCATTATCTGAAATTATACATGCTGGTAAGCCTCTGGACGCGATGAATCTCCGCAATGCTAATGAACATTCTTCAGCTGTCAAGTCTTGTATCACTTCTAGGTGTATTGCTCTGGTTGACAAACAAGTGTATATACATATCCAACGCTTATTTACTTGATTAATTTCGTTCTGTGTCTTCATGGGCCCCAGGTAGTCAAGTCCCATGTATGTGAAAGGTGAACTAAGATTGACTCTCTCTTTTGGAAGTTGAGGCATCTGCGGTAACTTGTAAGGACCACCTGTGTATTTTTTGCATTTTATACAATTAGCGATTGTTCTTCTTACTATATCTCTTCCTTGTGGGATCCAATATTGATTTCGAATTAGATTCAGTGTATGCGAGACGCCGACATGATAATTTTTCGTGTGTACTTCTTCTATAATTCTTTTCGTGAAGTCTGCCTTCTTTGGAATCAATATTGGATATTTCTGATCAACTGGCCAATTTGCATTTTCTAGTCTGCCTTTGCATCTAAGTATTCCATTCTCATCTTTAAATACCCTGAGTGATCTTGCCATGTCAGTCATTTTTCTAGAATATTCTTCAGGGAAGTATTCTGCTTGTAACTTCTTTATTTCTTCTAATTGTTCCTTTTCTACATGCATATATTGTTCATGATTGCTCAAATTATGCTCTGGAATCGTCGTCTCTTTGTTTTTAGAGTATTTCGGCAGATTCTCCCCCTCCACGATGGTTAATGTTGTATCTATTGCAGCATTTGCAGCTTGTGGCCAGTCATCCTTTTTTTTTAGAAATTGAGGTCCGCTTATCCACACATGTTTATTTTTTTGAAATGGTCGAGTTGCTATGTCAGCGGGATTATCTTTGGTGTTAATGTATTTGAATTTCAGCTTTGCGTTATTTTTAATTTCTTGAATTCTTTTTTCCACAAATGGAGGCAGTAGCTTGTTTGAGTTTATCCAGCCCAATACTATCTGACTGTCTGTCCATAGATATTGTTCTTTGATGGTGATGTTTAATGTGTTTTTTGCATATAGTATTAGGCGGCTGCCTATCAGTACTCCAAGTAATTCTAACTTTGGGATTTTCAATTTATTTTTATCTGCTGTTGGTGTAAGTCTTGATTTACCTATTACAAAGCTGACTTCTGATGTATCTCCATTTAATTTTCGCAGATATACAACAGCAGAAAATGCAGAGTTTGAGGCATCTGCGAAACAGTGCAGTTCGTAGTCCTCGTTCGGTGTTTTATCGTCATGGCTGAAATATCTGCGAGGTATTTCGAAGTATCTTGCATATTTTATTTCTTCTTTCCATTTATTCCAAATAGCGAGCATATCTTCAGTTAATTTTGATTCCCATTTTAGTTTTTCTTCCCATGTTTTTTGTAATAGTAATTTTATAGGAAGCAGAAATGGCGCAATGTAACCGCAAGGATCATAAAATGACGCCATTATTTTCAAAATGTCTCGCTTTGTTATATTTCTGTCTTCCATCTCGTTGATTTTTTCTTCAGGTATTTTTAAGGACATTGTATCTTTATCTACATTCCATGTCAAGCCAAGTACGTTTGTTTCAACCTTATTTTCTTTTTGCTCTTCCGGAATTTTCTTTAAAAATTCTTTGTTGTTGGAGTTCCATTGTCTAAGGTTCATTGAAGCAGCAGAGAAAATGTCTTTGGCTTCTTTATACAAATTTAACGCGTTTGTGTCGTTGTCTGATCCTGTTATGAGATTGTCTACATACATATTCTGTTCTATTTGCTTTGCAGTATCAGTGTTCGTTTTGTTTAAGTGATGTTTAATAGTGGCTGCTAGTATGAATGGACTGGATATAATCCCGAATGGGACTCTACGAAATCTCATATGTACTATGTTACTGTAAGACGGTTTTTTGTTTATGTCTCTTATCCACAAAAATCTTGTAACGTCTCTGTCTTCTTCTTGTAGTCCTATCTGTAAGAACGCTTTTTCAATGTCTGCAATGATTGCATAGTCATGGACTCTAAATTGTATCAGTAAACTTGTCAAGTTTTGTAGCATTGATGGCCCTTTGTAAAGGCACTCATTTAGACTTGTATTATCCTTTAATTTTGCAGAACCATCATATACAATTCTGTGTACGGTAGACTTATCTGGTTTAACGATGCAATGGTGAGCTAAATAGTGTACAGGATGTGTAGGCTGTAACATTTCATCATTTACTTCTTCAATTATTCCACTTTCCTTTTGCTGTTGTAAAATTGCATCGTAGCTAATTTTAGTATCTTGATTTAGTCCTTTTATCATATTTTCCAATCTTCCAAATGCTAAACCCAAGTTTGTTGGTAGTTCTGGCGGGAAGGTTATCCATGGCCATTTCACTTCATATCTGTTATCTTTGTACAGTAAAGTATCATTGAAGAACTTTAAGGCCTCATCTTCTCTCGACTCTTTTGGACTGTCATGTATACCTATGGCTTCTAACTCCCATAGCAGTTGTGAGTTGGTATGTTCTAAAGGTGTATCCGGTAAAGTATGTTGACTTTCAGTTACTGTCTGGACATATGTTGTTACCGATAGCACATTTTGCTCATTATCCTTTAGCTCAACACCAGCGGTTATCCATCCAAAATCTGAATTCAATAAGAAAAGTTGATTCATTATTTGTTTTCTTTCATCATGTATAAAGTGTTGATAATAATCAATTCCTATTAGCATATCAATTTTCTTTCCCAAAGATCCATCGTCTGCTAACATGATATTTGGGTCTAAGTTGGTTGGATCCGGACCGGGTATATTGTTTGTTATATATTGAACAGTGTTTGCATGTATTTTCCTTTTTATGTTTTTCCTTGTTATAATTTCAAACTCTACTATTGAGCTATCTATGACTTTAGGTACATTGGTTCCGAAAGTATACACAGTCAAACTTTGTGCTTCCAGAGGTTCAAGTTTCAGTTTATGTGCTAGTGTGGCAGATATGTAGCTGCGTTGGCTTCCAGAATCTAAGAGTATTCTACACTCATATTGTTGAATCCCATTACTTGCCCATGCAATGGCTGTGGGTAATATTGAACGGCATTCATTATTTACATGCATTGTCCTTACATCAGATTTGATTCCTGATGTACTAGCTTTTACTTCATTCTTAGGACACATCGCACTGTTGTGTCTTAGACCACAATGATAGCATTTCACCTTTGACAAACATTGATTTGATTTATGATTGTCTCGGAAACAGATGAAGCATTTGTTCTGTAGACACCCTTTTCGTTCTTGTATTGTTCTATATTTATGACAATTGTCATTAAAATGATTGTCTCCACAGAATACGCAGCTTATCCTTGCTTTCTTCTTATTAAATGCAGTGGTATTCATTGCATACTCATTGTTATATTTTCTTTTCCTTCCGATATAATTTTTGTCAGTTGTTCCATATTGAGGTACTCTTTGGTTGTTGTTGTTAATATTTAATCTGTTTTTTCCTTTCGAATGCATAACATTTCTGGTTAGAAATGAATCCGTGGTAAATTGATCTGAAACACTATTATCCGCAGTAGCTTCTCTTGCAGTTATAATAAGTTCCAAATGTTTCCTTATTTCTGGTATCGACTCTTCATCACTTTTCATTCTTGTTCTGAGATCATATTGTATGGATTCAGGGAATTTGTCAATAATTAATCCTCTCAGGTGAGCTCCGTTGGTGTTTTCACCCAAAGAACTAAGGATTCGAAGGTGAGATTCTATTTCATTAAAAAGCTGTCTAGATTCCTTTATAGAATCACCTTTCCTTTTTAGGTTGAATAATTCTTTATAGTGAGCATCTACTACTATTCCTGGTTTTCCATAACGCTCTTTCAGCGATTGAACAGCAATGCTGAAATTACGGTCTGTTGTGTCTAAGCCTTCAATTACTTTCTTAGCGTCACCTTTAAGGCTTAGTTTTAAATATGCTAGTTTGTCAACATCTCGTATATTTTTGCTTTCAACACTAGCAGTGAAACTGTCCCAAAATTCATGAAACTTCAATATATTGCCAGAGAATGTGGCAAGTTCAAGTTGTGGAAGTTTGCTTGCATTTATTTGTTGATCAGTAGTTTTCGTTTGATTCAATTTATTTTTTACATGCATTTCTAGTTCAACAACTAGTTGTTCGGTATCAAGTTGTAGAACTGTGTACTCTTTTACTTGGTGGGCGTTTAGTTTGCCTTCACTGATGCAGATAGACAATTCAGAAATAAATCTATCATTCTTTATTTTCAATGTTTGTGTTGCCAAAGCGATATCCTCAGGAAGCCAAATCCCACTTTTAAAATCTTCTTTACATTTTCTGACAAAGTTGTTCAATTGTTCTTTAATTATGTCTAATCTCATAAGTCTTAATGTTGTCCCTAGATTTTCCTCCATTGTTTCTAATCATTTATAGCCTGAAAATATATATATATACTGTCAAGTATTAAACTATTTATTTTTATGTTCATTTAATTTTATGTAATTTAGTGTGTTTGTATGGTTATGTCTGATTACTATTCAACGATAGATTAAAGCAATAGTGATTTTCCATTTTATTTTATTTTTAAAAAAATCTACATGAATAACAGAAAAAATAATAAATGGTAATGGACGTGAAACTAGTTTTCTCATAATTAAGTCAGGCAATCAGTTTTAAGAACAGTTTTATATAATTAGTAGATGGCTTTTGTTTTGTTATATGAAGAATAAACAATCGAATCGTTTGAACTCAAACGAACACAAATACTTGAGGTGTAAGCGTACATACCGGTAACACGCCAAATCCTTGGAAATCATAAACTTTTACGTGCACTCACTACATAACACCACGTTAATTTGTAGATTTAGTTATTTAAACCACTATTCGTCAATTTTTTAATACTGTCAAAGGAAATGAATTAATTTCTAACAAGATTCTAACACAAACACGATAAACAAAACAAATCGGCCATGACAGTGGAGGAGTGGAAGAGATTTTTTCCTTCAAGTTGGTTAATAAGGGTGGGTTGATTCAATCTTTCGTTAACTGAGTAACGGCCGGTTAATAATTTACTATGGGCTAAATGACGTTTCTGTATGGAATGACAGCTGAGTTTGACGCTAATGAGTCTGTCAACTGTGTTTGAATCAACCCATGCTTATTGGTTATCTATGGTGTGATCTGTTGTGTTGCCATGTTACCGGATGCACAGACGTTTGTTAGCAAACAAATTGATGATTGTTTTCACACAATAATGTCTTAATTTATTTAGTTGAATTGTCTCCTTTCTTTTCATAACTCATTGAGACCTTTCAATTTTGTCAATATTTTTCATTTACTTGAACCTTTCTCAAAGCTTCCTTTTGTATACATTACATGAAAACACCACATTGTAATGTCATTACTTGTTTCTTTAGTGTACGTACACATTAATCATTCTTATCATAACACAAGTTTCCTTTTATTTTCAATTCACCATGTTTTTCGTAAGAATATAAGAATTGTATGTTGGGGTTTACACTGTGTAAGGTCCCAGCACCTACACCATGTGGAGAATTGACTTTAAATATCTCTCAATTTATCTACTTCGCTGTATTAAATATTAGTTTCAATAGTCTAGACGATACATAAATTATTATACACAATTAATTCACATTATTTATAGGAATACTTAGTAGCATTCATGGAATTCTGGGCTTTCGCCCCGTGGCCTCCTCCATCCCCATAGCCACACCCTTACACACCATATTTACTCATTATTTAAACAATCCATGATTGTTACTAGTTTCCTAGTATAGTCATTATCAATAAACTACTCACCAGATATCTTCAGCAATAGGATAAGAGCAAGTAAACCTTCTTCAGCTCACGAAGCGTCCCTCGTTCCTTGAAGCTTTTTTCTGTCAGTGCCGCCACCTTACTCTCCTTCCGTTTCTCCCGGTGTCCTGTGTTGCTAGCTTACCTCTCTCAATGTTGAGTAAAAAATAGTATAGCCAACATTACTAGCAAAATTGCGATTACCTCATTATGTTGGTCCTTCTAATTCACTATTTGTGACAACTCCGAATGAATGTTCTTATTCTATCGGTCACTTTATCTGCGGCGGCTGGAATCTATACATCTATCTACCTATCCATACATTTAATAAAGCTAAAGAGGGTCGAAAGTCTGTACATGGGAGATATTCGAAAAAAAGTTGACGGGGTATAAGTAGTTAATAATTAATCGATAACGGACACATTCCAACAGTTTTTAGATTTTTTGTCTGTTTATCTATTTGTCTGTTTATTTGACCGCGCATCACGTGATTTAATTACTTAAATTTTGCATAAATTCTAGACAGAAGTTTCAACTTCGAAATTCAAACCTTTCTCGCAACCACCTAAAAACAACCCGGATACGAATTATTAGATTAAATTATTCAACTTATGTAAGACAAAGTTCAAATTGAAATGGATTCCTGGTCCGAATTATCCCCTTTTAACTTTAAACCGAACCGTCCAAATAATTTAAACTAATTTATACTGTCGCCAAAGTGTTGAAGGTGTATAATTTAAGTGAAGGACCTTTATGTTAAATAATTTGTGGTTACGGGAGTCAGGTTAACTCGAAACAATTTATTTATGAAGTACAATCGACATCAAAGAGATGTTTACACCTTTGAACCTTAAATACACCTAAATAAGGAGCAGGAAAGCAAAAGTGTAAACATCCCTTTGACGTCGTCCTACCTAATTTGTTGGGAGTTTAAATACGTATGCAAGTAATTTGGCAACCCTTTTAACGTTGGCTTTTTTTATTTAAAGTTATTAATCGAAGAGTGTTGTATGGATATAAGGATAATTGAAATAAGTGACTGCCTTATGTCAAAAAAAGGTATATTACCTCAACAGTAATTTTTTTTAAACCAAGTGGACTAATTCAACATATTTTTCTTTAGATGTGATAAAATGGATCCAATATTAGTAAAATTTCTTTTAAATTGGCAGTTTAAATCGACCATGACCATTAGGAAAATTCAGAGTAGCTGGTTAATATTCTCAATATTTTCTTTATTGCTTAATGTAGACAGTATTGATATACCATATTCGAATTAAATTGTTAAAAGTCAATTAGGTATCTCGGAAGCCAGCCATCGATTACTTGACCTTAAATCTCACATTTGTACAGTCATACACTTGGTCATTTAGCGCTGCAGGATTATCCACGACTTACGGGACATCCTGTATACACGCACTGGGCCCGCGAGTGGACTATAATAATAATAACCCTACTAATATTTATAAACGCGAAAGTTTGTAAGTATGGATGGATGTTTGTTACTCATTCACGTAAAAATTACTGAATGGATACATGTTTTAAACTTTCGCGATACACATTCATATTAAACAAACTACTAACGGGACTTAATTGCGTAAATAGTACATTACAGACCTAGGGTGGTGAATTCGTAAATGTCCCAGATCGCAGGTTTCTGTGGCCCGAACCGAAGGTGAGGGCCATAAATATGCGATCTGGGGCTTTACGAATTACCGGCCGTGGTTTGTCAAAAGTTTTACTTCTTACCTTGGCCAAGAAGTGAGATTTTCTCTCCGCGGGCAGAAAATCTCACTTTACGGCCAAGGGTGATGTAAAAACTATTTACCTATATATTGCCTCGACGTTTCGGCCGCGATGCAGCGGCCGTGGTCACGAGAAGACGGACGGTAAAATGTAAATAGTTTTTTTACGCGATTAAGTCCCGTTAGTAGTGTCGTAGTGTGTTTAATGCTGAATGGATTTTAATGAAACTTTACAATAATATAGCTTATACATCAGAATAACACACAAGCTACAATTTATAAATATATTGTGTATATAAGCTACTCGAAATACTAATACTGCGCAGACGAAGTCGCAGGCACCAGCTAGTAAAATAATAAACATCTGGGCCCCAAACTAAGCAAAGCTTGTACTATGGCTACCAGACAACGATACAAATACTTTACTAATGAAAATTATTTTTTTAATACAGGTGCTCAAAAAGTAAATATTTCGATACCTGTTTAACGTGCCCAAAGTTTTTCATTTCTGAACGAGGGTTTTTTTTTTTTTTGAAAACTAGTGAGCGTGCCTAAAGTTGTTTTGTTCTTTATTCTTTTTTTCGCAAATATATTAAAAAAAGTTGTTTGATACACGTACGATCGTTTTCACTCGTCCCTAGTATTAATCTGTATGTATTCTATTGTATAAATCACTACTTAATTTTAAGCCAACCGGCCGGTTATTCATAATGTGGGTAAAATATGGTCACAGCGTTTTGCTTGACCCTATATAAAATAATCAAAGGTCGGAACTCTCTCCACGCGAGTTTAACTTGCTTCTTGGCCGGTTTTTATTATTTGAGTTAAGCTAGTCGTGAAATCCAAAACCCTGATGCAAACTCGAAGCGAAGGGTCAATGTTATTACATAATTTAAATATCGTTTCCTTTTGAATTTAAAGGGAATTCAGTAAAAAAATTGGCTGCGTCCCACGAGAAGGTTAAAAGCTTTTTTATATTTTCACTTTAGTGAGATTTAGATAATGAAAAAGCGGTGCTTTTTCATCTAATTACTTTAGCAGGGCATTGCTCTCGTTAAATAAAGTGCTAAGCACTATTGGAAACGTTTTTCCCTACATTTTATTCTTTAGTTAGTAAAAGTTCTATAGTCGTTTTATTAGTGTAATAAAAAATGTGTTTGTAATAAAAATCCTATATTGGTGATTCAACTTTTCTCATTCAACTATTTATAAATAAACGTAAATGTAACATATAAATATACGTCTATAATTACAGATGATCTCACACACAATTGGTTCCTTTATTCTGTGTTATTAGCGCCTGCATCTGGGTATAGGTTAATTTGCATGCCTGGCCGATGAAAGTGACCTTTAGGTAGGTTGTTAATATTCTCAATGCACAATATGAGAGATAGCTTCGGTTTTTCATTGCTCTTGCCCATTCACCTAGAATGCTTTTGTTTCACGATATACCTACTATATTTAAATGCGTGCTCATTAAAGCAGTAAATTTGAATAACACAAAAACAGTAAGGTTGATTGATAACAACCTTCGATAAATTTACTTAGTGTTCTTTGGGAATTTAAAAATAATATCAACTCCCAAGTCTCCAAACTGGAGCAGATTTTCTTCTATTTTGTAAGAAAGCAGATTACTTCTTTCTTTTATAAGACTATCTGGCAATTAAAATTATAAAAACTTTAAAAAGGCACAGTGAGGTATGAACGGAACTTGGGCCAAAAGCTGAATGAAGCATGGCCTTTGAATTGAAGTTAAAGGGGATCACAAATCCACAATCACCAATGCGTTGCCAGTGCCGAAGGGAGGGCTGGAATAGACTCCAGCGCCTACTTAATATCTGAACAAGTGAAGCTCGTTTGTTGCGATGGCGTCGTAGCCACCCTGGGCGGCACTTGGCCATCCCACCTAGATACGGGTTTATTAGTCACTTTTTTACGACATGCCGCAGGATAGAGGATAGAGGATATTCTATCTTTCTTCTCCGCTGCTCCATGGATGAATACAATACTCTCTTCCAGGTACTGTTTGCTGTGACAGGCAACGAGTTTGCGTTCAAAGAGGCGCCGGAGAGCATGAAGGCGGTCATGACGGCCGTGTGGCTCCTCACCGAGGCCGTCGGGAACGTCATCATCATCGTCATCACGCGCCTGTTCGTCAACTACCGACAGGTGAGGGAGCTGAGAAATTAACGTGCCTCTTCTGTATTCGTTATCTGCTAAAACATCATCACCACCATCATTATTATCACCATTATCATTTTCATTATTACAATAATCATCATAGTCATCACACGCCTGTTCGTCAACTACCAACAGGTGAGGGAGCTGACAAATTAACGTGCCTCTTCTGTATTCGTTATCCGCAAAAACATCATCACCACCGTCATTATCATCACCATTATCATTATTCTTATTAACATTATCATCATCGTCATCACACGCTTGTTAGTCAACTACCGACAGGGAGCTGCGGAATTGACGTGCCCCTTATATTTTAGTTACCTGCAAAAACATATTCACTACCGTCATTATTATCATCCTCCTCATCATCATCATCATCACACGTCTGTTCGTCAACTACCGGCAGTTGAGGTCACTGAGGAATCGACGTGCCACTTCTGTATTCGTTAACTGCAGAAATATTATCACCATAGTCATTATTATCATCATCTTCGTCACACGTCTGTTCGTCGACTAACCAACAGGTGAGTTCACTGAGGAATCGATGTGCACTTTCGTTACCTGCAAAAACATTAGGTTATCATCATCATTATCATTACTATAATCGTCATCATAACTACTATCGTTGAGAGAAAACCAATATTTAAAACACATGCCACCTATTTTGTACAGCTAAAAAGTGTCATTTCTCTTTGTTCCAAATACATAGTTGTAAATTAAAGTAGAATACGAAATAGTTACGAAACTACACTACAAATAATGTCACATTCACAAATCATACATAACAAAGTCAAAGTTTCCATACTAGTTTCTCACTGACTTTGTGAATGGATTACGGAACGGGTATTGAAAGCGTTTTCATTTATTCCAGAAATGGTCACCATGGTAACGTCCAAATACAACTCAGCTCTCCAAACTCCGTAAATGCCATAACAGAACCCATTCGATATGATTAACGACCTTTAAATCTTACAATAACTGAACTAAATCATAAACTTGAACTATAAAGGTCTCTGACCGTCTACTGGTACTGACTGACATAGATTTTACTGGTGGTTTTCGCAATATTCCACTCTAGCTCATTGAAATAAGGACAAGGATGAATGCAAGAAGAATACAATAAAGTACTCGCACAATGCTTACCTAAGTGGTATGATTATGTTAGTCGAAATCTACTTGCATAAATACAATACAATACAATATACTTTATTGAACACCACACAATCAAGGAACAGTACAGACATAATGTAATTACACAAAAGGTTGGCATACAGCAGGCGGTCTTATCGCTTAATAGCTTCCAGACAACCTTTGGATAATGGAGATGAAGACAAACAAACTAGGTTGGTAGGCGGTGCTCTGTACTAAGATGTGCAGAAGAAACAAACACAAAAAGTAATAAACATACTTACATTTATACATAAACATTCATAAACTTATATATAAATAGATAACAGCCAAATAAATTAAAATATATATAATCCATTATCCAACAAAAGAAAATCAGTATATATCAGACAAGTGACAAATAATGCTCCTAAAACAATACTCATTCTAAATCATTCTAAAATTCATAATGTCCGATCATGATTGTTTTCTACTATCACGTTGGATACAGTTTAAATATTTAGGGTGAATGATATGCGACTGGATCCGGACAAATTTTAACAGTAAAATGTATGTATGTGTACGTAAAATTTAACATCATGCTAGCTACATACTAATACATTACTATAATACTTTCCTATAACGGCACCTCAGTTTTGTGCGTGAATCAAACTTCGCAAAACTATCTGTCAAATCCACCTGTTTTTATAAATAGGGAGGCTCTGAAAACTGGCAGTATTAATAAATCCTTGTTGGCGACAGACAGAGGCAATCTGTTTATGTGATTTCGGTTATTTATCTTAAAAATGAACACTGGCACGCTTGTTCATTTTCAGTTGAATTTCATCATTTTCAAGTACGCCTTGGTTTGGTTCGTTCTCCATCGATTTCAAGCGCGATCACATTCGCAATAGCCACAACAGTATATATATTTACGTCCCACTGCTGGGAACAGGTTTGGGCTATAGACCCCACGAGTGCCCAGTGCGGATTGGGGATGTGTGTTTGACAGTGTTTAAAGTCCCCAATTCGTACTGGGCCTGAATGGGGATCAGTTATAGCCCAAACCCTTTGCGATGTGAAGAGGCCTCTTGCCTATAACAGTGGGACGCAAATTGGCTGTTGTGGTGGGAGTGATGGTAATAATAGTAGATTGTGTGACTAGGGAGCAAAATGGTATATTTTACCGCGGGTGACGGATTGAATCCAGAGCGACGCGTAAGATTCCAAAAAAGAAACCCGAGCGGAAGCGTGGGATTCTAGCGTGGAATCTTGAGCTAGCGAGGGATTCAAGTTGTCACCCAAGGTTTGAATAATTTTGGTATCGTGTTGCACACTCTGCTTTTCACTCCTCCTATGAGAAAACCAGTAACAGCAGGGAACAAAAATCGTACTTTGCTCCCTAGAGGGCAAAATCATACTTTGCTCCCTGTTTGCGGGGCAGAAATGAAGAGGGAGCAAAATCGTATTTTGCTCCCTCTAAACGGGGAACAAAGTACTCCTTTTCGAATAGGAGGAGTGAAAATACTATTTCATCTTCAGGAAACCCAGTTCTTCGTGTACACGGGGCTGATGTTCGTTTCCATCTCGGTGTTCCACCTGATGGCGAGGCGGCACCAGTTCGGCCACGAGCGGGACCCTCCTGAGAAAAAGTGCAGGAGTAACAGCGAGGTTCTATATCTGCAGGTGAAACAGACAGAAGACTTATTAGACCATTAGCTTAGGTTCATGGAAGAGTGTACATTGAATAAATCGATTTTTGCAAAAAAAAACCCAATTGCATATGAAGTTTTCCTATAATTAAGTAAGTACATTGTACGCAGTGTCACTCTCATAATCAAGACGAATCTAACCACACCTCACAATCTAAAATCCATCGATCCGTTTAGGCTATAACCCTCTCATGATGAGGGGAGGCATGTGCCCAGCAGTGGGACGCAAATAGGCTGTAGTAGTAGCAGTAGTAGTTTAGGCTACAGAGCGCGCCAAAGAAATATACATACCTACATACATACACACATAAAAACATACATGCACTCGAAAAACATAACCCTCCTTCTGGCGCAGTCGGGTAAATATTGGAAGTTGTAAAGTCCGTTAGAAAAGTAGATAAGTAAATGATATCCCAAGCGGGTGTTCAAATACCAGCTCAATGTTTTTCATGCTTTATGAAGGAATAAAAAAAACATTATTGGTATTGAACTATTTATTTACAGTAGGGATTCACCTTAGTTTATAAGTAATTTTAATTTATGTTATAGGTATATATACGTAAAATTTTATTTATATTAATTTAATAAGGGAAACTAAGGTGTTAGGTTCCTTTTGTCAATAGTTTACGTACAAAATTATATGACGAGTAGAAAGGTAAGATAAAACTAGAAACACACGATTGTTTTGAATAACACACACGGCGATTATCTGATAAAGTAAGTAGGTGTCTTCTAAATAAACAGTGGAATAATTTGTGATTTAAAATAAATTTAGTGTTTAATTTAAGCGTGATTGTGGTGTGACGGTTTTACATGATTTTACAGATATTATTTACTAACGTTATTTAGTTGTTTTCCTTATAAATATATTCGTAAATCTTAGAACTACATCTATATATCGTAGGTATGTGGGTACATCCTGCTAACTGTACCTACTCGGTTTGCTAATTCGAGATCAAAAGATCTACGATAGATTAGTTAGGTTTTGTATTTTCGTAAGAAACTATATTTAAAACGTAGTTTTAAAAATACCAAGCAATACTTTTAAAACATCGCAGCGCGTGATTTTTAAAATGGAAATATTCCCACGTAAAATTGGTTTTAAGGCCATCCGATTTGATCTCGAATTAGCATACTGACTATAAATCAATAAATCTTGTTCAGTGTAGGTAATGGTACTGTAATGTGAAAATAAATAAACTTATGGACCACACTGCGTTTTTATTAAACTACTTGCACAAGTTCCCAGGTTGCATAAATGCACTGTATTGTATTCACAGGAGAAGTTCATATCAAATATCGACCGGTTGCCTGTGAAATTAACTTTTTCAGCCATCTTTGTGTGTAGAGATCTTCTACTATCTAAAAAGCGTACCTATGTAGATATTATCTACATAGATTAAAATTATTCCGGCATTCCGGCGTCTGAAATTTAAGTTTTCAAGATTATTTTCGTTCTTTTTAATGGTTTAACGATAAGCACAAAATAGTAGGAAATCCCACCTCACCCCGTAGTTAGTTGGGGTGAGTAGGGATAGTATTGAAGTGAGTTTTTATTTCGCTACTCAGTGTTTTAATGGCTATCTATACCTATTTTCCAACTAATTTTCCTATCTCATTTAAACCGAGTCCTCGGGCATGATGACCGCGCAAATGCTTCCTAGAATAGCTTAAGGCTATTTACCCGCTGCGTGTTTGTGAAATCACTAGCGGCCATGGCATTTCTGTTTCATTATGTTTACTTTGAAATAAATGGTTAATTACAAATTAGCTTTTAAATATTATCACTAATTTTATGACGGTATCTATGTCTTTTGTGAAAGAAAGTCAGCACAAAAATATTTGGACATGTATGTACCTAATGTATGGCGGTTGAAATCAATCAGCTGCAGAAATCCGAAATGATTAATACATCGGCACTCCGTCTGAGGACGGATAGGGTGCGACTTGACAAAATCCACTTACCGCGTGATAGATGGCGTTGCACATTAATCTCAATTTCAGTGACTTGCGATTTATATACCTGAAGTAGGATTTCGCGTTTGAGACATGTTCGAGACAAGGTACTTATATGGGGAATTCGTGTTTTGGAAAATGTGAATATTTACTTATCCCACCAAAAACATTTCTTGTAAAATGATGCCAAGACGAGAAACCATGTGGCCCGCAATGTAAAAAAGTTATCAGATCATATGTATAGCCGCAAGCCTATAATTCTACATGCCCTAACTCTGCAAATCCTAACTTCAGAAACTCTTCACCTTAGCCAATTATATGTCGCTTGGCCGTTTCGCTACCGTCACAAGAGCTGAGTGTGAGGTGTATAGGTAATTTATTACTTTTCTTTATACCACATTCTTGTAGTAAACGTAACGGCGAAGCCACATTAAATAAGATTGTAAATTCTTTATCTACCCTTCAAGACGAATCAAACGAGCCCACACTCGATGGGGTTATGTGGTTTTATTACGGAGTTCCTATGGCCACCTTTCAGCTCCATCATCAGATATTGCATTGGTACACGATACACGATTTACATATTCGTGCAAAATTTCAGGTCAATCGGAAACCGGAAAGTGGGTCAAATAATCAAATTTAACTTGCAAGATTCCATTACAGACAACGGGACAGGTGAAAGTAAATAAAAGCTTCTAAAAAAACCTTTGTATAGGAATCATCCGTGGCGATATGAAGTTCACTATTATAAATAAGGTAGCAAAAAGAAAGAAAATACTTCGCCTAATTTCAAGAAGCTTCAAGCGGGTTCTTTGTTTCAACGAAAATCGGAACATTTTCAATAACAAATGAAGGAACAAGTCTTTTGTTCTCGTGTTTATTAAAATCCTTTGTTTACTCGCTAATGTTTTCTTACTTTTAACATTGTCGAAATGAAAACATGTTTTCTCGTCCATTCAAGAAATAACTTTGTTAATTTCAATCAAATGAAATTAATTTAATTGTGAAATTTAATTAAACTTTATTAGGTAAGTGTTTCTGAATCTTAGTAATGTAATCTACATACTTTTCATCAAAATCGGTCTAGCCGTGACGGAAGGACAAACAAAGAAACAAACACTCTTTCGCATTTATATTATTACTTATTAGTATGGATTCCGTAACGTATTCACATGATATCTCAGTGATAAAAAACTGTGACATAATAATGAAATGGTTCTATTTCCGTTAACTTTATGCGTAACCCTACAAATCCTTACCTACAGCTCTTTGTAACGTAAATTTGTACCAGGGGCTATATTCGAAGTCTTAAAATAGGGCGTCGCGTGAACTTTAAGCAGCTAGATTTAAAGTTCAACTTGACGCGTGAGCGATCCTATAAATAAGGGAACAGGGAGATCCCTATTTAAGACTTCGAATATAGCCCCTGAAAATTGAAGGCACTAATAGGTCGAAACTACTAGGTCTAGCCTTTTGTCTGTGTCAAAGGAGAAGGTAATGGGATCAGACGTCTAAAGCCAAAGGGCTAAGGTTGTGGATTGAACTGAAAATAAGCTTATTTATTGTGTCTTGAAGCACATTTCCCGCGAAGGGAGTAGTCGTCAATCTTCGTGATGTGTCGGAGACGTGGTATTAGTCACCACATCTTATCTGAGGCTGTGTTGCCAGTCATTTGTTGAAAGTTTAAATAAGAAAAAACGAGAGTATAAGTAGTATAGGTTATGAGTATATGGAGGATTGAAGTAAAGGAGCGCAATCTTTATATGTAGTTCCAAAAGTGGACACAAATCGGGGGCGCTGCGGTCGCCACTCCAGTCAAGCCACCTAGGCGGATAGTCTGCAGTAGCGTCTTCAGATGGCGCTGCTGAGGCGAAAACGCAGCGAAAACGGTTGTGAGGAGATAGTGTTTTGTTTTGTTGCTTATCAAATCCGGTGAACACGTTTTCAACTGTTTCGCCATATAAGATTGCGCTCCTTACCAAGACACATTCCACACTCCATAGTTATGAAGTTTAAATTGACGTATGCTTTCATCACTTAACATCCGAATCCTTCCAAGTAAATATGTTATTTTTCACCTCACTGGCTCGAAAGTGGTCGTTTTGCAGCTTGATATCCGAGCGCAATAGTAGATTGTTTATCAAGGGACTAAAACAAGCCATCATGACACGAGATGTTTAGCCACCCGAGCAGAGCGAGGGTGGCTATAGTTCGAGTGTCATTATGGTTGTTTAGTCACGCGTTAAACACTCTGCTTTTCACTTCGAATGCGAGGAAAAAAAAACGAAGTTCCATACAAAATTACGATATTTATTATAACAAAGTAGATAACCGGCTACTTCCCGATGACCTAGAATCATGAAATTTGGCCAGAAGCAAGGTATTACAGCACACGTACAGGAATAAATCTGATAACCGTAAATATTATATATTTTGGTTCAAGAAAAGCCAATTTACTAATACAAACTTATCATTTGCGGTTGGCGCAGTAGCCGTGTCTACTTCACCAACCGCAAATAATAAGTTTGTATTGTTAAATTTGCATCATCAAGTTTGTAGGTACGGAACCCTCGGTGCGCGAGTCCAACTCGCACTTGACCTGTTTTTTATCAAGTGACGTTTTGAACGATATTTAGCCAACGGATTCAAACTTGAAAACTATTAATATATTTTAAAACTAATTGGGTCATGCATTATTAAATGAATTCACTTTAAATAAAACAAGATTCATAGGTATTCGTAATCATTAAATCCTGTTTCACGAAATTAAATCGTTTTTTCACGCCCTAGAAATTGTCTAGGTTCACTGGAAATGGGGATAATCCTCCTTTCACAAACTCTGTGGTTGGCTGTTTAGGCGGGTTTCCAATGTAATTTTTTTTTTTTTACTTTAGTCCCTAGAGACTAAAAAAGAGCTTTAGTCCCGATGTGCAGAGACTAAAGTAACATTTTAAGAGCATGTGAAGTGAAAAAGTTGTTTTTATCCGCTAGCGTGGAAAGTGTTTTTGAAATTCGAACGACGCATGACGCCACTGTCACAATAAAAAAACAACGATACGTTCTGAAACGCAATTCGTCGTGAAAGTTTTATTAAAATAAAGGTTCAATTTACTTAATATCATCATTAATAAAATTATATTAATAATACACCGTTTCAGATGTATTTCATTATTTCACTATGTTTTATCACAAAAATACTTAAATATGTGTATATTTTAACTGTATTCAATGAATAATTGAATCTTGAAGTACGAGTAAGAGTGATTTGGAACGCAACCTCCGGAAAAAAAATATGAAAAAAAATTTTTTTTTTTTAGTTTAAGGTTGCTGGTTTTGTAATTTAGAATACCTATACGAAGTAATAAAGAAAATATGAGCGATTCTAGCGATGACGATACGAATTTAACTCCTCCAGAGTTAGCACAAACTGTACGTGACGCCGAACTAAGTCTTCTTCCCGAACAATCGCGCGTGAGGTGAAAAATTTTGTGTTGCGCTCAGCAGCAAAGTCGTTTGCTGTCTCGTGCCTTGAAACCTTCGTTACACTCAGGATTCTATATTTGAACCACTCGCTTCGCTCGTGGTTCAACCCTAGAATCCTTCGTTCACTCGGGTCTCAATCACGCACTCACAGCAAATAACAACTTTGCAGCCTTGCATAACAAATAACTATTTTCCGTAGGAAAACTCCACAGGCACTGTTTCAACAGGGTGTTAATAAACAAAGACGAAAAACCCAACTCAATTACCTTACAAATTGCTGGATGTCAGGGGAAATTCCGTCGTGTGGCAACCCTGGCTGTTCGGTTCATTACCTCTACATTACTGTGCAAAATTGGTCTGTGTTACAATGGTATATAGAACTGCAAGTCGGTTTGATTAATTGAGGGATTTTTGGTAAAGGAACATTGTTACACTTAATAGATTCGGAGGTGAGCAGCGTCGACATGACTGATAGGAACTGTGGGCATGATTGTTCTGTTGACGATGTAGGATTTAGAGGTTTGCAACACTAGCTTCTGCCCGCGATTGCGCCCACGTCGAATTTGGTACTGAGTTCCAATGGGAACTATTCGTTTTTTCCGGGATAAAAAGCAGCCTTTGTCCTTTCCCGGGATGGATATGGATTCTCACGTACGACAATTACACAACAAGTTTGCCACGTGTGAGCGAGATCTTATCCATACTAATATTATAAATGCCAAAGTAACTCTGTCTGTCTGTCTGTTACCTCTTCACGCTGTAACTGCTGGACTGATTTAGATGAAATTTGTTATGGAGATAGTTCGAGTCCCGGGGTAAGATATTGATCTACCTAATCAAAAAATATTTTTACCATAGGAAGTACTTAGTTCAATTTTACAACCTGTTTCTTCTTTTCCTCATATACACCTACAACATCATATTATAAGTGACATGATTAATAATTCTTGGTTAATTTGATGAAACGGTTAACGACAATTCGACGTCGCAACAAAAATAATACGCGGTTATTATTTTCCTTTAACGAAACGGTGGAGCTTCTGCGGATAATGAAAATGGAGTGCAGATTGGACAGATTCGTTTAATCATTGCGTAGTTTCATAAATAAAACGAGAAATAAGTCTGTAATTCATTTAATGTTAATTCCTGATAACAGATTTTAGTAAAGCCCCCTAGCCTGGGAAGCCGTGGTAACCTAGTGATTTGACCTACCGCCTCTCATGCAGAGGGTCGGGTGTTCGAATCCGGCTCGCACCTCTGATGTTTACTCGTATGGAAAATTCAATTTGAACTTACTACTGATATTTTCAGCGAAGGAAAATATTGCGAAGTAATTCAAGGATGGGTGAAATCACCAATCCGCATTGGGCCCGCGTGGGGACTATAGCCCAAACCCTCTCGTGATGAAAGGAGGCCTGTGCCGATGCAGTGCAATCAAATCTATACTAATATTATAAATGCGAAAGTAGCTCTGTCTACTCATCATCATCATCATCATCATTTCAGCCGAAAGACGTCCACTGCTGGACATAGGCCTCCCCCAAGGCTCGCCACTCAGACCGGTCCTGTGCTACTTGCTTCCACCGGTTTCCCGCAACCTTCACGAGGTCGTCGCTCCATCTTGTTGGAGGCCTACCGACAGCTCGTCTCCCGGTTCGCGGGCGCCACTCGAGAACTTTCCGGCCCCATCGGCCATCAGTCCTGCGAGCAATGTGCCCCGCCCACTGCCACTTAAGGCTCGCAATTCTTCGGGCTATGTCGGTGACCCTAGTTCTACTGCGGATATCCTCATTTCTGATTCTATCACGCAGAGAAACCCCGAGCATAGCCCTCTCCATTGCCCTCTGAGTGACTTTGAGCCTTCTTATGAGGCCCATCGTAAGCGCCCACGTCTCGGAACCATAAGTCATCACTGGCAACACACACTGGTCGAAGACTTTCGACTTGAGACACTGCGGTAATTTGGACGAAAAGACACTGCGAAGCTTCCCGAACGCTGCCCAGCCGAGTCGGATTCGACGATTGACCTCTTTCTCGAAGTTGGACCTACCTAACTGGACTGTTTGTCCCAGGTATACATAATGGTCAACAACTTCGAGCGCAGAGCCTCCGATTATTACGGGAGTTGGCACAACATGGACATTAGACATAATTTTCGTCTTGTCCATGTTCATTTTAAGACCAACTCGATCGGAAACTCTGCTGAGGTCAGCGAGCATAATACTGAGGTCCTCCATGGTCTCAGCCATGACTACAATATCGTCGGCAAATCGAAGGTGAGAGATGTACTCGCCATTAACATTGATGCCTCGACCTTTCCAGTCCAGCACCTTGAAAGCATCCTCCAATGCAGCGGTGAACAGCTTCGGAGAGATCACATCTCCTTGTCTGACTCCCCGCTGCAGTGGAATAGGCTTCGTGGTCTGGTCCTGTAGTCGGACGGACATGGTGGCATTTTCGTACAAACACTTCAACACTTCGATGTACCGGTAGTCAACTTGGCACCTCTGGAGAGACTGCAGCACAGCCCAAGTCTTGATCGAATCGAAGGCTTTCTCGTAGTCCACAAATGCAAGGCAAAGGGGGAGGTTATACTCTTCGGTCTTCTGTACAACCTGCCGCAACGCATGTATGTGGTCTACGGTACTATAGCCCTTTCGGAAACCGGCTTGTTCGGGAGGCTGGAATTCGTCAAACCTGCGCGCGAGACGGTTCGTAATGACTCTCGAAAACAGCTTGTAAACATGGCTCAGAAGTGAGATGGGTCTATAATTCTTCAACAAGGTGTTATCACCTTTTTTGAAGAAGAGCACCACCACACTTCTGTTCCATGCTCGCGGCGTTCTCCCTTCATGAATGACGGAATTAAACAGCGTCTGAAGGGCCTTAAGGACTGGTTTACCACCCGCCTTCAGGAGTTCGGCTGTAATTCCGTCGTCACCAGGGGATTTGCCGTTCTTAAGCTGTTTGAGAGCCATACTAATCTCGTACAGGCTGACGTCCGGGATATCTTCGGTATAGTGTCGGGTTAATCTAGCTCTAGGGTCTTTAGCTGGATCAGCGACGGGTGTTCGGATTGTCGTGTATAACTGCCCATAGAACTTCTCGACTTCTCCCAACAGCTCCGGTTTGGATGAAACGATCCTGCCGTCTTCGGTCTTCAGCTTTGTCAATTGGCTTTGGCCAATAGACAGATCTTTGGCAAACACCTTCGAGCCTCTGTTACGCTCAATAGCCTTTTCAATAATGTTGGTATTGAATCGGCGTATATCACGCTTCAGAGACTTCGAGATCTGCCTATTGAGCTGCCGATAATGACTAGCGTCACCTGAAGACTGCAGAATCATCTCACGCCTCACCTCCATGAGCTTTAGGGTTGAGTCTGAGATTTTCTTAGTTCTTGTACGGCGGGTCTTGAAGAACTTGGACCCAACCGTATGGACAGCTTCCACAAACCCGTCGTTATAATCGTCCACGTCGCTTTCTAGGCAAGCAAAACGGTTTTGGAGTTCGAGCTGAAAGCTCTCGGGGTTTTGGAGCTGGGTCGGTGCCGGGCGGAGCGTAGACTTTATCAATCGAGATCTCTCAAGCTTCACTTGGATATTCAATGTGCCTCGTACCATACGGTGATCGCTCCCGGACTTAACCGAATTGATCACTGAGACATCATCGAATATCTGCTTCCTCGTCGACATGATAAAGTCTATCTCATTCCTCGTTACACCATCAGGGCTCATCCAGGTCCACTTTCTGTGCTCACGTTTCTTGAAGAAGGAGTTCATCATATAGAGTCCCTCCTTCTCCATGAAACCAGCCAGTAGGTGGCCCCGGTGATTCCTGCGCCCTACTCCAAATTGCCCCACTCTCAGCTCTTCACCGTCTTGTTTGCCCAGTTTCGCGTTGAAATCCCCCATAACAACTGTGAAGTGAGTTCTGGAGCTATGCATGGCTCTGGAAATGTCCTCATACATAGCCTCCACCTCATCGTCGGAGTGTGTCGAGGTCGGAGCGTAAACCTGTATAACCTTCAACGAATATCGTTGTGTTATTCTGAGTACAAGGCACGCTACCCTGGTCGACACACTCTCGATCTTCACCACATTGTTTGCGAGGGACTTGTGGACGATAAACCCGACACCTCCCTGGGACTGTTGGTCGCCCTCCCGGAAATAGAACAGGTTACCGGACTTCAGGGTTATCATGTCCTCCCCCTCTCTCCGGACTTCTGATAACCCTACGATTCCCCAACGTAACCTGCTCAATTCTTCCTCCAGTTCCAGTACCTTTTCGTCGGTCCGCAGTGTACGGCAGTTATATGTTGCCAGGGCCAAGGGTCGTCGTTTTTGGTAGCCGGGTCTCTGCCGGGGATTAACTTTAGCACCCCCTGCCCCGCCGTTACCATGGCCGCTACCGGAGCCAGGAATAGCGGGGCCGCCGGGGACTGGGGGTCTGGGCATTGCTTGTGGCACTTTTTTGGTCCCAAGTATATAGATCCCTTGGGGGGGATTGCCATAGTCGCCACGCTTGGCAGGCGGGTTGGCGACCGCAGTTTGATGAAGGTAGTTCTCGGAGGACGCTGCTGCCCATCCTCCGGTTTATCCCTTAGTCGCCTCTTACGACACCCACGGGAAGAGAGGGGGTGGTGCAATTCTTTGCCGGCACCACACGGACATCGGCACCACACGGACAACTGTCTACTACTACAGCCTATTTGCGTCCCACTGCTGGGCACAGGCCTCCTCTCATCACGAGAGGGTTTGGGCTATAGTCCCCACGCGGGCCCAGTGCGGATTGGGGACTTCACACACATCTTTGAATTACTTCGCAGATGCGTGCAGGTTTCCTCACGATGTAGCTCTGTCTGTCTGTCTGTTATCACTTCACGCTTCAACTTCTCTGGACAAATTTAGATGAAATTTGAGATGTTGGAGTCCCGACGAAGGACCTCGGCTACTTCACATTTCACGGAAAAACGCATCTGTATTACACGCGAGTGAAGTCGCGGGCAGAAACTAATACATATTATGATTCCTCACGTCCATGGGCTACAGTGACCATTTACCATCAGGTGACCAACTAATGCCATGAAAAATATAGGTAAATTGGCCCAAATATGAGAAGCGAACAATCTTATCTAACTTTTAAGGTCCACCGCACACCTAAAATGTAACTGCAATTCAAATTGTTAACTGTTGCTTAACCGAGTTTAACTGACACTTCCGACCACAGACCTCCAATTAGTAGCATGGAGCGGCGTGCGGTACCACCCGGCCTTAATTAGGGTAAAATCTAAATCCAATTTAACGTTTTTGTGGGGTTTTTGGATGGGGTGAAAATTTTCATTTTATTTTTTCTAGCTAAACGTACCTACTTAGAAGTAAATAGTATATCTGTACCTACAGTGATAAATAGCTACCTAATATCTAGGAGTGAATAAATTTGAAATCAGTTAATTATCATTTACTTTTATAGGGGTCGAAAATGGCCTGAATGACTTCGAGAAAAGGATGGTACGGCTGTGTGCCCTTTTTTGCTCGACTTGGCGGGGGCACTGCCATACGTCATAACGTATTCCAGCAAATTTATTTTGACTATATTCCTATAAATTCCGTCGTCGTAGGAATGTAGGTACCTATATATAAAAAAATACATTGTGTTATTCCAACGCATTGTCTAAATTTAAAATTATAGTACACATAGAACGACACAACTTAGAAGGCGCGTGGCGAAGCACTTAAGCCGTTGACGCAAAGTCTATTATTGCTTAATCCACGCGCCTTCTAAGTTGGGTAAACCTGTACCTAATATGTGTTTTATCAAAGAGATAGAAACAACCTCATCAAGGCAAAATTTTTCGTTTCAAATGTCAGTATGATTTTTGTGGTCAATGGGCAGTTTATTTTGTAAAAGAATCAGGGCAAGAGCCCTCATCATGAGTACTTAATCACTGTAGTAGCACCTACAATACCTCTACGTACGTAGAATTCTTTATATGACACACCTACTTAAATAACTACATAAATCTTTGACTGTTCAACTATACTTACTTAAGATCCTTTGTCCCCTCGGCGGAGCAGAGGGCGTCCACAGTGAGTCTCCATCGCGATCACTCTTGAGCTTCACGCTTGATTACACTCATTACTCGTAACTCAAAACTTGTATTTCGACAAACACTACAACATAACATACAGGTAAAATACAAGAAGAACAATAAAAATACAAAATAAAAGACACTTTTGAGAGCACAAAACACAGAGATAATCACACAAGAAAGAAGAACCGTTACGCTGTAGTGTTGTGCGAAGATAGGACGCAGTTCAGCATGTGCTGCAGCTAGAGCCACAGGCGCCACGGCGCTCGTTTTCAGCCTTAAGTGAGAAGAAAAAAGCGTGTACGCAGCTAAACTTACAGTAAGAAGTAGAAAATAGAAATGCGTAGAAAGAGAATAGAAATGTGGTGAGTAATACAGTGTGATGAATAATATATTTATTAATGCGAATTTGTAAAGATTGTACTTATGGATAAAATTAAAGAAATACTTAGTAGGTATATTAAGTGTAACTGGAACACTTCCCGGTTTTCTTCGCTTCGTCATGAACCGTCGCCAGGTTAGTTTGGGACGGCCACGTTTTCGCTTTCCTTGAGGATTCAATCCATAGCCTGTTTAGGTACTTAAATGGTCGGGGCCCCGCCGGTGCGTGTGACCAATCCAGGTCCATTTGCGGCGCTTGATTTGATGGTCAATCAGGGCTTCATGACAACGTTCTCGGAGGTTCTCATTCGAGATTTTCTCGGGCCAGTAAATACCAAGCATTCGGCGAAGACATCGCTTAACAAAACAAACCTGGAGCTTGTGCGAGTTTAACTCAACTGTTCAACTATGGGCCGACGAAATAATTAAAAAAAAATCAAATAAGTATACGGTTTTACGATGGAATTGATAGTTCTATGAACAGGCGAAAGGCTCGTAAAATATAAGGGTTCGCTCTCTTAATATCCCGTGAGGAGATTTGCATTTAGAAAGGGATTGAAAGCGATCTTGCTCGTAACTTGTTCGAGGTAATTCTGTGTGAAAAATTAGGGGTGTGAAATACGAGCTGAATCGAATTATCAAGGTGAACATCGTAATGGTTTATTGGACCTTTGAAATAAATCTCATAGTCAAACAAACACAAGTTTCTATATGATGGATTTGACTAAAAGGATTTCGACAAGGTACCTATAGAATAAAATGCAAACATTTATGATTTATAACTAAAAAAAATCCCACCTGAATACAATATTTTTGTATACACAGTGTTACACTCACAAGTCTAATGACACCTCACAACCTAAAATCCATGCCGAAAGAATATACATACCTACGTATACTTAGATGCAATACTCTCGAAAATAATACCCTCACCCTATAATGGCATGTAAGCAAAAAAATATAAATGAGGTAGGTAATTTGCAATGTTACTGTATGTGTTTGAAGATACTCAATCCACGCTGGGCCCTTGTGGGGATATTAAACCAAGCCCTTTCGTGATGAGAGAAAGCCTGTGTGCCCAGCTGTGGGATATACTTAAATAGACTGTTGTGGACGTTAATTACGTACTTAAATTACTTTACCTAATCAGGTTGTTTTGTTGGTTAATTACTTAAATTACTTTACTTAATTTGGTTGTTGGTTAATTACTTTAATTACTACCTACACTGGTCTTATCAGTCCCCAATACAGTGGATCACTCCTTACTTCACTTGACTCGCTAGTACATATTTTAACATCTCATCATTATAGTCGTTTATTCCAAATCGATAAAAGGTCAGACTACTACTACTACAGCCTATTTGCGTTCCACTGCTGGGCACAGGCCTCCTGTCATCACGAGAGAGTTTGGACTATAGTCCCCACGCGGGCCCAGTGCGGATTGGCGACTTCACACACATCTTTGAATTACTTCGCAGATGCGTGCAGGTTTCCTCACGATGTTTTCCTTCGTCGAAAAGCTCAGTGGTAAATTCAAATTGAATTTCGCACATAAGTAAACTTAGAGGTGCGAGCCGGAATCGAACCCCCGACCCTCTGCATGAGAGGCGGTAGGTCGAACCACTAGACCACCACGGCTTTTTTTAAATGTTCAGACTAAGTATATATTACTTAAAATAAGTGGTGATCTATTAATTATAGCTCCATTTCGCAGGAACCTGCCGATCGGCAGCGATGTGTTCCGTGTTCCGTTCCGTTGGAACAGATCCAAACTCCGGCTTACGAGCGGAACGGGGCCTACATTATTCCAGGCCCCATTTTTCACAAGCTGATGTTTCACGGGAAAAACAAAATAAACACGAAAAAATGCATTTTTGAACTGAAATTTTGGCTTCATTCCGTGCTGCAGGAAAACATGACAAACTAACTTTTTACTTATCATAGGTAACAAGTAACAGATTGATTTGAAAAAAAAAATAACAGAAATTAAACACAGATAAAATAAAACTACTTATATGGATAGAATTGCGTAGCTTGATGCCCGCGGAAATTCTCAATCCCGAAGGAAGATTGCGATTAAAAGCAATCCAATGGGTAATTATCGCAATTCCATGTTATCATATTTTATAAACTTTTGCGTCATGATGTTTTTTGTTTTTAATTTAATATTTTTGTTACCCGAAAATCCCTGGGCTGTTGACACGAATCAGTTGTTTCAGGTAGAAACTCCGTAAACAAACAGCTCTTTACAAAACAGTATTTTGTTCGATATATTTTATAACGTTGTCCAATCCATGACATCGATCACGATTAAGTCGATGAAATTGATTGAAATCCTTTAAATTATGCGATGTAGTTAGTATACAGAGTAGAAAATTAAATAAAGACCACGAAGAGTTTTTATATTTTAATTTTCCCGCGTAAATTATAAAGTTGTAGCAATATTTGCATTTTATTTTGCGACTCGAACAGCGTCTGCGAACATGGCGGCGCGCCAACGCTTCCTTTGCAAGTTAAAGCAGGGGCTATATTCGAAGTCTTAGAATAGGGATCTCCCTTTTCCCTAAAGGATCGCTCACGCGTCGCGTGAACTTTATGCAGCTAGATTAAGTTCAACTAGACGCGTGAGCGATCCTAGGGGACAGGGAGATCCTTATTTAAGACTTTGAGTATAGCCCCAGGGGCTTCATTCCGGACGCAAAAGGTTTTAGTACATTCTAATGCTAGTCTAATGCTTTTGTAATGCGATTGGCTAATTCATTGACCGTAATACCTAATGCTTCTATAATAGGGGAGACGACAATTTTTTTTTTCCTTAGTCTATCAGGAAGATTATTGAAAAGTATTGGACACGTATTTTTTCTTTTTCAACGTAATCAACCTTATACGGAGATATCGCACCCCCAGTACAACACTGTACTAAGTCAAAATAAATATAAATACGCCGGTTTTCGTGGTATGCTCGGCAAATTTTTGTCGATTCAACTATATATTATTTTCAAGTAAATTTCGAGATTTTTTGACATAATACAGTGTTGTACTGGGGGTGCAATATATTGAGTTGAAAGGTCGCGTGACGTCACGGTTAGGTACGATTTATACCTAACGATGACGTAGTTAGCCCCCACTCTCCAACTTTAATGCGTTTTAACTTAGTCATTCTTTGTTAATTTGATAAAACAAAAATACGTGTCTAATATTTTTTTATTACCTGACTGACGGACTAATTAGAATTTAGATTTCTTCACCCTGTCGTCATCCCTATGCTATGGGTAACTCCTTTGACCATAATAATGCTAATATAATGCGCCTGTAATGCACCTGTGAACCCATGTAGGATCTAAAGCTGTATAATTTGTGCCCAAATCACCGTTATAGTAGCCGTATAATCGTTTGTAGTGCTACTATAGAACTTACTCAAAATGCTAAGACGATACAGAAATGCTGTAAGTCGGCCGTTATACAGTTTTGATATGTTACTTGGGAAGCTATAGGGAACGAATAAACGTCACAGTGCTACTTAAATGTAGCTACTTAAAGTTCGGTTTCATGGCCTTGACGCTTTGACGGTCGGGATATGGAAGTTCCCTTTCCCTATATAACGTTTCGAATAGAGCCCCTGCTGGACCTTTAAGTCTGGAAGGAGTTTTTGCCAGCAAAGCTGTTTGGCTGAATCTAGATGTTTTTAAAGTGCTTTTATCTTCGTATGAAGTACCTACTGAAAGTATAACGTGGTGTTACTCGCAGAAATCAGATCCCGTGGGAATATAGGAATAAAAAGTTAATTACTAATTCTTCTTACAGACGTTAGGTAAGTAATAAGTATATATGTGAATTCCAATTCGCAAATTTGTCTTCTAAAGATTTTCTTCACCTAGCCTAGGTGCGTCAGTGCATTTCTATTTCGTTAAAATTATCTTTGTTTACTACTACAGCTATTTTGCGTCCCACTGCTGGGCACGGGTCGGGGTTTTATTCGAATCTCACATCCGATTTTCATTATCTGGGAAATGCAATTTGAATTTATCACTGAGCTTTTAAAAAAGAAGGTGAAGGAAAACACCGTGAGCAAACCTGCAGGCATTTTCGAAGTAATTCAAGTATATTGTGTGTGAAGTCCCCAATCCGCACTGGGCGCGCGTGGGTACTTTGTATTTACTTGTGTAATTGTTTTGTTGGTGTTCAATAAAGTGTATTTGTATTGTATTGTATTGTACTTTGTATGGAAAATCCTATACAAAGTGACCCGAATTTATTGTTGTTGAGTGTAAGTATGCTCTATCTATAGGTACCTTGTCCAACCACACTGACGGAGTGCAAATTGAGACTGCTTAGTAGAGTAGTTAGTAAAGAAGGTAGAATATAGATAGATTTCTAAAGTAATCAGATGGGCCAAGCTGGCCACCGATTGGCCACCTCGTGACGGACGACGTAGAGGTAGAGCTAGACAGAGATCACGATGGCATGACAGATGACATATTTAAAAAAAATATAGGTATTATCTTTCTTTATAAGTTTGACATATTTAATCTAGTATTCATCAAATATTTTATTTGTGCTTAGTAAAAATATCCTCATGTCTTTGCAGTAAATTAGATCTACATTAAGCCTTTGCAAGTGGTTAAAATGTAATACATTTTATCACAATCGCGGTATCTCCTGTAAATTACATGTTAAGGTGGGGAAGTAATAAATTTCATCGCTTATCTACCGGAATTCCTCATTCCGCGGTCCTACGGCGGAATGGTAGGATATTGTCCTCAAGGCATGGTGTTGGGGCACAGAATATATACTACACACAGAATGGCCACGCAATCACCCGCCTGAATCTAGCCGGCGCGCAACTCGCGCCCAATTCGCCCTTACCGTCATTTGTTTTATCCGGAGATGGAGAGTGGATCACTGGCCCGCGTAGTGGTACACACACATTTATACAAGTGTAGAGACGCCCACGCACGCACACAGACGTCTTCGCACGCAAACATTGACACTTCATTCGAATTGTCTTCAAAATCGTGCTTTTCTAGGCCGTGTCCGCCCTGTGGTTGGGGTTACGAGATTATTATGCTACTTTTTAGGGTTCCGAAGTCCACAAGGAACCCTTATAGTTTCGCCATGTCCGTCCGTCTGTCCGCACTATTGCTCGGAGATGCTTAGGTCTAGAGAGCTGTAATTTGGCATGAATATGCATATTAGTTAAACTGACAAAGTGGTACAATAAAATTTTGAAATATATTTTTTTATAGGGTACCTCCCCTACTCGTAAAGTGGGGATGTAATTTTTTTTTCTTGCGTACCCCATGGTGCGGCATATCGTTGAATAGGTCTTAAAAAAATATTGTGGGTTTGTTAAAACCATTTTTTGATTAAGTGATGCGTTTGTGAAATATTAAGCTTTAAAGTGCTATTTTTTGTTAGAGTCACGTGTCCCCCCCCCTGCCAGCTAAATGGTGGTATTTGGATGGCTGAAAAAAATCACGGTTGTGGCATATATAACGTAGTTGAAAGGAAAACTATCAGAGCTAAGTAGGCTGTACAAACTTACGAGTAATAGTCGACCAACTTATAATGATGATTTTTCTCGAGCGGCAGGGGCGTCGGGCGGGCACGTCATACCACAGGCTAGCTAGATGCTAATAAGTCTTAGAAAGGTACTGTGGGCATCCTCAACTTCGGAACCCTATAATTTGCGCGTGGCCCGACACGCACTTGGCCGGTTTTTAATAATTTAAGTAAAACCAATAACAACACATATTTCTCTGTGTAATTGACAGATGGTTTGGGTCAAGCGATTGCAGCGCTCCTAGTGGCCAAATTATGCAGATTTCTTGTCTATTTCGTACTAAGCACTTAGGTATTCCAAACCCTCTCGTGATGAGAAGAGGCCTGTGCAAAGTAGTTAGTGTGGGACGCTAGGTAATATGCTGGAGTTTGGATATAAAAAATATATTTCCATAAGTCAAGAAAAGCTTAATTTGCTGTTACTAATTTCGCTTCTTTCGCAAAGTATAAACGGAGTCTATTACCGAAAATGCGAAGGATTTATTAGGGGCTTTCTTTTCTCCACAAACGGGAAAATCCTTGAGCATAATGTAAAACTTTTTACGTAAATTAATTCGGAAGTCGAGGTGAGTTGAGTGCGAGCCTAAACATAATGGAAATGTTGAAACAAAACTCATTCGGAATGAGAATCCGCAAATTCTCCAATTTACGACCCGAGGCTCCGGATCGAGCGGGAAACGTTTCCGGAATTCGTAATTAACCTCAAATTTTCAAAAGTAATTAACCATCCATACTAATATAAATGGGATTGTAAATCTGTCTGTCTGTCTGTTACCACTTCACGCTTTAACTACTGGACCGATTTAGATGACATTTGGTATGGAGATAGTTGGAGTCCTGTAGGAATGCACACTGTATTTTTTATCCAGGAAAAACTGATGGTTCCCGCGGAAACGCGATAACCGAATTCCACGCGGACGAAGTCGCGGGCAGAAGCTAGTATTATAAATGCGAAAGTCACTCTGTCCGTCTGTCTGTTACCTCTTCACGCTTTGAACACTGGACCGATTTAGATGACATTTGGGTATGTAAATAGTTGGAGTTCCGGGGAAGGACATAGGCTACTTTTTATCCCGGGAAATCTCATAGTCGACTTCCACGCGGGTGAAATCTCGGGCAGAATCTAATTTTATATACAAGTTGACTGTGTCCCGCGACTGCCCGCCGTCGCCTGCGTGGAATATAAAATTGCCGATAACTTTTCTTTCCGATATCCAATTGTAATAACACATGATTGACAGACACATCCATAGCTTAAGTATATGTAGCTCCGAATGATGTTCTATCAATCTTCGAAAACTGCATTAAAATCGGTTCAGTAGTTCCAGAGATAACTCTAACAAACAGACAGACAGACAGACAGTTAGACAGAGACTTAGTAGAGTAGTTAGTAAAGAAGGTAGAATATAGATAGATTTCAAAAGTAATCAGATGGGCCAAGCTGGCCACCGATTGGCCACCTAGTGACGGACGACGTAGAGGTAGAGCTAGACAGAGATCACGATGACCTAGACCGGTTTAAACCAGATATGACAGATGACTTAATTAAAAAAAAATATAGGTATTATCTTTCTTTATAAGTTTGACATATTTAATCTAGTATTCATCAAATATTTTATTTGTGTATTTTATCCATTATTGATACTATATTTGTGCTTAGTAAAAATATCCTTATGTCTTTGCAGTAAATTAGATTTATATTAAGCCTTTGCAAGTGGTTAAAATGTAATAAATTTTATCACAATCGCGGTATCTCCTGTAAATTACATGTTAAGGTGGGGAAGTAATAAATTTCATCGCTTATCTACCGGAATTCCTCATTCCGCGGTCCTACGGCGGAATGGTAGGATATTGTCCTCAAGGCATGGCGTTGGGGCACAGAATATATAGGTACTACATACAGAATGGCCACGCAATCACCCACCTGAATCTAGCCGGCGCGCAACTCGCGCCCAATTCGCCCTTACCGTCATTTGTTTTATCCGGAGATGGAGAGTGGATCACTGGCCCGCGTAGTGGTACACACACATTTACAAGTGTATAGACGCCCACGCACGCACACAGACGTCTTCGCACGCAAACATTGACACTTCATTCGAATTGTCTTCAAAATCGTGCTTTTCTAGGCCGTGTCCGCCCTGTGGTTGGGGTTACGAGATTATTATGCTACTTTTTAAATAAAATGTTTTATTTTGCAACAGTCTAATAAAGCGGGGAGTTTATATTGTTGTGAATATTTAAACGTAGTGATAGCATTGCAAATTAACATATGTACTTAGAAAACGTATAAGGGGTCAAGCAAAACGTTGTGACGATATTTTACCCACAGAATCAGCTGTCGATTCTAAGCATCTTTTTTTAGATTGAATTTTTTTTTCGAGTTGGTATTTTTTTTATTCAATACTGGGCCGTACAAAAAAAAATAACTCGAAAAAAAACCTAAACATCATCATTTAACTCAAGAAAAAATTCCACTATTTTACACATAAATAAACAGAAATATTTAGAATGCGAGTAACTTTATAAAGTAAAGTCTCAGTGTTTTTTTAAAAACTAGTAGTCCACCAGGATGTTACCGACAGAAAACCCTATCCCGTGGAAATACTTACCGCCGGGATAAATAGTAGTCCACATGTTATTCCCATGTAGGTACTAAGGCGATTCCTATACAAAGCTTTTTTTTAGCTGTTATTTTTGACTTTTCCCGTTTTTTCTTTCTTTCTAAACCTTCCCTGTATCACAGGGCATGAAACAAAAAAAGAATCATCCAAATCGGCCCAGGAGTTCTCGAGCCTTAGCCAGACTAACACACGGCGATTCATTTTTAGGGTTCCGAAGTCCACAAGGAACCCTTATAGTTTCGCCATGTCCGTCCGTCCGTCCGTCCGTCTGTCCGCACTATTGCTCGGAGATGCGTTGTTCTAGAAAGCTGTAATTTGGCATGAATATACATATTAGTTACGCTGACAAAGTGGTACAATAAAATTTTGAATTGAAATTTTTTTTCATAGGGTACCTCCCCTACTCGTAAAGTGGAGATGTAATTTTTTTTTCTTGCGTACCCCATGGTGCGGCATATCTTTGAAGAGGTCTTAAAGAAATATTGTAGGTTTGTTATAACCATTTTTTGATTAAGTGATGCGTTTGTGAAATATTAAGCTTTAAAGTGCTATTTTTTGTTAGTCACGTGTCCCCCCCCCCGCCCCTGCCAGCTAAATGGTGGTATTTGGATGGCTGAAAAGAATCACGGTTGTGGCATATATAACGTAGTTGAAAGGAAAACTATCACAGCTAAGTAGGCTATACAAACTTACGAGAATAGTCGACCAACTTATGAAATGATTAAAATTGATTTTTCCCGAGCGGCAGGGGCGTCGGGCGGGCACGTCATACCACAGGCTAGCTAGATGCTAATAAGTCTTAAAAAGGTACTGTGGGCATCGTCAACTTCGGAACGCGGTACTTTGCGCATGGCCCGACACGCACTTGGCCGGTTTTTATATATAAACTAGCTTCTGCCCGCGACTGCGTCTGCGTGGAATTGAGCATTAATTATATACGAAAACCTTCCTCTTAAAACACTCTATCTGTTAAAAAAACCGAATCAAAATCCGTTGCGTAGTTTTAAAGATCTAAGCATACATAGGGACAGACAGACAGCGAAGCGACTTTGTTTTATACTATGTAGTGAAGAAGAAGAAGATATTAGTCGGAAGCCACGCCAAAATTCGTCAAAATCCGTTCATTGGTAGTTGAGTGTGTTACACATCATCGGCACATCAAAGAGCCCGTGACCTTACACCTCGATGACATTGCATACGGAGTGTCAGTCATCATCGCGCCAAGAGTCCGCTGATTTCCGCGGCGTAACCACTGAGGGGGTATTCTGTGTCACTCGACTTTATGATAGATTTAACCAACAAAATTTGGCGACGACCTCGCGAAGGTCGCGGGAAACCGGTGGAAGCAAGTAGCACAGGACTGATCTGAGTGACGAGTGGCCTATGTCCAGCACTGGACGCCTTTCGGCTGAAATGATGATGATGATGATGATAGTGTGCAAAACCGGGAAAAAACTTAAATGCATTTTTTGTATGAATTTTCCTACCTTTAACAAAAACAGAGTAGATACTGTAGTATAATCTAGGCTGAAACCTATCAGAATATTATTTTACCAGTTATTTATTCGGAATGATTTATGCTCATCCGGCGTCAATAGAGATGGCAATTATGTTCCAATTTGTAACAAACAAGAAATACTTAATGTTTAGCAATTGTTTAGCACATTCCATCATCATCATCACTTCAGCCGAAAGACGTCCACTGCTGGACGTAGGCCTCCCCCAAGGCTCGCCACTCAGACCGGTCCTGTGCTACTTGCTTCCACCGGTTTCCGGCGACCTTCACGAAGTCGTCGCTCCATCTTTTTGGAGGCCTACCGACAGCTCGTCTCCCGGTTCGCGGACGCCACTCGAGAACTTTCCGGCCCCATCGGCCATCAGTCCTGCGAGCAATGTGCCCCGCCCACTGCCACTTAAGGTTTAGCACATTATCACAATATTTTTTTTCTTTATGTAAGGCAATTTTATAGGGGTTAGAACCTAACTATTTATTAAATACTACAAACCTCCCTGAATCACAGGGAATAAAAGAAAAAAGAATCAGCCAACTCAGTCCATCGTTCTCGAGTCTTAACCAGATTAACAAACGTCGATTCATTCTTATATACACTCAATAGCAATGAATTCCATACAATTCATTGCTGTTGAGTATATAATAATATGTACACTCAACAACAATGAAAACGGGTCACTTTGTATGGAAAATTCTACACTAAGTGACCAGTTTTCATTGCTGTTGAGAGTATATTCAGCACTTTACTTTCCCTTCGACATATGAACGTGATTCCGCGTTGAGAATAGGCCACGAGATGTACGATGCGCCCGCGCATTGCAGTCCTCTTGCACGAGGCGACCGAACTTCTAGGGACGATCGATTCGAGGAGCGGAGAGCACCTAAGTAGGTAAGTGGGGTCATAACACAAACATTTTATGTATTAGTGTCAAAAAATAATATTTTTCTGAAAAATTTAATTGATTAATTAATCGATGCATGCTCAAACATCTTATGTAATACATACACTATTAAACTAGTACTATTTGTCTTCACGTTCTCGAAAACGGCTCTAACGATTTCGATTGACTCTGAAAAATATGTGTTTACGGGGACAAAAAATCGATCTAGCTAGGAAAACTCATTTTAGAAATTTTTAGGCACTATACTTATATAATATCCTTCGGCTTGCCCGTTTAGCTTGTATGCCTGTTAAGCGAAATGGCTTATCACAAGAAACATTTTTTCTTAATATTTTTCCACATAGATCGTGTATTTAAACAGTTACTTCAGTAACCTTAGAAATCGTCGAATTTTGATACCTCTCGTAGGTGTGTCCCTCTCTCTCTCTCCATAGTCTTTTGGAACTAAAAACTATGCGCAAAAGTGCATCCTACTGTAGGCACAGATTAATCAATAGTTACTACGTAACTATAGGTAATATACAATACTTACCTACAATATTAAAATTTGGATACCTTCTTCTTTTTGCAATCATACGTTTTTAAAGCGCATGAGCCCTAGTTTCAGGGTAAAGCAAAAGTCGTGTTAAAGTTTCGATAGGATAGTTATAGCGATAGGATAGCAGAGGCGATAACAAAGTTTGGTTCGGCCATCGAGTTAAAAGTGTATCGATATTTCAAAACTAACCACGAGGAATGGAAGTCGGAGAAGGCGTTCGAATATATATTATTTAATTCCACGATAATGCCTATGGAGATAATTGAAATTTGCTGGTAGAGGACCTGATGCAGGGTCCGTTCTAATGGCTACCACCATAATACTTGCTATTGCTAATCTGTCGACAAACAGCAGTGCTTGCACTGTTGTGTTCCGGTAAGGGGGTAAAAGAGCCGGTGAAATTACTGGCATAGAAATAGAAATCATTTGTTTATATCATTTTGTGAACAGTGACAATAACAACATAGATGCGTTCAATCGTGGAGTCCTCAGGACTGGTAACTCATTGGTACTTAATGTCCACAGTCACACATCAGGGAGCCTGTGTGCTCGTATTCTAAAAAAGAATTCTTCTGATCATAGTGTTCCCCATACTACCCTAATTCATAATAACTGATTCCAGCAATTAACCCTCCGGTATTCGCTCTATTGTTGGCGGCCTACCGACAACCAGCTAGAGTATCGAACCAAACATTAAGTAATCTAAAATATTCTTGCTCCATCTCAACTTTATACCTTTTGAACAGAACCAAATTCTGACTCGAATAAAAAAAAAAAAACAATTCTGACAATAAAAAGATGTTTTATTGAACAAATAGAAAAGGTAGGTCGTGCCTCCGTCCGACTGACCATAGCAAAAATCTAGCAGAGTCAAAAAAGAAAAAAAAAAAGAATTTATGCTCATCTTTACCTAGCGAAAGTCTGCGTCTCACCTCACGGTTTAGGTACGCTCAAACTTTATCTATGCAGATCGTTGTTCCCGAAGAAAAATGATAAACGAAGTTTAACGTAACAAGTTTTATCTATGGTGCCCTAGTTTTCCCCGAAGATTTACGTTCTCTTTTTGAATTCACGGAATCTTTTTAAAAAAATACTTTTACTTTACGATCGGAGAGCGCAAAGAGATTGTTCTGTTTGAAATTTGACGGAATTATAGCATACTTACGTTGTTTTTTGAGGTGCAAATATTTAATGAGTAAATTGTTTCCTTAAATTATTAAAACACGATACGACATTAAATTTTATAAAGTTTTATTATGATTAAAAACACGGCTGTCAGCTACATTTGCGTGTATTTTTCGAGAGCGGAACATTTTGGTTAGTAATTTTTGTGTCATCATCATCATTTCAGCCGAAAGACGTCCACTGCTGGACATAGGCCTCCCCCAAGGCTCGCCACTCAGACCGGTCCTGTGCTACTTGCTTCCACCGGTTTCCCGCAACCTTCACGAGGTCGTCGCTCCATCTTGTGGGAGGCCTACCGACAGCTCGTCTCCCGGTTCGCGGGCGCCACTCGAGAACTTTCCGGCCCCATCGGCCATCAGTCCTGCGAGCAATGTGCCCCGCCCACTGCCATTTAAGGCTCGCAATTCTTCGGGCTATGTCGGTGACCCTAGTTGTACTGCGGATATCCTCATTTCTGATTCTATCACGCAGAGAAACCCCGAGCATAGCCCTCTCCATTGCCCTCTGAGTGACTTTGAGCCTTCTTATGAGGCCCATCGTAAGCGCCCACGTCTCGGAACCATAAGTCATCACTGGCAACACACACTGGTCGAAGACTTTCGACTTGAGACACTGCGGTAATTTGGACGAAAAGACACTGCGAAGCTTCCCGAACGCTGCCCAGCCGAGTCGGATTCGACGATTGACCTCTTTCTCGAAGTTGGACCTACCTAACTGGACTGTTTGTCCCAGGTATACATAATGGTCAATAACTTCGAGCGCAGAGCCTCCGATTATTACGGGAGTTGGCACAACATGGACATTAGACATAATTTTCGTCTTGTCCATGTTCATTTTAAGACCAACTCGATCGGAAACTCTGCTGAGGTCAGCGAGCATAATACTGAGGTCCTCCATGGTCTCAGCCATGACTACAATATCGTCGGCAAATCGAAGGTGAGAGATGTACTCGCCATTAACATTGATGCCTCGACCTTTCCAGTCCAGCACCTTGAAAGCATCCTCCAATGCAGCGGTGAACAGCTTCGGAGAGATCACATCTCCTTGTCTGACTCCCCGCTGCAGTGGAATAGGCTTCGTGGTCTGGTCCTGTAGTCGGACGGACATGGTGGCATTTTCGTACAAACACTTCAACACTTCGATGTACCGGTAGTCAACTTGGCACCTCTGGAGAGACTGCAGCACAGCCCAAGTCTCGATCGAATCGAAGGCTTTCTCGTAGTCCACAAATGCAAGGCAAAGGGGGAGGTTATACTCTTCGGTCTTCTGTACAACCTGCCGCAACGCATCTACGGTACTATAGCCCTTTCGGAAACCGGCTTGTTTTTGTGTAAACTTGGCTTAATAGTACCATTAAGGGTGTTATCTACGATAAGTAGGCTGTACCCAACAGTGGGAACTAAATAGGTTGTCGTGGTGGATAAACCTTTATTATTCATGACTTAAACAGGTGTATATAAATTTAAATCGTAGGCGTTAGTATGCCACACCAGTCCTCGAGGTTGACATGATTTGAATATTAGCAACATCAAGGAGTTCCAAGGTGGCATAGGTCAGACAACAAATTATACTTTATATTGAATGCAAATTTTACGCATTAAAGGTTAATTTGACTTCAATAAAAAAAAATAACAAGTTGTGGTGGCTACATCTGAGTGTTAGTAGGTTCGGTTTTCAATTTAAGTTTACCACTGAGTTAAAAAAAATACTAAGCATGGGCTCAATTGGCTATGGGTGAAAAATGACAATGTGCTCGATTATTTTTTTATGGATAGGAATAACCTTCCGTATCAAGAGAAAAAAATCTCAGAATTTTCGGTGCCGTAGATTTCGCATAAAAAAAGAAATTGATTTTGTGTTATGACGATTGAAATAAAGGTGTTTCCTTGGTCCAAGTATGCAGCACTACTTCTTGAAAAAAACAATAATGTCAATAGTGCCAACACTTTTTTTTAAGAAGTACTGCTGCATACTTGGACCAACGAAACACCTTTATTTCAATCGTCATAACGCAAAACCAATTTTATTTTTTACGCAGACTCTACGGCACGGAAAGTTCTGAGATTTTTTTCTCTTGATACGGAAGGTTCTTCCTATCCTTAAAAAAAATAATCGAGCACATTGTCATTTTTCACCCATAGCCAATTGGGTTCTCATAACATGACGGTTAAAGGCTATCTATACCCAGTTCCCTCGCGCCGGCTAGATTCAGGCGGTGCATTCCGTGGCAATTCTGTATGTAGTACTATTAAATATTCTGTGCTGAAACTTCAAATGAGATCGACAGCCAAACTTCACACGACGGTGGCGCCAACTGGTGAGCTGGAATATGGTGGCATTGGAGTAGGCAATATGACACAAATGGAAATTACATACATTACATTACATATGTCAATTTTCTAAATAATACTCCCATTGATATACAGTCTTTACGAGTATGATTAGCAGTGCTGTGATTTAATTAATTAAGGTTTCATAATTATCTATCTACTTATGAGTATTTAATGTAATCAAAGTCCTTCATTTAAAAGTTAATTGGTTAAAATTTAAGTCTGACGTAATAACGTTGCAAATGAGCGAGCTGAATAAACACGTTGATGAGAGATGATAATAATACTCCTTGGAAATACTTATTCTGCTTATAAATTTATTAACGTTTTAAGGAAAATACATTTTCAAAATTAATACCTAATTTGTAAAGCCCACGAAATACATTGTCAAAAATATTGTAGCAAATTAAATTAAATGACTAATATAAGAGCTCACTCTAAGCACATTCAAATCACACGATTTGAATTAGGGCTTGTGATATACGTGTTACACGCGGAACCGTAGCTACGTAGCCTTAGCACCGGCGGTGCTAAGATCCCGTACTACACGGTCACGTCAAAGATACGTATCCGTTTCTGGATTCGGCTACGTTACCGCGAATCTCGGCTTCGGCTCCGCTCCGCTCGGTTGTTGAAAGAGAGCTTGTGTCGAACGGACCCTTCGCATTATGTGTTATACTCGTGGTCTTTGCATTGATTTGATTCCAGATGTTTTTTTTTAAGTAATTACATATTGGTATTATTCTGTTCTCTGATAACCAGCCATTATGAGTTTGTACAAAAAAAAATCAGAGGTGGGATTGGTGTGATTTTTGAATCTCACCGATGCCTTTTTTTGTATTTGTATGCAGCCGATGACTATTTAGTACGAAATAAGCCACCCGATGAGAATCAAAAATCTCAGGTATAAATAAGATACGTATCTCCGTGTACACGTAGCTACGTATCTCCGTGTACACGTAGCTACGTATCTTAATTACACGTAGCCGAATCACACGGAGCAAACGGAGCGGATCTCCGTTGCCGAGTACGGGTACACGAAACACGGTCACGACCAGGAGCACTAATTTGAATGTGCTTTTAATTTAAATCCGAATAATTCCCTTTACATAAGTATAAGGCCTTTAACAAGGAGTTAATCACGCAAGGTCACCTCTCAACACGAGCCTTAGGTTCCACGGACACTTGGCCTAGACACCTAACCTAACGTAGTACTTATTATAAGAAAATACTTGATACATTATATTCTAGAACGTAAGTCTTGAGGATGTCTTGACGTGGGCGTAATCACTGCAACTCAGTCTCCGACTATTGCAGCTGGTTACAGATGATTTGTTCTTTTGTATAACTGTATATTATGTTCAATAAAATATTTTAATCTTAACTCAGTCGCTTTCGCTCGTAATCCGCAAAAAGCAACAAATACCTATCTATAAGAAGTAAAAATAAAACTTATTTCTGTTCAATCTAAACAAATAAATGTCTATCGTCAAAATATGTACACAGTTTTGCACCTTACTGTTGTAATAACTTAATAAGCCTCAAAAGTTTATACATATTAATAACTCTACGGATCGGGATCCCCAAACACATCTTTTTATTTTATTTTTTTTCTCCCTTTTTTGTAATTCTTATTAGAATGGAAAAAAGTTGGTATAGGCAGCACTTCACTGCGTACTTACTACTAACTATGGAGGGTTGAAGTAAAGGAGCGCAATCTTTATAGTTCCAAAATGGACACCAAATCGGGTAGGTTGGGGGCGCTGCGGTCGCCACTCCAGTCAAGCCACCTGGGCGGATAGTCTGCAGTAGCCTTCAGATGGCGCTGCTGAGGCGAAAACGCAGCGAAAACGGTTGTGAGGAGAGTGTTTTGTTTTGTTGCTTATCAAATCCGCTGAACACGTTTTCAACTGTTTCGCCATAAAAGATTGCGCATCTTACCCGGACACATTCCACACTCCATACTTACTACAGTCTAAACGTGGCAGCGTTCTAGAAAACAACACGCTACCTATACCAAAGAATGCAACTGCGGTTTGTGAAGAATGTCCAGCTAGAGGAACTCAGTTAGTGTAAATCTTTCTTAACGTGCCCTATATCTCTCGTTGCTGTGTATTTGTAGCAATTTGTAGGAAGTTCCTAGTTGGTACGGTGATATACTAGTAGAACTAGCACAAAACGGATGTGTCTAGAGAATCGTTATGTGAGTTTCGAAACTTCGAGAATCGGAGATTATAATGTGCCGCACTAGAATATGTAATACGTTTTGGAGTTATTCAAAAACAAGTGTTTAGAACCACTACATTATGGAGAATATCGCATTCACTGCCACCGACGCATATATGCGTTTTGCTGACTTTCCCGCAGTGCCTTGAACGCACATGTGCGTTGCAATGTTCCCTTAATGACAGATGTGGCACCTGGCGAAAGTTCGTAAAACAGAAGTGGCAGTGAATGCGTTAGAGTTGTAGTTAAGTACTTTCTCATTTCATAATACCCATCATACTACTAAGTAATTTGTAATCAATAGGTGCCATTTCCTTTAACCATAATTTAACCATATAATGTAATCCATCCACTTACATCATATATAAGTAAGTATATAACGATTTTTGACCGTATCATAGTCGATGGAGGCGTAAATTAACGAGTACCTACTCTCTCTCGGTAAAAACATCTTCTCAGACACATTATTTTTCAGGCAACGCAATGTTAAAAAAAGTTCATCTTTCATAATCTCCATGCACGTCAGTGTAATCATCTTCAACATATTTGCATGTAAAAATTAGTAGTTGGCACTAGAGATGTACCGAGGTGCTTTTATCTAAACCGCAATTGGATTCGAGATTATTAAAATTGGTTTGTCGGAATCGGAATCAGAGGCAGGGAATACGGACAGGAGTGCTACAAGTATAGAATCTTCTAGTCCTTTCCATCTTTTCATATTTAAATGTTACCATGTAAATGATTGCCAATCAGCTCTGTGAAGTTGCTTTCCACATACTTGCAGTATATTTTGTCGTTGAGTCTGGTGATATTGTCACATCATGTATTTAAAAATTCGTTTGTTGTTTTGTGGCAATACGAACTTTTTATTTTAACCTGCTGTATTTCAAAGTAGTTTGCTGGTGTTAGGACCTGATGCAGGATCCGTCCGGATGGCTACCACTATCTTACCTGTTAAACTACCGCCTAACAGTTCCGGTAAGAGGGTAAGAGACCTGGTGAAATTACTGGCATAGAGGCGTTCAATCTTGATCCTTAGGGTTGACATACCGCATTCGTAATTCTATGATTGCCATGATACCTATCTTATCACCGGCCACAGTGACCACTTATCGTGGCATGTGTGCCAACATTCATTCCATTTTTAAAAATCCGATGTTCAAGTCATAGGAGTCAGCGATGTAAGTTCCAACTTTTCGGAATTGGACTCATAACGAGACATCCCTAGATTGGTACCTTTGCATCGCGGTACCATTTTTAATCCCCTAAGAGGAGAATGGGACCATTAATCAACTGGAGACAAAGTATCTGGGAAGTTCGTTTGATGCCAGCTGAGTCGAAAAAGGATTAGCCAAGGTATTTTAAAAATAACTCCGCCTTTTCAAAGTTAAGCTTTACTTCGAATAGGGTGGGTTATTTTAAGATGCTAAAAGTAGAAAGAGGTCAAGCTAAGCACGTACAGATAAGGAATGAGTACGTTTTAGTCCAGTATTTATCAGCAACGATCATTTCAAACGCGCATGGCGCATCCTTACTTATTTTTAATTTTTGGTTATTAGGCCTTGAACATGGCCGTCTTAAACTATCCCGGGGCCCTTGGGCACTCAAGAATTTGGGTACCTTTTGGAAAGTAAAGAAAACGAATTATACTAACAGTCTCTACTTTTTTCATTTTTTCATTGCCTTTTAAAATAAATATTCAGAGATCGTCATAATTAAATACAGAAACTAGATTTTGGATGCCTGATGCCTTGAAGACGTAACAAATAGAGGCATTTTCATAATAACTACTTCGTTCGTCGATAAGAAAATGTCGGCGACCCCAAATACATAAAAGGACGACACGGACGAATAAAAATGGGAAAAACCGGACATTCGGTAGTCAATGAAATATGAAAATATTCGCAGAATCACGTCACCCGTAAAATCTCACGTCGGTCGCAGATTTTTATTTGATATTCAATTCGTACGTGTCAAAAAGCAAAATGGGTCCAAATTGGACGCTCGACCAACCCGACCATAGCGGCTTTGGTTAGCGGTAGGTAGTCACCAAAAAGTCTACTTTACAGATGAGGCGATGTCTGTTTGCGTTGGGCCGGCTCACATTGGGCTTATCTTGTCAAGGGAAGGGACGTTTCGAAATTTGCGTAATTTTGCAAATGAAGTGGAATGTTTTTCGTCCTAAGGGGGTGTGTCGTTTTGAATAATATTATTCAATCGCCGCCGGAATAAATCAATACTTTTGGAATGAATTACCTCTTTTATTTGAGCTTGCGAGCTTGTTATTAGAGTGTTGGAAAATGTAGAAAAATACTTTGAATGTTCCTAAATCTTTTGTTACAACCAGACGGTTAAAAATCGATTTTCCTAAGCTATATACCTAGTTACATTATTAAAATTCTATTTAAAACCGTTCCACTAATTACTTGTCAGGCGCATGAGGGTTGGGCGTGACTGATTTTATTTGGATATGGAGCCTGGAATATTAATAAGGTGGTTAAATTCTTTACTGAAACTTTTAATAAAGCAAAATATATTAATAAATTTTCAAAGCACACGATTTAATTCTCAAAATAATTTGTTATAGTTCATGAAATCGGCTAAACTCAATTAAAAAGGCCCAGTTTCACTTCGTTACAGTAAATTGTTCGACAAGTTAGTTCTAGAGTGTAGCGCGTATGGCAGGTAACTTTTTTCGTTTTATGTTGCCAGCCAGCTAGTATCCAGAGCATGAATATTTGCCGAACTAATTCCCGCGCGCCACAATGCACAATGGCACATCATTTCAGCCAAAAGACGTCCACTGCTGGACATTTATTTATTTATTTATTTATTTATAAAAGTTAACATGACCTTACAGCTAACGCCAATGCGTCATGTAACCAATAAAAACTATTTAGGCGACGAAACGGCGTGGCTCCGCTGCGTCGTCATCTCCGGTGTAGGATTCGGTAGGTTGCCCCGGAACCGTCGAAACACGACACCCTTCGGCCAGAAGTCAGCACTCTCGATGTTCTCCAGCAGCGGCCGCGGCACGCGCACCACAAAAGAGCTGAAGTGCACGTAGTGGCGCGAACGCAGCGGGAACACCCTCAGGGAGAAGCCGGTCTTCTGGCGAACATACTCCGCCAAATCATCAGCCGTGGCGGAGTAATGCAGGCGCGAAACATATAGCGCCTTGCTCGGTGTGGCAACGTGCAGACCAGAACCAACCGGTTCTGCAGTACCACCTTGGCTCTTGCGCGGCTTGCGCTTCCTCGACACCGTAGTGAAACCCTCCTTGTCCACATTGGTGTTAGGGGGCTCCTTTGGAGGAACCCGAACTTCACGCGCTATTGAGGGCGCGACACTCCGGTTGGCTGCGACAGACCGACCAGCTACGGCATCTGCATAGCGATGACGTGATTTAGAGGATGCAGGGGGCGGCGGCCCGGCGCGGAGGGGGCACACGGGCTGCGCAACGGCATGCGCAGTGTCAGCAACATGCGAACTGACCGCGTCGACACTTGGCGCCCGGTCATTAGTCTTGAAATTTGACGCTGCAGGTGACCGAGTTAGCGGGGCACTATTACGCAAACTGATAACTTCGTTGCGTAACTCGGCAATAGTGGCCTGCGAATCATCAAACTTCTTCAAAATGTCTGCCATGCCTGCCTTAAGGGCCACGATTTCCTTCAGCAGGCCACTCACGTCGACATGTTCTGGAGTGCAGGACGGCAATCTGGAGACCTCCGTCGGCACGAACTCCGGCAAGTCGCCCTCACGCTCCCTCAGAACATCAATGATATCCTTAAGGGACTTTATCCCGGTTTCGTCTCCTCTCCGGTGAAGTACAACTGTGCCGGCAATCCCAAGGGACTGGAACAGCACTTTCTTCGCTTCGCAGATGTCGGCGGCACTGAAGCTCGCCAAGCAGACCTGCTCCGCGTCCAGCTCATCTTCCCGCAGTAACCGCAGCAGAAAGGTGAGGAGCTTATTCACGACGGTTTCACCCATCGTTACAAAAAACTATTAGCAGCGGCCGAGCCGCGCTAATTCCGCAATTAATAAATTAATCAATTAGTCATCAATGCGTCTACGTCGCAGCGCGCATCGAACACGACTCCGACATAGGCCTCCCCCAAGGTTTGCCACTCAGACCGGTCCTGTGCTACTTGCTTCCACCGGTTTCCCACGACCTTCACGAGGTCGTCGCTCCAACTTGTTGGAGGCCTACCGACAGCTCGTCTCCCGGTTCGCGGGCGCCACTCGAGAACTTTCCGGCCCCATCGGCCATCAGTCTTCAATGGCACAGATTGCACATAATCCACGCAGACAACGGCGTCGCAGATAAGAAAATGAAACGCCACATACACTCTTTCTCGTTAACTTTTAAATAAGGTGATTACTTCATCTCTGCCTGTCTAGCTTTGAGGAAATTCTTGCAGAATCTCTTCTGTTACGGTAGGTTATGTTGCCAGAGAATTTAAATAAGTATGTTATTTTGTGAAAACATACAATGTTGGCTCGTAAAAGCAAGTAGGTAGGAGGCGGTATTTTATTTATTCGAAATAAGGAAGTACTTATTCGTAGGCAGTTAAGTACTTAACTGATACCTACCTACTTATCATTTCTATAGGCCTGACTGAAATGAAAATCAAAACAATGACGACCATATTGGTTCAGTTGGTAGTGACCCTGCCTTCGGTTCCAATGGTCGCGGGTTCGAATCCCGCTAGAGGCAAAAATTCGTGTGCTGAGCAATGAGCATGAGTGTTTGTACTCGAGTCACGGATGTTAAGTATTTATACAATACAATATATTTACCTACTTTGAACACCACACATTCAAAGAACAGTACAGACATATTTATATATGTAGCTTCTGCCCGCGACTTCGCCCGCGTGGAATTTGGTTATCGCGTTCCCGCGGGAACTATGCGCTTTTCCGGGATAAAAAGTAGCCTATGTCTTTTCCCGAGACTCTAACTATCTCCGTACTAAATTGCATCCAAATCGGTCCAGCGGTTGAAGCGTGAAGAGGTAACAGACAGACAGACCGACAGAGCTACTTTCGTATTTCTCTATATAAGTATTTATATCCTTGTCTAGCACCCATAATACAAGCATTGCTTAGTGTGGGGCTAGGTCAATATGTGTGAAATGAGATAATTAATGAAAAAAAAAACATAATAAGTACGATGAAACTGAAACCATAAGAAAAATTCGATTAACTTTGGGTAAAAAGCTTTTTTCGAGCTCAGATGTCATTTCACTTTAATGTTTCTGAGGCGAGTCCTTACGCGTTTCATTCGAGTTTATCTTTTTACCGCTATTCAGTAGCTAACAGCACTTAATGTCCTTCTATCTAGAATGTTGCAGGATGAAATCGTTTAAGATCTTTGATACGTAAGTTTTGTCCTTTGCTGCCAAGGGTCGACGGTTCTTTGGGCTAAAATTAAGCTCTTTATTTTACACAATCTTGTCTTTTTATTGACCTATTTATTTAGTAAATGATTTCTAAATCAATACTAATGCATTACGGGCACTTTACACCGCCATTTCGTCGAATTACATCCGGAATATTGGTTATATCGGGAATAAAAAGAAACCATTTAACATTCCTTTGCGTGAAAAATCAACAAGCATCGATATATCAACATATATCTTTTTTTAGGGTTCCGAAGTCCGCAAGGAACCCTTATAGTTTCGCCATGTCCGTCCGTCCGTCCGTCCGTCCGTCTGTCCGCACTATTGCTCGGAGATGCTTAGTTCTAGAAAGCTGTAATTTGGCATGAATATACTTATTAGTTACGCTGACAAAGTGGTACAATAAAATTTTTGCTATATATTTTTTTATAGTGTACAGTCAGCAGCAGAAGTAGATAAGCTCTCCAGGTGTTCAAAATGACCTACACACGCCCTTAACGTCTTAAGAATAAGGTCGTGTGTAGGTCATTTTGAACACCTGGACAGCTTATCTACTTCTGCTGCTGACTGTACCTCCCCTACTCGTAAAGTGGGGATGTAATTTTTTTTCTTGCGTATCCCATGGTGCGGCATATCGTTGAATAGGTCTTTAAAAAATATTGTGGGTTTGTTATAACCATTTTTTGATTAAGTGATGCGTTTGTGAAATATTAAGCTTTAAAGTGCTATTTTTTGTAAGAGTCGAGGGCCCCCCCCCCCCCTGCCAGCTAAATGGTGGTATTTGGATGGCTAAAAAAACACGGTTATGGCATATATAACGTAGTTGAAAGGAAAACTATCACAGCTAAGTAGGCTGTACAAACTTACGAGTCATAGTCGACCAACTTATGAAATGATTAAAAAACCAATGATTTTTCTCGAGCGGCAGGGGCGTCGGGCGGGCACGTCATACCACAGGCTAGCTAGATGCTAATAAGTCTAAGAAAGGTACTGTGGGCATCGTCAACTTCGGAACCCTATACTTTGCGCGTGGCCCGACACGCACTTGGCCGGTTTTTTACATTATAAGCCTGCAATAAAATTTACTAAGAAATAATTAATTGACTACCGAACTCAAATCCATATCCATACCAATATTATAAATGTGAAAGTGTGTTTGTTTGTTTGTCCTTGTTTCACGTCGAAACGACTGGACCGATTTCAATAAAATTTGATATGGAGATAGTTTGAGACCTTGTAAGTTTCCTTTATGGGAACAGCGTCACCCTCAACGCGCCAGCATCCTGTCCAAACGTTTGTCTAGGAAACACGGTTCCGAAATAATACGGCGTAAAAAAAATATCGAGTAAAATCTGAAGGAGCTACTAGTAAAGTGGTTTAGTTTGATGTCATAACACGGAGGTTCTATTTCTCACAGGTATTTCGTAAATATTTATAATAGGTACTTAAAACATTCGTCATTTTACTAGCATGTGATAAATAAGATATGAAAAAATATATTTACCCACCTTTTAAGTCTACGCGGGACGAAGTCGCGGGCATTGGCTAGTTTTCTGTAAAAGTCAAGTGCTTTCATTCAGGACAGAATAATATAACGCGTATTTTCCCACCTAGTGGTGTAAGTCCCAACTAACAATAGTACATTACAGACCTAGGGTGGTGAATTCGTAAATGTCCCAGATCTCAGGTTGTAGGGTATCATAATATTACTTACCTTTTAAGTTACACTTTCATTTATTACTCATCATTAACATGCTCCTGCAATTAAAAACATAACATTACTTCGGATCCCTTGTACACAAACACATTTTTATAACACCATCATATCACGTACATCCAAGCTTCTTCTTTGTCACGCGTTTAAATCAAATTACGTCGTGGCAATGTATTTGTCGCGACCTGTTATTATTTTTCCTTCTTGAATTACATGAACACTACAGTTTTGCCTTTATAATTTCGGTGAAATTGTGGTTTTTGTAAATATTGACGTAGTTGACAATGTTGTTGATACCCGTTGCTATGGTCACAACATATCAATCCTTTGGTAAAATGTTAGGTTTCTCACTGGTGGGCGATAAATTTGATGTTTTATTTCTATTTTTATTCAAATTCTCTAAAAATTCCATCCAAGGTTTCCTTATCGATATAGCCGCAAGGATGGTGAGTTCTTCTTCAGCTCTCAAACGGAGCAGTCGAAATTATAAGACCTTTGTCCTGGGGGTCGACCAGCCCCCAGGACCCTGCAAAAAGGCCCAAAGCCTCTGGCAATCTTTTGGCTGTGCTAACTTAATAATTTACTGCATCTCGGAGTTGGTGTGCGGACGACTCTAAAATCTATCCGCACAAAGTCCTACAAGTTGGTGTGCGGACAACTTTAAATATCCGTACAAAGACTCACCTTCTACGTGGTGGTAGCCGTTCGCTCCATCTCTTCTGACGTTTTACCCGCTGTACTATCACCCGTGCCGCTCTTTACGTGTACCGAGCCTGGGGCATCACACTGCCATCCAGAGACGGTCCACTACGACGTCACCACTACGCTGATCCACCCTTCAGCAGTACTACCCCGTGCCAGCCACCAGCTGAACCTCGAAGCGTCGCTCTGACCCTGCACACCTCCACCGTCCAGTAAAGACCTGTGCCGCTGTTCCTGATTCCGACTCACCAATAACCGGTGCCGCCCTTCCGCTACGCCGTGCTGCTGAAGCATTCTCCACCCCGAGCTCCTTCAACCTTCACATCATCCTTCACTCGTCCCACACCCTGACTCAACTTTACTTACCTCCACACCGCTCTTCATAACACCACTTCTCACCACTTCGCCCATATTCCATTACCTTTTTTTTAATAATTGTAAATAGGTTTTCTTTCCTTTATTGTAAATATATTTATTGTATATACCTACTCTTTCCTTCCTCTTCACACCTTCATTCCTTAATTGTCGCTTCACGACAAGGTTTCTGGTGAGGGCCATAAATATGCGATCTGGGGCTTTACGAATTACCGCCCGTGGTTTGTCAAAAGTTTTACATCTTGCCTTGGCCAAGAAGTGAAATTTTCTCTCCGCGTAGCGGGCAGAAAATCCCACTTTACGGCCAAGGGTGATGTAAAATAACGTTGTATAAGAGTTGCAAGAACGTTTTTCATTCCCTGTTTGGTACACAAAGTTGGTCGTATAAACGTAGTTGTCAACGTTTACTAAACGCGAAAAAGGCCCAAATTATACGACTTTTTCGTTGTATAGAAGTTATATAAAAGTCCGGCAAGAACGTTGTATAAACGTTGCTTAAAAGTTTTCATGCAACTTTTTGGTCACTTAATGGTTATATCCGGACTGTTATGGGACTTTAGTGGCTCCATTACAGTTGTATAGAGACGTTACAAGGTAACTGAAATGTCGCTTTAGGGTTAAATAGCGACTTTTATGGCACACATTTGCCATTCCTGACTGATATGAGCATTGTGGAATTTTAAAGATAAGTTGTAATTCTCATAAGAATTTTACTCGAAGGAAATTCACAATGACGCGAAGAAATGTGTTCAGTGCACCTATTTCTTATGGGACTTTAAGTTTTATGATAACATATAGGTGTTTTTGTCCAAATCTTTGCGCCCCCCTCGAATTCCTTGAAATTCAATCATTGTACAAAATTATTTACATTTTGTTTTCATACTAAAAATCCAGCCATCTTGTCTAAGTTACAATGCGACTTCTATACGACTGTTTTAGTACTAAAACGTCGCATAATGGTGTTATGTGAAACCAATGGTCGGCCATGATAAACGTTTTTAGGGTTCTGTGAGATAATCCATACCAATATTATAAATGCGAAAGTAACTCTGTCTGTCTGTCTGTCTGTCTGTTACCTCTTCACGCTTCAACCGCTGGACCTATTGCGATGAAATTTGGTATGCAAATAGTTAGGGTCCCGGAAAAGGACATAGGCTACTTTTAATCCCGGAAAAACGCATTATTCCCGCGGGAGCGCAATAACCGAATTCCAAGCGGGCGAAGTCGCGGGAAGAAGCTAGTAATAATATAATAAATGCGAAAGTAACTATGTCTGTCTGTCTGTCTGTTACCTCTTTACGCTTCAACCACTGGACCGATTGCGATGAAATTTGATATGCAGATAGTTAGGGTCCCGGGAAAGGACATAGGCTACATTTTATCCCGGAAAAACGCAAAGTACCCGCGGGAGCGCGATAACCGAATTCCACGCGGGCGAAGTCGCGGGAAGAAGCTAGTAATATTATAAACCTCACCTCAGCATAAATGCTGAGCCAGCACCCTTTCACCGCCGTGAGGACGCAAGCTCTTTTGTAATCCCCTTTTTAGGGTTCCGAAGTCCACAAGGAACCCTTATAGTTTCGCCATGTCCGTCCGTCCGTCCGTCCGTCCGTCCGTCCGTCCGTCCGTCTGTCCGCACTATTGCTCGGAGATGATTAGGTCTAGAGAGCTGTAATTTGGCATGAATATGCATATTAGTTACGCTGAAGTGGTACAATAAAATTTTGAAATATATTTTTTTATAGGGTACCTCCCCTACTCGTAAAGTGGGGATGTAATTTTTTTTTCTTGTGTACCCCATGGTGCGGCATATCGTTGAATAGGTATTAAAAAAATATTGTGGGTTTGTTAAAACCATTTTTTGGTTAAGTGATGCGTTTGTGAAATATTAAGCTTTAAAGTGCTTTTTTTTGTTAGAGTCACGTGTCCCCCCCCCCCTGCCAGCTAAATGGTGGTATTTGGATGGCTGAAAAAAATCACGGTTGTGGCATATATAACGTAGTTGAAAGGAAAACTATCAGAGCTAAGTAGGCTGTACAAACTTACGAGTAATAGTCGACCAACTTATAATGATGATTTTTCTCGAGCGGCAGGGGCGTCGGGCGGGCACGTCATACCACAGGCTAGCTAGATGCTAATAAGTCTTAGAAAGGTACTGTGGGCATCCTCAACTTCGGAACCCTATAATTTGCGCGTGGCCCGACACGCACTTGGCCGGTTTTTTTTGTACTGTTTCTTTTGCTTAATTTCTTGTAATCCCTATTGTGTCTATTATGTATCTTATGTATGTGTCTGTTACCTCTTCACGCTTCAACCGCTGGACCGATTGCGATGAAATTTGGTATGCAGGTAGTTAGGGTCCCGGGAAAGGACATAGGATACTTTTTATCCCGGAAAAACGCATAGTTCCCGCGGGAGCGCGATAATCGAATTCCACGCGGGCGAAGTCGCGGGAAGAAGCTAGTAATATTATAAATGCGAAAGTAACTATGTCTGTCTGTATGTCTGTCTGTCTGTTACCTCTTCTACTACGAACAAAAAATATTCATACCTTAAATAACGTTTAAAATTTAATTTAGCCTTTAAGGATCCCATGCCAGCGGTTAAATAATGGACCATGCCGTAATGGCGTGGCGTAAACATTTCCCAAACTTCGTCCCTAAGCGAATAATCGTAGGGTTTCCAGAAGCCCGAATATACAAATTAATTAACTTTTAAAAAACATTCAACGTTAATATTTCACGTAGATTTTCCGCCTATTTTGGGCCCGGTAAAGCCACGGTAACCAGGCGTTCCGCAATATCTGATATTGCTTTTAATCGCCGCCCCGGAAATTTCGCCCGTCTAATTGTCCTAGTGGCTTCCCGCGCTAAGCGCATGCGTGCACCTCCGCGCATGACAGACAGCCCACTGACTGCCATGGCACAGGCAAAACAAATATATTTTCGACATGATTTTCAACAAAAAATCCAAATACAAAATGTTCTTTTACTTTTAATTAGTGACTCTTTGCTAGTGATGAAATAAGTGGCCAGTGATATTTTTAAATTACGTGAGTAGAACGCTTGGTTGATTAAAGTGTAAATAACCTTAAAATGTTTTTGTGAATCGGTTTAGATGGCCGTGTGTTGTAATTTACTAGAATCAGAAGCTTTTTAAAATGTCCACTACGTACGTTACGTTGTTTTTCTCCATGTTAGATAATCCTTTTGTTGGTAACACAAAACACGACGAGTTGTTATAAATGAATACCTAAATTTATGTTTAATTAATAGGGCACTCTTAATTAATTGTGTTTAATAAATCGTTATTAAAATGCAATTAATTAGCGTACAGGTTGATGAAACCTGAAATGTCAAAGGTGTTTACTAAAATGACTTATCTATTTCTGTCATGTTCGCAAACTCATTATTTCCGACAGCGTTCGTGTATGTTCGTCATTACGCCGAAGATATACGACATGGGTCCTTTATTGTCACATAGTTATATGTATAGTCGTAAAGTTGAATGAATCTCTTCTCCCCGTCGCAAGTGTCATCATCATCATCATTATTTAAGCCGATAGACGTCCACTGCTGGACATAGGTTCCCCCAAGGCGCGCCACTCAGACTGGTCCTGTGCCACTAACATCCACCGCGTTCCCGCGACCTTTACAAGGTCGTCATTCCATCTTGTTGGAGGCCTACCGATAGCTCGTCTACCGGTTCGCGGACGCCACTCCAGAACTTTCTGGCCACATCGGCCGCAAGTGTACCTAGTTATAATTGTTTTTTTTTTTACTTTTCCAGATTCTTTCTTATACCATGTTCTTACCTTGTTATTAATTTATCTTTTACCTTGTTACGTTTACGGCGAAATTTCATGATTAAATCTAGGCTAGGCGGACACTTGATTGTACCTACTTAATATCGAATCTTTACTCCCAAGTCCAAAGGCTCATAATCAGCTGTTCTTTGTGAAAAATATTTGTTTAGGTTAACATTTCCAAGTAGGTACTTATAAAAAAGGAAGTCGAACTGCTTTACCTCCTAAGGTTCAAAATAATTCAAACCTACCTATCTTATTTGTGGAATATTTTACGAATTTTGTTGAATTTGCATAGAAGAAGTATGGTAAACTTAGAATGACAACCTTCAAACAAATCAGTGTACGCTCGAAATAAGCGTTACATGCGATAATAGATGTCAGTGCCCAGGCAGCCTGCATATAAATTTTAACTCCATGAGCTACATCTAGATGGCGTTGTACAGGCGAAGTGTGAAAATTTGAAGCTCTCTGGCTATTTCCGATGTACCTACGCCGTAATCACACGGCGGACACGGCCTATAAAAGCACGATTTCGAACACTGTCAATGTTTGCCTGCGAGGACATATGTACACTTGTAAACGAGTGTGTACCACTACGCGGGCCAATGATTCACTCTCCATCTCCGGATGAAACAAATGACGGTAAGGCGAGTTGGGCGCGAGTTGCGCGCCGGCTAGATTCTGGCGGGTTATGATTCCGTGGCCATTCTGTATGTAGATTGTAGTACTATTAAATATTCTGTGCCGTAATGTGAGGAGATTGACAGTCTTATATAACTACATTGTCTCTGATTTGATTAAGTTAAGTCGTCTTGAAATCTAATAAGCATATTCTTGAATTAAAATTAACGAGTTTTGATCAGTAACGACGTGTTTTGACAAATGTGGTTTAATGGACTTCTCCGCCGTCTATTAACTTAAATGTCTATTATTAACGACCTGTCAGGTTAACAGGAAATTTTACGACAGATATGTCGCATCATTTGTAAAGAAACTTCAGATGTTGAGTGAAAGGCATTATTTCAATGATTAATGCGAACTTATTTTGGTATCTATAGACTGATATTTCTGAGAATACCCTTACTTTACTCGTATACCCGGGGCACTTTGTAGGTTAGGTTAGGTTACTATACGTAAAATTAATGATCTTTCATCTTCATAGCCAGTGCCGGATTCAGCTAGCGCGGGGCCCATAGCAAATTGAGTCAAGAGCCCGTTTTTTTTGAACTCAGCTGTCAGCTCAGGCTAAATACGCATACTTAACAAGACACTAAATAGAAAGAAATAAATTTATTTGACATACAAACGACACAGAGATACATGTATAACACAATTAAAAACTTAAAAGAAAGAAACATAGAAATATGAAGAAAAAAAAAATGCCTCTGTGTCGGAGTGCCAAATAGGGAGCCACTCAGCAATATGCCGTGGCGCTCGAAAGCGTCGGCGCTGATTTTCAGTGGCCCCCTAGGTGACCACACGAAATAGACATACTTAGACAAGTAAAGAAGCGATGAGATGACCAGTGATCTAAGAAACTCTTCGTGCACGTGAACCGGACTTACTAACTCAATTGTTTCGGGAAAAAAGTAGTAAGTAGGTACCTTATATTCATTTGGCAAAATATTGTAGCATAACACAATCTACATTGATCTTTTTTTGCGGTCAGAAAGTGTGGTGCGCGGGGGGACGCGGGGCCCCCAAAGGCGCGGGGTTTGTAGCATTTGCTACTCCTGCTATATGTTTAATCCGGCACTGTTCATAGTGCGTTCGTCGATAGGCTCGTAGTAGTAGCACAGTATATCTAATAGGCACTACGTACCAGTAGCGCAACGTACCCCCCGCACCAACGTCAGGTTGCCTCACCCCGCCCGCGGCGAACGTGCATCGGAAATGTGCACTCAGTGATGGTCGTCGCTCGCAGCGCGTCACAAGTTCTTATAGCACGACACAACTTAGAAGGCGCGCGACGAAGCACTTAAGCCGTTGATGTCTATTATTGCTTAATCCACGCACCTTTTAAGTTGTGTAAACCTGTACATAACTTCACGATACCAGTAGGTAGCTCTCGCGTGTTCGTTCCGTCCGCCAACCATCCCTTATTTGTTAACTATCTTATATTCGTGTGCAGATTGGTTCCATTTATATGGCGTGTCGCGGGTGTGCTACTTACTAGCATATGTTGTGTGCTTTAAATAGGTATTTTTGTCCAATTTCACCTCTCCGAAATGACCTTAATGATCAAGATATGTGAATAGTCATTCGTCTGCCCTTTTCACGTACCATTTTATTTCAACCACTAAGTAATAGACTCCGTAATTCTATTATACCGTCCCAAGGGCCCGTGGAGGGACATAATAGCATATTAATATCCTATTCAGTAGTTCTAGGTTGGCGTGGGATCTACTAAATAATAAAATAGGCAGACATTATTCTTCCACCAACATCAATCTGTTTTGTTGGAATCAACTATATCATAGGTATACTTAACTACATATAACTATGTACATACAGTATATATGCATCTCACTTTTGGGCAAAGTTCTCCACGAGAGGGATTGGCTACCCCCACGCGAGTGTAGTCTTCCCACACATCTTTGAATTATTGCGTAGACGCGAACACGTTTCTCACGATGTTTCCCTTCAACGAAAAGCTCTGTGGTAAATAAACATTTCGCACACATAAGTCGCGCACGAGCCGGATTTGAACCCGCGACCTTCTGCACGAGAGTCGGTAGGTCAAACCACTAGGCTAACATGGTTCACGGAGCGACTTAAAAAGCTTTCAGCTACTCCCTTTATTTAGGAGGAAATGAAATTCCCATTCAACCCTGGGTGGAAAAAGGTGACAGTCAAAGACGGGCACTTATTGATTCCATCGTCGAAGTTGCGGAGCTTTGTGATTCATTTGTCACATTATTGCAGCCTTTGTGTGTTGATTGAAAAGATTTAGAGATGAACTGAGAAGTTAAGTCGCCGTTCCTAAGAGGGTTTATCCTGAAAGTTGGCAACGTCGAATATAGCTGTCAAATGTATCGCTGTTTTTATTAATTTCTCAATATTACTGAATTAAAAAGAAAAACATTCTATGGTTGAATGACGCGTCTAGTTTTGTATTTGTTGGTTAGGCATTCAAGTGATAAGATTACATTAAAATGCGATGGAAAGTTTTCAAAAGATAGTACTTCCATAATCCCTAAATTTTCATCTTCCTATGATAATTGTTGCAATACATACTTATTGTTTTAATCAACCATAGAGCGATAATTCATATTTTCATTCAGTAATATTCAGAAATTAATGAAAACAACGAAATATTTGACAGCTATTTGCGACGTTGCCAACTTTCAGAGTAAACCCTCTTAAGCACGGCGGTCTCAAATTTTGACTTAATGGATTAACGTAGCGTGTGATTAAAAAAAAAGTGTGATACAAAGTAGAAGATGTAGGTACCAAAATCAATGACGAAGCTTGCAGCGGATAACGGTATGTTTTTAATGATAACTACATCAAATTGTACATAATGACGATGCAAAAGGGATTGTAAAAACCTACTTGAATAAATGTTTTTTTTTTTATTTTATTTTTTAAACCAGAAATTATGCCATATTACCTACTTAAATGAGACCATCGTTATGAGTGTCTGAAACTTAATTACTTATAGCAAAAAAACTCTTTTTCTCAAAAATGCCGGAGAAACTCGTCATTGTCTGCTTTCTGTCAGACCGCAAAGTGCGTCATTGACAATCAGTCAAAAATTAAAAAAAAAAAACTCAACTGCATGCCCCGGAAATTTGTATGAATTTACTTCCGCGGCATGTATAAGCGCAGGGAATGTTGTATGAAATTTCATTATCGTACAGGTACTTTTTTTTTTAACTGATAAATACGCGAAGGAATTCCCAAACAGCCAAGTCTGCATGTTCTGTATCTGTCAATTGACGCGAAACCAAACGTTTTTATCCGTGTCTGAAACAGCGCAATGTATTTCAGAACGGAATAAAAAAAAAAGAACGATCCATAAAGAGCGGGATTTCTTGTCTTGTATCAGATTTATTTAGCTAAATTTCATGAAAATAGTTTACTAGTTTGGTTTAAAAATTAATAAAAGGTCTTAATTTTTATAAAAAACGAGAAATCTACATGCGAGTTTTTAACTTGCCGTGTTAGTGTGTCTGTTAAAGTCAAATATCGGTGAATACGAAATAAGACTGGCGTTCCATTGGATTTGTTGTAAGTACTTGACTACCTTTGCGTGCGTGTCAATGCTGTATTATGAATACCTAATATCAAGGTTTTTTTTCATTTTTGAGAAAAGCACTATATAAGCCTCGGCACGTGAAAGGCTTTGCAGGCTTCGTACATATTAAAGGGCCTCGGCGAAGCCTCGGCCCTTTAAACCAGTACTCAGCCTGCAAAGACCTACTTTCCCGGCCACGGCAATATTGTACTATTATTCTATTCTATATAAATTAATGGCTTCTATCTTGGACACTTCGCCAATCAAAGTAAGGGCCACAGGCCTGCAAAAAACTCTTTTATAAAGTCTGTGTGGAAGAAACAAATTAACTTCTATTCTTAATGAAGATTTTCATTTCGTTACAACTGAAATGCATTTGGGATACTAACATATCTGACCTACTATTATTTATTGGTAGCAATCTGATGAGTACCTTGCAAAAGGAAACGCAAAACTACGTTTGCATGGAGAAAAGAGCTTATTTACTGGTGAACCTTTAAGTCTTCATATAGTGAAGCCTTGATATCATGACCCCGGGTCTCATTTCACCGGCTGAGCCGCTTTTCCGGAGCTCTCCATGATACTCATACTCATACTCACATAGTTTATTGCTTTACAAACGTCATAGTTACACGATCATAAGCACTAACATACATTTGCACCTTTTTAGGCATGGCAATTTAAAGTAGGGAATTTATATAACAAATAATAATAATACACTACTTAATTTATATTTACCAGATTACAGAGAGAGACGGAGATTACAGACGGATATTTAGTTAAAATACACAGAATAATATGTTTTGTCATTTAAGAAATGCTTTACTTTTTTAAGAAACTTAATTACATTATTTTAATTTTTAAAGTATTTTGGCAGTTTATTATAGTGATAGGTTGACACGTGTAGCATTTATATATATGCGACAGATATAGCTGATGATTAGTTTTATGAGAAAAACGAATGAATATTTGTTTGTGATACTCAGATTCAAATGTATTCAGTGTATTGAAAGTGTAATTGAAGTATTGAAACCAAGGATATGTTTTTAGAGTAAGCAGGAGTGAAATTGGTCAAGATTATTTACATTTCATCACACCGCTGTACAGTTATTTGGAAGAAATTCGAGTTACTAAATGTTTGTTTCGCACTAAAATACCTTGTCTTGTTGTAGGTACAATTCGGCCAAAGAACTTTCGCAAATGTGTGAAACAATAACAGACCCGATCAAGTTTCCCGATAGCAGTCATTGATAGTCTTTAGTAATTTGCCCCACCTTTGCATTATTCCCTGGAGCCGGAGAGCGCCTTGAAAGGCCATCGTTTTATCGGCGTCGGAATTTAACATTCCGTAACAATAGGAAATGTTAAAGCGTAATCTATGTTTTGTTACAGGTTTGAATTGCCGGCGTTAAATCCTACCGTCGGAGGTCGTAAAACTGACACTTACAGCCTACACTGAATTACGTGTAAAATGAACGAGTCCTTGGGAGAGCGGACGCTGCACTACGACGCTGCCGAGGCCTGGAACGGCTCTAAACACGATCCAGCCCACGAAGAGGCCGACGAAAATATCATCCACAACAAATGGATTCAATCTGGCTTCTGCATCGTCTACACCGTCATCTTCGTTCTCGGTCTCCTAGGCAACAGCCTCGTGTGCTTCGTCGTCGTAAGAAACAGGGCCATGCAGACAGTCACTAACCTCTTCATAACCAACCTCGCCCTGTCCGACATCCTCCTCTGCCTGTTTGCCGTCCCGTTCACTCCGCTCTACACCTTCCAGGGCTGGTGGAGCTGGGGCTCTCTCTTATGCCACATAATGCCTTTTGCACAAGGTTGCAGCGTATACATATCTACATTGACACTTATGTCTATCGCTATCGATAGGTTTTTTGTGATAATTTACCCCTTCCGACCGAGGATGAAGATTGGAACGTGTATAACCGTCATTATTATGATTTGGACGTTTTCCGTGACGGTCACTTTGCCTTACGCTATATTTATGTCTTACGACGAAGCTGATGACATCGGACATCTTTGTGACGAAGCATGGCCCTCTGAACGTTTGAGGCAAGTGTTCGGCTCCGTTACGTCTATCTTGCAATTTGTACTGCCTTTTATTGTGATCGCTTTCTGTTACACTTGTGTCAGCTTCAAACTGAATGACCGTGCTAAAGCGAAGGCCGCAGCGAAGAACTCTCGCAAAGAAGAAATAGACAAAAGTAGAAAACGTCGGACGAATCAAATGTTGGTCGCCATGGTCACCATCTTCGGTCTGTCGTGGCTGCCGCTGAACGTGATCAACTTATGCAACGACTACTACATCTACGCTATTCATTTAAAGTATTACTTTATAACATTCTTCAGTTGCCACGTTGTGGCGATGTCGTCCACGTGCTACAATCCGTTTATTTACGCTTGGATGAACGAGAATTTTCGTAAGGAGTTCAAGCAGTTGATACCTTTTATGGATACGTCGGCGCATTTGCGGGCGAATATTCAGTTGGATGCTATGGGTCCGTCGGAGAAGACGTTTAACGGGAATACGACGACGGATAGTTATTTGGGGTCGAGTTCTCAGCGGGGGACGTCGTTTAAGAACAAGAGGAAGCCGAGCGCCGCGGGGGACGTGGAGAGGAGTGGGGTGGAGCTGAACGAGGACCTGCTGGCAGTGGACGTGAAGCACTGCCACATCTCCACGAGCTACAATCTCCGCCGCGAGTCCGTCAAGCTGCGGCTCATCAACGAGGAGTCCTTCGACGGCACGCCGCCGCAGAGCCAATTCTAACGCTTAATTTATCGGGTAAGCCTCCTTTTTCAACAGTAGTGAAGTGTTTCTTGATTTGAAATACAAAATATTGTTTCTTTAGGATCTTTACTGTTTCTTTAGGGTCTTTTGATCTAATACGGATTGACTTTTTCCTCTGCTCTCGTAGCTTTATGCGCTTCTTTGAATAAGTTTGTGTTTTTTCCCCTAACATTGCTTTTGTTACGACTTTGCTTTTTCTTTATTCTATACTCATGTGTACTTCTTGGGAAATTACGTGTTACTATTTTCTTTTCATAGATAAGTTTGATTTTAACATTTAAAGGTAGCTAACTAGTACTGCTACAAATTGTACGGGAACTATTTTCCTAGTTGTTAACGTACCTATGTGTCAAGCTCAGACACTAAGGGTTAATTCAAACCATCCGTTAAAGTTAACGTTAAATGTTTTACTATGGGATAAAATTCTGTCTCACCCTAAGAGTGGGTTGAAGATACAGGAACGTCATTTTATTCCATAGTATAATTAACGATAGCTGCTTAGTTAGCGGACAGTTTGAATCAACCTATCCTAAGTGCGAACCACTTTGAACCAATTAAAAGCTGGTTCCATTCAGTGTCAAATTTCCCGCACAGTTGCGGGTTTAATCGAATTTTTAACAAGTTAAATATTAATTTTGTTTACAGGTGCGGCGCTGGCGGCGCGCCCAACTTTGAACATGCTAATGAGAAAACAATATTTTTGGAGCATTTTTTTATCAGAATACACTCCCAAGGTAAAGCGAGGTCGGGTAATTTTCAAATAGAACGTATTGGGAGAAAGATTTCTTTATTTTGGACTCTATCCAAGTACCACCCGGATCAATCACCCGTTAACAAATCCGGACTGACTATATACAAAACGAGTCTGAGAGCACTTGTATACAAACTTTATTTCATTACAAACTTTGAGTTAGAATTGCCTTTCAATTTGCAAAGTTATTTGAATAATAACTCGTCGAATACGTTCACGGGTGATCTAGCCGACTAATTAAAGATTTATATTGAACTTTCATGACATGTAAATAGGAACGAAAATTTAATAGCTGAATGACACAAGTCGATAAAAACTCAATGACGCTTATGAAAGTATTATAAGAAATGGTAATCGTGATATTTTTTAATTCTACTATTATGTCTATACTTAACACAGATGTTTATAATAATAATAAGTTAAGTAATGATTCTCGAAAATGTTCAAAAAATAATGGAAACGCTTACAAAAGGTGAAATAAAAAGTATAGAAGTAATATAGGTGTGTAGTGTTCCTAAATATGACAAGTACCTACTTCGACTAGATTTTTGTCAGTATTCTATGATTGTGTAGGTTTTAGAAACAAATTGTGGTGTTTAAAAAATGGAAATATTTTACTTTTACTCTTAAGACTATCTTTATTTTTCTAAGATTTCTTTTTGCATTATAAATTATGAGTGAGATCTTAAAGCTAGTTAGAATTTTCAAATTGTTAAATACAATTATTTTACAACAAAGATGGAACAGTACCTTATGAATTGAAATTTATATGATAAGAATTTCTTATGAGTAATAACCTCATGTTTAATAATTAGTGGTAGTTCTAAATGTCTGCATTTACGACGATAGTGAGGATGTTGTAGAATTAGATAATATAGGTATGTGAATATGAAGGTCAATGAATGAAACAGGGATTAAGAAAAAAGAAAAAAAAAACGCACCAGTAGGCCCGAAGTGATATGTGAAATAGCAATGAAAAGTAATTAAATAAATTTGATAAAAAATAACCTAAATTAAGAAAAGAAAAAACATAATCTTCGTCCTGATAATGAAATAATCTGGGAACAATGAAAAAGAAAATCCATTGGTGTAAATTATTCAAATTGATTTTTCATTTAAGTGAACAGGTTTTGTAAGCTTTTTGTGCTAATATAACGAAATATTAATTCGAATAGTTTTAATACTTGAGATACATTTTTTATGTCTTAATTATAGATTATTTTGTACTTTTGTTTATATTGACGATATCATGAAAATTGTGAATTCAGTTTCCATTAGGTATTATTTTAAAATTATTAATTACATATTCAGACAATATAACAAGGTTAGATTCAGATTGAAATACGATACTATAGGTGATAATAATAGATTCTGATACGTACAAATATATAATATGCATAAGAATAATGTAAAACATTTTCCCTTTCCAACACTGCCTTAGCTTCCACTTTTTAGGGTTCCGAAGTCCACAAGGAACCCTTATAGTTTCGCCATGTCCGTCCGTCCGTCCGTCTGTCCGCACTATTGCTCGGAGATGCTTAGTTCTAGAAAGCTGTAATTTGGCATGAATATACATATTAGTTATGCTGACAAAGTGGTACAATAAAATTTTGAAATATATTTTTTTATAGGGTACCTCCCCTACTCGTAAAGTGGGGATGTATTTTTTTTTTCTTGCGTACCCCATGGTGCGGCGTATCGTTGAATAGGTCTTAAAAAAAGATTGCGGGTTTGTTAAAACCATATTTTGATTAAGTGATGCGTTTGTGAAATATTAAGCTTTAAAGTGCTATTTTTGGTTAGAGTCACGTGTCCCCTCCCCCTGCCAGCTAAATGGTGGTATTTGGATGGCTGAAAAAAATCACAGTTGTGGCATATATAACGTAGTTGAAAGGAAAACTATCACAGCTAAGTAGGCTGTACAAACTTACGAGTCATAGTCGACCAACTTATGAAATGATTAAAAAACCAATGATTTTTCTCGACCGGCAGGGGCGTCGGGTGGGCACGTCATACCACAGGCTAGCTAGATACTAATAAGTCTTAGAAAGGTACTGTGGGCATCCTCAACTTCGGAACCCTATACTTTGCGCGTGGCCCGACACGCACTTGGCCGGTTTTTTTTTTAATAGGAAAGGTTACGAACGCGATTTCGTCAAATGAGGGTCACCATATTTTTGCTCAGTAGCTGTGGTGAATTAAGGGATGCATTGGGGGCCGCATTTACAACTGATCTTATTCAGATCAGATTTTTCAAAAATCATGATATTAAGTGCGCCTTTTATTTTATTCATTTTTGTTGATCGGAATTGAAAATAGAGGATAATTAAAATGTCTACTACTACTACTACTTACAGCCTATTTGCGTCTCACTAATGGGCACAGGTCTCCTCTTATGAGAGGGTTTAAAAGGCGATAATAGATTAATTTGTCTATCAAAATTAAAAATACGTTTTCTAGAGAAACTGTTAGAGTGCACATATCATTCACTTTTTTGCCTGTTGATTTATTTTATCCATAACTTAAATACCGTTTTGGATTTATTTTAGCGCTGTAACCACCGAAACGGTAGCATATTGGTGATGATCCTGGTTTTCCAGTAACAGTTTAAAATTCAATGAATCTTTCGAGAATGTTCTTGTCAAAGTTATTAAAGTCAAATGCATGGAACTACCGCGGCGAGTGGCGTGGGCGGTTTTTCAGTAGGTACTCGTATTGTTTGTGACATTTTCCTCTAGCCTTTTTAGTAGGTATGTTCTTTTCAAACAGATTCGAACATTATATTCGTTAAAACTACCGCGTCGAGTGCCACGCCGACTATTATAACTTTATCAAATAGTTTGCGGGTTGTTTTTATATCCCGTTTTATCTATCGCGTTTTTCACTCCGCGTACCTCTGTACTCATAAATGGAAGGTAAACAGTGCCAATCTGACTTGTGAGGACACAGCCTCAGGGCCACTGGCACCAGTCACGGTAGCCTGTTAACAGAAAGTTACGCCTTTTTCTCATAGTGATAGAGAGAGACCTTCATTTCCATTTGCTACGACTCATGACATACCTACGGCTTTCGCTTCTTCAACTTTCAATCCATTACGCATACATGCTCGTCGGTTTAGAGTTTTTCATCTTGCCTTTCCATATTGTTAAAACTAGTTTCAAAATATTCGCCCTGGTCTTGCTCTTCCAAAAACTCAACTCCTTTGTATTCGATATTTTAGTCACTTATTTAACACGACACGACACCATGTTGTGTATGGGAAGGACATCAAAGCCAACGCACAGATTTTATCTTCAATATGACTGGTGTTGCCAGTCCTTTACTTATTTATAAAACCATTCCTAAGTAAATACGTACTCGTATACAACACACTCGCATTCGCCAATTATGTAAATAATTTGCCTCCTTTTCATGGATGCCCAAACCCAATGTATACCTACGTACATTTTTCTATTTTTTTAACTAGATCCTCTTTCGACCCACTCCGTTTTCTTATTAACACACTATTTCAACAACACTTAGGAATAGTGTATTTTTAGTGTAGTTTGTGTTGCCTGCCCTAGGGTTAGAATTAACCTGATCGATACAAGTAGATCCTAAGGACTCACTATAAATAAGCCAGGCTTCCAAATCGGGCGGTAGTGTCAAATAAATGTGAGTCAATGGTAAGCAATATAATACCTACAGTAGCACGTAAGATATAGTACATGTAATTAGACTATGTTTTATCTTAAATGTATGTAAACAAAATATTATGAACGTGATCGAAATCAAATCCAAATTATAAATACTTTTTGGAATTTTGTCACTTCAATGGCAAATTTCTCCTTCAATATTTTTACGAAGTTGGCTTTTTCTTTGTTGTTTCATTGGCTTATTCTAACGCGTTTGTTCCTTTTAAGGCCTTGCCCATGGCAATTTTTTGTAGCGATACTGTTGCGCGTTTTTAAGAGGATACGTGAGCTGAGCCCCTTTTCAGATTGGAGAAATATAAATCAATGTTGCTATCTCGCAGGCACGGGCGGAGCGACAAAAGGTGCGATAAGGACAACTGCAGCTCCGTCGAAAAATCCGACGTAAAAAATTCAGAAATCGAGGTTTCGTTCTCGACATTTTACTCCTCCAAAATTAAACCAATCGTAATGAAATTTTGGGAACTGGATGAGAAGGAAATTATCTGTGTCGGACCGTTTTGTTTTTTGCGTTTATTATTGTGGTTTTTGTATACCAGGGATTTCTTTGCGGTCTATTCAATCGGGCCGTTTTCAGCACTGTTTGGAGTCACCTAGTTCTATTAAGAATAAAAATATCACTAAAAGCAAAACGTACCGACACAGATACTGATGAAATTGATTATTTCAGAAAATCATTGATCTACGATCAAAATCCTGGGAAAAATATGTCGAGAACGTTTGTATGGAAAAATGACCACTAGCGTGTCCGCTTAACGCGCAACAGCATAGGCATAGTTGCGAAGGCAAACAGCTAGCGACCGTATCGCGGCTGTATCGATGCGAACGCGCGACAGCATCGCTACTGTATCGCAACAAAAAGTCGCCGTGGGCGTGGGCCTTAACGGCAAAGTTCGTCACATCAAAACCTTAATAGAATACACAAAATATGTTTGTGGTCATGTCATTTGCTAATTTACGAACTTATTAAAGTTATTAGTCTTATTTACTGTATGGGCCGGCTGTGTGTTAAGGAAGCAATAACGTAGGTCGTAAGATAAGCCTCAGATTATGTACCTGCACAAAATGTAGAAATACCCCTATTTCTACATTGTTTAGAAATACCCATTTATGGATCGTAGATTTGTTTATAATAATTCAATAAGTTAAGGACTTTGTTTTTGAGGATATTTTGAGCAATATTCTTAAGGTTTTGCATGCTATACTAACCTTATATTTGGTTAAAGTATTGTGTATAAGCTTTGTGTCTAATTACTAATTATGCTATCGGACAACCTAATAGTGTGATTTAGGATCTCTTTTTAGTAATGTGTACCTATAACTTCTGTCATTTTCTCTTCTGACCCATTACATATACGTGAGTATAAAGCCTTTTAAGGTGTTACCCTCGACTCTTGAGAAGTATAAACGTTATATACCTATACCTATCGGTATTATAAATGTAAAAAATAACAATTAACTACCTCCCTTAATAATTATCCGGAGCGTAAGGTCCCTGTTTATTATTATGAGGCATTGTAATTTCAGCCTTAGATATTGTAAGGTCTATTCGAAGGACATGAAATAGAGAAGTGTACTTTTTTATTATGATGACCTCCAAATCAGTATGCTGGCAAGACGTGGGGCGTAGGATAACAAATTCAAATTCAAATCATTTATTCAGCAAATTGGCCACGGGCACTTTTACACTGGGGCATTTTTTAAAGCTCGTTTCGATGGCCAAGTTCTATTTTTTGCGTCTACCTAAAAGCCAGTCAGGTTTGTTATACCTAGTTATTTATGAGGTCATGCATTGTCTACGATTACTCGAATTTATTCTTTTCACGATTTTATTAAAGTTCCTCATGAAATGATATTATGGTTTGGTATTAGAATAAGTTTTATTAGTGTTTCGATCTGAAGATACGAGTATGTAAATAAATTTAGAATAAACTTCTATATTTATTTTTAAAATTTACGCTTATTACTTATACATACTTATCTAATATAGAATGTTTTGAAGTATGAGTGTAACGAAACATTTCAACCTATGTGGATGATCTAATCACATTATATATCCCAATGCAATATCTAGTGAAACTGTATTAAAATAAACATAGCAAAATATGGAGCAGGTATGAATTTAACACAGAACGAAAGTTTACTTTTTTATGTAATTAAGGTCTTATACATATACTAGATATTTCTATTCTACTACCTAGTTTGATAGTTTCCCATCCTTTGTATGAAACGAATGAATAAAATATTTTCAAATTTACAAGATGTTTTATTAACTTTTTCATAATTTTCAAAGGGTCATAGCGAAATTGCAAACAAGATAGATTTTGCTAGTGGTGCTATGGCATGGTGCTAGGTCCGTCCGGGGTGGTACCACCATCTTTCCCCGCTAACCTGCCTCCAAATAGCAGTCCTTGCACTGTTGTGTTCCGGTAGGGGGTTAAGGCAGCCAAATTTAACTCAAATCGGTTCAGTCGTTTCGACGTGAAGGAAGGACAAACAAACAAACACACCTTCACTTTTATAATATTAGTATCCTTATTTGTATGATTCCTCATGTTCCATGGGCCACAGTGACCCCTTACCATCAGGTGACCTAAACTGCGTGCTCGTTTGGCAACCAATGTCATAAAAAGACTACAGTTTCAAAATACCTCTACAATTTGAAAAGGCTGCAATTGGCTATGGGTGAAAAATGACAATGTGCTCGATTATTTTTTTTATGGATAGGAATAACCTTTCGTATCAAGAGAAAAAAATCTCAGAATTTTCCGTGCCGTAGATTTCGCGTAAAAAAAAGAAATTGATTTAGAGTTACGACGATTGAAATAAGGGTGTTTCCATGGTCCAAGTACGCAGCACTACTCCTTAAAAACAAGTGTTGACACTATTGACGGTGACAGTTCTTGCTTCATTTGCTTTTCATTCGTAATAACGTGTTTAAAGCATACGTCGTCGTTGGGGCCAAGCAGAATCGAAAGTCCAGTAAGCAAAAGCAGTCATCAATTAGCTATTTTTCCAATAAAATTGTTAAAACACGTAAAGTTATGTTCGTACGAAGGAAGCGAGAACTGTCAACGTCAAATGTCAACACTATTTTTTTCCAGAAACATGTGCTGTGCTTACTTAGACCAAGGAAAACCAGAATCTTTTAATCGTTATAACGCAAAACCAATTTTATTTTTTACGCAAAATCTATGCCCAGGAAAATTCTCGGATTTTTTTCTCTTATTACGGAAGGTTATTCCTATCCATAAAAAAAGAATCAAGCACTTTGTCATTTTTCACCCATAGCCAATTGAAAACAAAACAACTGGCAATCAAAGGGCCGTCGAACGAGTGTGTGGCCCACAAACGAGCGTTTTGTGGATATAAGAACCACGAAACCTGCTTGCGATTGCATTTCAGTTTGTAGTAGAACAATTCAGGTGTTTAATTTCTAAATTATAATATCTTGGGACATTTCACACATATTGACCTAGCCCCAAACTAAGCGACGCTTGTATTATGGGTGCTAGACAACGATATAAACACTTATATGGGGAAATACATATACATACAGAAATACTAAACATCCATGACTGGGGTACAAACATTTGTTGCATTTGTGCTCATCACACAAAGTTTGCCCCGAGAGAGACTCGAACCCGCGACCGTGCATCGGAACAAAAGGCAGGGTCACTACCAACTGGACCAATCCGGTCGTCAAATATAATAGGTAGTTACTTTGGACTTTTATAATAAAATAGTGGGTAAAGTTCTCTTTTTCAAATTAACATACGAATATTTATTGAAGCCGTGCTGGCCTAGTGGTTCGACCTACCGCCTCTCATGCAGAGGGTCGGGGTTTCGATTCCGGCTCGCACCTCTAAGTTTACTTATGTGCGAAATTCAATTTGAATTTACCACTGAGCTTTTCGGTGAAGGAAAACATCGTGAGGAAACCTGCACGCATCTGCGAAGTAATTCAAAGAGGTGTGTGAAGTCTCCAATCCGCACTGGGCCCGCGTGGGGACTATAGCCCAAACCCTCTCGTGATGAGAGGAGGCCTGTGCCCAGCAGTGGGACGCAAATAGGCTGTAGTAGTAGTAGATACGAATATTTTATTCAAAGTGGATTTAATGGAATAGTATAAACTGAGTTTTTTGCAAGAGCTTCTTTTTAAGCAATCGGTCTTGGAAGCGCTGGTAAGTTCATTTCTGACGAGTAAAAGTGCTCAAGTGGCTAATTTGCTGAATAAATGATTGAATATTGCATAACATTTTGAATGCTACGAAATACAGCGTAGCTACGCAACGCACTATGCTCGTAGCCAATCCGCTACGAACCGTGCACTTGAAGCCGGTTCTTGATGTCTGTCGAGCAGTCAATAATCTTGCTGTAACTTTATGTAACACTAGCCGTTAGCCCGCGACTTCGTCTCGCGTGGACTTAGAATTTGCCCGTACCCTATGATGCTATACATATAGATGGTTATTGTTATAGAAGCGTTGAAATAATTGATTTGACCCGTAAAAAACCTGTTCCCGTAACAATATCGGGATAAAAAGTATCCTATGTTATTTCTAGGGTCTCAAACTATCTCGATATCAAATTTCATACAAATCGGTTCAGTCGTTGCGACGTGAAGGAAGAACAAAAAAAACAAACAAACACACTTTCACATTTATAATATTAGTAAGGATTAAGCAAAGGGAAACTAGCATATCTTTTCAGCGGCACTGCGTTTTACTTTTACTTACTAGACAAAAACTAGTCGTAGAAATCAAAACTTTGGCCATGGGGAGTGCAAGGGCAGATCAGTAAAAGAAGATTTCCTGAAATTACTACGGGAACACTGGAGATGGCTAATCCCCTTTCTTATAAAAAGAAAACAATTGCCGTATTCTGTAATCTGGCTTGTATCGTAAATTGTAATCTGGCTTATGTAAACTCGAGTACTTCTGGACCGATTTGGTTAATTATTTTTTGTGGTTTTCAGCAAGTGTCCAGGGAAGGTTTGTAATACCCATGCAAAGCCGGGGCGGGCAACTAGTTTCAGCATGAAAAGCACGCTAGGCGAGTACATTTATGTACAAGTAGGTACAGGTTTACACAACTTAGAAGGCGCGTGGATTAAGCAATAATAGATTCTGCGGCAACGGCTTAAGTGCTTCACCGCGCGCCTTCTAATGTGTGTCGTGCTGTATATAAAGTTTATGAGCGTTTCAGCCGCCCGCGTGGCGCGCCTGCTTCGTCACGCTCGTCCATCACCGCGTCTCGGCCGCTCGTCTGTCATCCGCGTTGGCAGCCCGACTGACGCGAAATGAACCGTCGCACGTAACTGGAACGCTATTGTGTGCCTTTACTGTACGTTTTGACCTACGTCTCGAATGTGTTTGCATAGCATGGGACTCATGGTCGTTGAATATGGGGCTATATTCGAAGTCTTAAATAGGGATCTCCCTGTTCCCTATAGGATCGCTCACGCGTGAAGTCGAACTTTAAATCTAGCTGCTTAAAGTTCACTGAACGCGTGAGCGATCCTATAGGGAACGGGGAGATCCCTATTTTAAAACTTCGAATATATATAGCCCATGGCCGCCAAGCTGTCATTTCATACAAAAACGTGATTTTATCCCAAAGTAAAATATTTAACGAGCGCTACTTAGTTAACGAACGGTTTGTATCGAGCCACCCTTAGTTCAGGGAGTTCTGAAATTAGCCCTGTAGACGCAGAACAACGAAATTTCCGATATACTGCCATGCCTACCATGTAAATGTAGGTATCTATGTTGTATACGAAAACGACCTTCGGGCACACATCTTTGAATTCAAATGTTATTGCTCCGAAAAATACAGTTACATGTAACGGCACTGTGCCACTTTAAGGTCTAGAGTCTCTTGCCCAAAGGACGAGTGTATATAGATTGTCTCGATGCACATAAATACCTTGATCAGTGCTCCTTCTAAGTTGTGTCGCGCCGAAAGACATCCACTGCCGGACATAGGCTTCCTACAGGCGCGCCACTCAGTCCAGTCTTGGGCCTCTCGCATCCGCCGCGGTTACAAGGTCGTCACTCCATCTTGTTGGAGGCCTACCGACAGCTCGTCTCCCGGTTCGCGGGCGCCACTCGAGAACTTTCCGGCCCCATCGGCCATCAGTCCTGCGAGCAATGTTCCCCGCCCACTGCCACTTAATGTCCGCAATGTTTCGGGCTGTGTCGTTGACCCCAGTTCTACTGCGGATATCCTCATTTCTGATTCTATCAAGCACGGAAACCTCGAGCATAGATAGCCCTCTCCTTTGTCCTCTGGGTGACTTGAGCCTTCTTATGAGGCCCATCGTAAGCGCCCACGTGCGAAAGCGTGGAACGAGGTACTCCATGTATTTACCTAGATCAAAACGTCAAACTTAGTTTGTTTCCTTCAAAGCACGATTCTTGACAAGAGGCGAGCAATCCAGATAATTGTGGGACGGCTGATCACTCGACCTCGTTTTGACGATTGTTTTTATCGAAGCGGATTTCCGGAGATGGCGGATATAATATAAAAGAGAAAGAAGTAAATTGGTTGATGATTGGCGGCAGTGACAATATACTTAGGTATATATATAGACTGACATGACAATCTCCTTATAATATATTACGTCTTGCCTTGGCCAGAAAGTGAGATTTTCTCTCCGCGTACCGGACAGAAAATCACACTTTACGGCCATGGGTGACGTAAAATATATTGCGGCGTACATCGGAAAAGCTGTAAGCTAACAATATCCAGGTGGCGCTTCAAATGTTCACACATACTAGGTCATTGACTTATAATAAGTAATAACATATGGACGAACAGTGCCTAACAGAATATGTCAAAATATATGGAGCAAACTGACATTAGAAAATACGTTCCAATATGGCTATAATATAACGTAGCCAGCTGTTCGGGCACCAGTTTTGACGGGGCCATTTTTCTCCAGCTGATTGTGAATCCTTACTTATAATAGATTAATGTACTAGGTACATAGGCAGCGACATGTATTATAATACTACTACTACTACTACTACTACAGCCTTTTTGCGTCCCACTGCTGGGCACAGGCCTCCTCTCATCACGAGAGGGTTTGGGCTATAGTCCCCACGCGGGCCCAGTGCGGGGACTTCACATACATCTTTGAATTACTTCGCAGATGCATGCAGGTTTCCTAACGATATTTACCTTCACCGAAAAGCTCAGTGGTAAATTCAAATTGAATTTCGCACATAAGTAAACTTAGAGGTGCGAGCCGGAATCGAACCCCCGACCCTCTGCATGAGAGGCGGTAGGTCGAACCACTAGGCCACCACGGTATTATAATAACCAATACTTAACACTTGGGCTTTTTGGACGTAGGTACGCGGATTTGTGTGAAGATTGTCATTCTAGGTTTACTTACCTTACTTTTTCTACGTTGGCGGTTAGTTTTACGATCAGCAGCAGAAGACTGTTTGTTGCGTTCACGCTTAAACCGTTGGACCGATTTAGATGAAATTAGGCAGGTATGGAGATAGTCCGAGTCCCGGGAAATGGGCGTTTATTCGCGGAAAACGCATAGTTCCCGCGGTAACGCTCTAACCGAATTTCACATTGACGCAGTCGCGGGCATAAGATACTTTTAAAATAAATTCACCACATCACGCTTGGTTAAGGCTGAAATTACCTACTCAAGGCCGTTATTATACCCAGCTCAGCCGTCACTGTCACTCGTGCAACGAGTGAAAGAGAAAGCGCTACGCACAGAACGCCCGATTTAATTAGTATTTAACACGTTTTAATTTCTATAAAAATACCGTATAAAAACATGGCATTTATAAAGCTGTCAAAGTATGCATATAATATGGATGGTTTTCTATTATATTTAGTTTTACACTGTTTGATATAATAAACTGGAGTAAAGTTGGTTTAAAGGTCCGAGTTAGAGGTTACTTTGGAATTAAATTGTATCGAGCGAAGTTTCTTGAAACGTGTAACGAAAGCTGTCAATGTAAGGATGATATAATCAAATATAACATATGTTTTTTTTTATATTTTCAAGTTTTTTTTTTAGAAAAGTATGATCTTACATGAGCAATTTGACGATGCTGGGTCAGGGCACGGCCTTAAACAATGAAGAGTTAGCCGTCTCTATCGTATTGGAACCAGCTACCTACAGTACAGCTGTAAGTCACAATACGTCGGTCCTTGTTTCGCTATTCAGTGTAGAAGCACAGGGCGGACACGGCCTATAGAAGCACGATTTCCGCGATGTCGTCCGCGTGGCATTCGGTTTAGTATAGCGTTCCCACTGGAACTACCTTCCAGTAGTCCGGACATACATACATAGGTACCTATATACAAATACAGACAATTTTTCTAAAAATAGTTTTTTTGTGTTCAGTAAGTACCTATCGTTTATAATATAGTCCCCTCGACTTGATAGTTTCTTTTAATTTTCAAGTAACAGACGCAACTTCTTGTATAGACTTATCATTAGTATAGATAAGACATTCAGCTGAAGTTGACCTCAGTGCGCAATTCCCAGCTAATACTTACTCCTAGGGCCATTTGTTCTAAACGTATTTATTTTTCAATTCTTAACTCTATTTCAAACTTGCACCGTATAAATTCAATTTGCTTTCTGCTACGTCAGGAAATATTTTGCAGGTAAACCTGTATGGACGGTATCAGAGATGATAGCAGACATGCGGGATTTTTAGAGTAAAATATTTTCAAAACTTCTTTTGAAGTATAGTGTTTCCGTGAAGTAGATACCGGTCGGTATTTGTTATTGAGTCGGCTTCTGCCCGCAATTTCGGTTATCGCTCCCCGCGTGAACTACCTATGCGTTTTTCAGGGATAAAAGTAGCGTTTGTCCTGTCCCGAGACTCTAATTATATCCAAATCCAAGTCTTTTATAACAGGTTTGTCCTTTCCCTTCTCTATAGGATCACATCGTGACCTCGAATGGATGCCCTGTTTGTGTTTGACGAGCTTCCATTAAATCGCCGCTGGCGGGTTACCGGTTAAATTTGCTAGCAACATCCGAGGCTGCAGACTGAAAGCCGGTATTCTGTGGGCTGTCTACGCCAGTCACGGTTAGATAGGTACTTGTAGCTATTTCTAACGTCCTTTACAAACAAGGGGGATGTAAGATATTTTACGTCACCCATGGCCGTAAAGTGTGATTTTCTGCCCGCTATGCGGAGAGAAAATCGCACTTTCTGGCCAAGGCAAGACGTAAAACTTTTGACCAACCACGGGCGGTAATTCGTAAAGCCTCAGATCGCATATTTATGGCCCTCACCTTCGGTTCGGGTCACAAACACCTGCGATCTGGGACATTAACGAATTCACTGCCCTAGGTCTGTAATGTACTATTACTTGTAGGTAACAATTAAGTACGCGGCAAACGTAGTTTTACGCAAAGGTTTTACGTGTATCTATTTGTATCTGACTGTCGCGTAGCACCAGAACGGATGAGATAATTTTGATTTGGTTTTCTTTGTTTCATAGATGAGTTAAATAATAGAGAGTCAAATAATGAGTTAAATAATGGCATCAATTTTCTTCAAACAAAGCTAAAGTTTGAAGAAAATTTATGCAAAGATTTGAAAATTATCAGCCCTTTTCCGATGACAAGTCGTGGGTTTTTTACATTTTCAAAATATGTACAAACTTATATTGTAGCTACCTATGTATATGTTTATGTCCGGTTTTAACTCGAGAACCACTGTTTGGATTGCCATTAAATTATGTATGGGGGTAGCTGATTATACCTATTTAACACGGGTCAACATAAATAAGATGATTTTTTCCCGGACATTTGTTCCCGCAGGAACGCTGGAGTCCACGCAGGCGAAGTCGCGGGCAGAAGCTAGTACCTACCTATGAACATCCGTGTCTTTAGGGGCCGTTCAAGTATTACGTAAGCAGATTTCTTACCATTTTTACCCCCCCGCCCCCCTTGTCATCAAAAGTAAGCAAAGCTCTTACCCCCTCCCCCTATGCTTACGTAAACATTTTTATTTATAAATGTTTTTTTATATTGTCATTTTAAAAATAGGAAAATCCATGGAAAGATTAGGTTTAACTGATACACATAGAGTAAGGGACAAAAATATTATAATCAGAAATAATATAATATAATAGATGCATTAATTAGACAAGTGAATAGCGCGCGGTAATTTCCCTAATGCGCGGTAATTCCCCTAATCGGTTCTCAAAGCGATTGCCTAAACATGCATTATTTGCGGGAATCCCCGAAAATGCGTTTCGTTTTCACGCATAGACAATGTGAGGGTTGCCATTCGTGTAAAAAAGTAAATAACTAACGATGACGTAATCATCATCTAGACCCCCCTACCCCCCATGTCATCCAAAATAAGCAAAACAGAGACCCCCCCCCCACCCCCTTGGTGCTTACGTAATACTTGAACGGCCCCTTATGAGTTGTTTGTTCATAAAATTGAGTCGTATTATAACGTCGTCAAAATAGTTTCCTAAGTAGGTATGATCCATCATAACAATAGTTCTATTCCAACCATTGATTGCCACTAACGACTAGCATAAAAGTCTAAAGAATCCCAAAAAGTAAATCATAGATAAGATCCATAGCGTCCCTCTTGGAAAATTACTTTCTTGAAAGAGACTACGGTACATTAATCTTGCCGTAGCTAAGGCGATTATGTATAGATTGAATATGTTTTGCAATAATTTTGCTATTAGAATACCTAGTCTACTCATATTCGTAGCAATGAAACGTTTTTATTATGAACCAAAAGGAAAAGAGGTGATTTGAAGAATGAACTGAAATGAAACGAAAACTGTAACTTTTAACTGACTTAAATAAAACTATTCAATTCGAATTGTTGACTATTTATTTATTATTTATTGAAACTTTATTGCACATTAGTAAAACTAATACAAAAGGTGAACTTAATGCCATAAGGCATTCTCTACCAGTTAAACCTTTGGACATAATGGAAAATGTTGTGGCGGTGCAATAGAGGCTACTTACAAGTAGCCACACTGTAAAAATATAACATATAGAAGCAAATTAAATAAAAATAAATAAAGTACACACATAATATATAGTATAAATATACATAAATATAAGTAAATACATAAACACACATACATATAACATATAATAAGAATGATGACAAACGAAAAAAGCGACAAGTAATAAATGAGTAGGTGTTCAGTTCTGATTCGATAGAAATAAACGAACATACGACGATACGACTATAACTATGTATTTTGCAAGACCTATCGTTACTTTTATGTAACACCGAAACAAATGGTGTTGGTCTTGAAGTTGATCTGTCAAAGGCATGACAGAGCTTTTTTTATTAGCAATAAGGGCAGTCCGAAGTCCTTATCTTTCCAGCTTTTGGTGTTGTTACAGGGCGGACACGGCCTATAAAAGCACGATTTCGAATACAATTCGAATGAAGTGTCCATGTTTGCGTGCGAGGACGTCTGTACACTTGTAAATGTGTGTGTACCACTACGCGGGCCAATGATTCACTGTCCATCTTCGGATGAAACTAATTACGGTAAGGGCGAGCTGGACGCGAGTTGCGCGCCCGGCTAGATACAGGCGGGTGATTCCGTGGCCATTATGTGCTTATGTAGTACTATTAAATATTCTGTGGTGTCCCGTTGTGATAGACCAGTAGCACTACCATGAGTTTACAGTGACCGTACTCGCTAGCGACTAACGATTTGTATGAAGAATTTTAGTTCAACGAGTGACCGCCAGGCGCGCTGTACTATTCTTCATACAAATCGTTTACGTAGTCGCTAGCGAGTACGGTCACTGTAAACTCATGGTATTGGTACAGTTAGTATGAAAAGTAACAAATCGACTGCTAATGAAGTAATTGTACGTACAACAATTTGTTTTACATCACCCTTGGCCATAAAGTGGGATTTTCTGCCCGCTACGCGGAGAGAAAATCTCACTTCTTGGCCAAGGCAAGACGTAATTTGTTTTAATCTACAGAAGCGGCGCCACCTTTAGCAATATCCGACTTTACTTATCTAGCGTACTTTTACAAGACCTATTTACGTTTGAATGATGCTTGTATATATAGCTTACCAGAGATAATGTAACAGCCCTCCTGTTTTACTAAAGGGGGGCTTTTTTGCAGTAAATCCCGTTAACTGGCCATAAAAATTATAGGGCTCATTCGCAAAATGGCCTTATTATACCGGGTACCTACTTACACCCATAAATTTATTTGTTAAGTAAGCAAATTCGAATACTAAAACCTGGAATTGATAATGGCAGAAGTAGTAAAGTGGGATTTAGTGGTCATTATAATTTACCGGAACGTTTGGCAATTTAGCGATTCTCGGATCTTGAATTATTTAGGCGTACCAAAGGACTATTATAATATTCGATAGTATTTTTTTAATGTATTAGGAATATTGGATTATTTTTTTCATTTATTAGGAGTCTCTTTTATCTCACTACAAAGGCATCCCCCCTTGGCTTACCTGAAAAGAAACCAACTGGCCCAAATATAATACAGCCTAAGGTTTATTATTATTAAATGGGGCTAAATCACGTAGAAATAAGATGGCTGTAATTTCCGCTCAATAATTCAGTCAGTAAGGTGAAACAAGTCACAAAAACGTAAATATAAGGAAGAAAAACGTTTCCTCAAAAGGAGATTTAACGCTGAAAGAAAATAATGTCTCTTTATATTTTTCTTAATAACAAAAGGGTTCCTGAAATACTCATTTCCTCAACAAGGCACTTCATAAAAACAATAACATTTTTACAACATCATTCTGTATGAAACCAAATGCAATGTAAATCTTTGGTATTTTCTATACTAATACTAGTAAAAGGTACGTAATTCTGTAGAAGAAGTCGCGTCTGAAACTTGAAAATTAAAAGAAACTATCACGTCGAGGGCATATAAACGATACTGAACTCTAAATAACTACTTTGAGAAAAATTGTCTGTATGTATGTATGTTAACTCGAAAACTACTGGACGGATTGCAACAAAATTTGATATGGGGGTAGTTTATGCCTTGCCTGTGTGCATTTTTATTCATTTTGTTTAGTTTTAAATTGAAATCTGTTCATTTTAGAAGATGACGTCAATTAACTGCTTCTCTATTGCACACCCCAAAAAGACGTGTTTATGAATATTTGTTGCTTTATTGTAGGAATAGTGCGACACAACTAAAATGTCGCTTACACAGGGTTTATTATTGTTTAATTCTTGCGCCTTATTAGTTGTGTTGTGGTCTACACTACTTTTGTTCATCCCAGACTATTGGCCACCAGGGGGCGGTAAGCTTGTGTCTTTTTCACACTACACTTATTTCAGACGTACCTACCTAGGTACAAAATGTTTCATGTAACGACTAGACAAAGAACTACGTCCAAGGAATATTATTTCTGCTGTACGCTTTGCTGGCGTTATATTAAGGTTTGAATTGGTTATATTTCAAACTAGCTTCTGTCCGCGACTTCGCCCGCGTGAAATTCGGTTATCGCGTTCCCGCGGGAACTATGTTTTTTTCCAGAATGAAAGTAGCCTATGTTCTTCCCGAGACCCCAACTTTCTCCATGCCAAATTTCATCTCAATCGGTCCAGCGGTTGAAGCGTGAAGAGGTAACAGACAGACAGACATATAGACAGAGTTACTTTCGCATTTATAATATCAGTATGGGAGTATGGATGTACCGAAAAGAACATAAAAATTAGAGGCCATTCATAACTTTAATAAAATGTGGAGCAATGTTAATGCTAATTTAAACTCTATTATAAAAAGCAAGTACCTCAAAATATATTTTCAAAGTCTTGATGGACGATATTTTTCTATTTTACAACGCTTTTATTAGGTCTTCGTGTAACTAACAACACTACGTAGTACGTAAGGAATCTTGCAAGCTGAATTTAACCCACTTTTATTTCTGCCCGCGACTTCGTCCGCGTGGAATTCGGTTATAGCGTTCCCGCGGGAATTGAGCGTTAAACTATAACAAATTATATCCGGAAACCTTCCTCTTGAAACACTCTATCTATTTAAAAAAACCGCATCAAAATCCGTTGCGTAGTTTTAAAGATTTAAGCATACATAGGGATATAGGGACAGAGAAAGCGACTTTGTTTTATACTATGTAGTGATGATGAAACTTGGCACGTATATGTGACTTGGATGACAATGCATTAATATGGTACTTCAGAGCTGATCTGATGATGGAGGTTGGAGGTAGGCACGAAAATGTCAAAGCGTTATTTTAGTTTTTTAAACCTTTGCTATTTTTACCTCCTATTCTACTACTACTACTAGTACAGCCTATTTGCGTCCCGCTGCTGGGCACAGGCCTCCTCTCATCACGAGAGGGTTTGGGCTATAGTCCCCACGCGGGCCCAGTGCGGATTGGGGACTTCACACACATCTTTGAATTACTTCGCAGATGCGTGCAGGTTTCCTCACGATGTTTTCCTTCACCGAAAAGCTCAATGGTAAATTCAAATTAAATTTCGCACATAAGTAAACTTAGAGGTGCGAGCCGGAATCGAACCCCCGACCCTCGGCATGAGAGGCGGTAGGTCGAACCACTAGGCCACCACGGCTTCTACTAATACTATTCTACTAAATAAATATATTTCATGCATCACCAGAACCAAGCACATACATTCAAAAATAAAAGCCAAATGTGACAGACAACGTAAATAAAACAAATCTGTAAAGCTTGTTAGCTTTGCTCAAGATAAAATATAAAATGTATCCAATTTCCACGAATTCACTGTCCGTTGAACTACGCTTAAACTTGATAAATCTAATCCAATTTGGTCTGGGTTCAGTGACACATGTTGTCCGTATCATCTATACTAATAATAAGTCCGTTGATGAAGTCGCGTTTGTAACTTGAAAATTAAAAGAAACTATCAAGTTGAGACATATAAACGATACTGAACACAAAATAACGATTTATAGAAAAAATGTCTGTTTGAATGTCCGGATTTAACGCTAACACTAGTACTGGTCACGGTCTGATTGCAACAAAGTTTGGTATGGGGGTACATAAAGGCTTTTTATCCCGGAAAAACGCATAGTTCCCGCGGGAACGCTATTACCGAATTCCACGAGGACGAAGTCGGGGGCAGAAGCTAGTAGATACCTTTCTTTAACCGCAGATACCTACACAATATGTCAGAAAAATACCACATAATTACGTTCCCGAGCAAGCTTCTCAATACTTGAACAAATTGTAACCTAGAATGTTATGTATAAAACTGATGTATAAGTTTTTAACTTTATATGTAATGTCATAAAGTGTTTAAGGATAGCGGTGGTGGCCTAATGGTTCGAACTACCGCCTCTCATGCAGAGGGTCGGGGGTTCGATTCCGGCTCGCATCTCTAAGTTAGCTTATGTGCGAAATTTAATTTGAATTTACCACTGAGCTTTTTGGTGAAGGAAAACATCGTGAGGAAACCTGCACGCATCTGCGAAGTAATTCAAAGATATGTGTGAAGTCCCCAATCCGCACTGGGCCCGCGAGGGTACTATAGCCAAAACCCTCTCGTGATGAAAGGAGGCCTGTGCCCAGCAGTGGGACGCAAATATACATGCTGTAGTAGTAGTAGTAGTTAAAGGTGAATGTTTGGAAACACGTGAGACTTCTTGTCTGGGATTGTATGCAGGTGTCTGACGTATCCCAACGAGCGATAAACACGGCACGCGACTTGCGACTTTTTAAATCACATTGTATGCAACATTGTGATAAATACGTGCCAAAACTTTGGATCATACATTAGAACTTGCAATTTATTTTTCTAAATTTAAAAAAATGCAAGAAGTAATGCGATTAGTGACATGTGAATATTACCAACGCAACATACTATCACATTTAAGTACATATATCTCAATGGCTGTGTGATAGTAGACATTGGGTTATCACGATCACGAGAAGGTTGGCGATAATTTGTTCTTACGGGGTGCCTAGTACGGATATATTAGAGACTTCATTGGATTTGGATTGCTTGTTTGAAAATAACAACCATCTAAACAAGGTAAGGAATATGAGAGCAAAACAATTTATCAACAGAATACCTACTTTGAGAATCCCAACAGTTAATTATCTACCATTAAAGACCGGTCAAGTGCGTGTCGGGTCACGCGCAAAGTATAGGGTTCCGAAGTTGACGATGCCCACAGTTAGCACTTAGCTAGCCTGCGGTATGACGTGCCCGCCCGACGCCCCTGCCGCTCGAGAAATATCATTGGTTTTTTTAATGATTTCATAGGTTGGTCGACTATGACTCGTAAATTTGTACAGCCTACTTAGCTGTGATACTTTTCCTTTCAACTTCGTTATATATGCGACAACCATGATTTTTTTCAGCCATCCAAATACCACCATTTAGTTGGCAGAGGGGAGGACACTCGACTCTAACAAAAAATAGCAGTTTAAAGCTTAATATTTCACAAACGCATCATTTAATCAAAAAATAGTTTTAGCAAACCCACAATATTTTTTTATGACCTATTCAACGATATGCCGCATCATGGGGTATGCGAGAAAAAAAAAATACATCCCCACTTTACGAGTAAGGGGGGGTACCCTATAAAAAAATATTTCAAAATTTTATTATACCACTTTGTCAGCGTAACTAATATGTATATTCATGCTAAATTACAGCTTTCTAGAACTAAGCATCTCCGAGCAATAGTGCGGACAGACGGACGGACGTGGCGAAACTATAAGGGTTCCTTGTAAACTTTGGAACCCTAAAAATTGCTCAAAACTCATAACCTACAAGACATAAAAAGTTTTAACACAAGCGTACTAAAATTTGCATAACGAGTAGGTGCTACAGGAAAATACGCGGCTTTATAATTTCCCTCAGGACCATTTATAATTTCATCCCGGTTAAGGGAAGACACTGTAAATCCACTATAATTCCTAATTTGACATTAAATTTATTTACTGATACCTATTTAAAAACTCCCTGAGCTCTCGGGAGTTTTAGAAGATTATTGTATAATAGGATTTGTAAATTCTCGAAGAGGGTAGAAACTCTTGCAAAACCCTTAACATTTTAGATCCAGTTTGAATATTTTTGAGTAGGTTAATAGAATGAAAATAGGCACATTATCCCACCAAAAACATTATCATGTAAAGTGAGGCCAATACGAGTGCCTAGGTGTACTGTAAAAAAGTTTCGAGATCTTATGGAGAGCGAAGCTGTGTCGTTCAAAAAGTCAAAACGTGGGGCCTGGCCATTTCATAATTTACCTACATAGGCAGTCGTCTTGGCCTCACCTTACATGATAATGTGTTTGGTGGGATATCATCTCTTTTTGTAAGGGTTAAGGGTAAATAAATAGGTATTTTGCTATATGTAACCAGTATTCTGAATACCAATTTTCATGTTCCTAGCTTGGAAATTAACGAAATTTCCATCCAAACTGTCATCTCCCTATTTTAAAAAAAGGGGACAAAATTTACAGATTTCTTAATTTTCATGTTATCAGGGTTCTAATCCTAGCTTACTTACCAAATTTCAGCTTTCTATGTCTTCAGGAAGTACCCATACAGTTTTGATGATCATCAGTCAGTCAGTGAGTGAGTACTTATGTAACGAAATTTGGATATTTTCGATATTAATCACTACATAGTATAAAACAAAGTCGCTTTCTCTGTCCCTATATCCCTATGTATGCTTAAATCTTTAAAACTACGCAACGGATTTTGATGCGGTTTTTTTTAATAGATAGAATGATTCAAGGAGAAGGTTTTAGTATATCATTTAAATACTCAATTCCCGCGTGAACGCTATAACCGAATTCCACGCGGACGAAGTCGCGGGCAGAAGCTAGTAAAGTATAATACTTAGTTATTCATTTGAAACTTGACATGTTTAATAAGTACGCTCTTGTAATTATATTCTGAAAATTTGGACTTTCTAGCAGTATCGAGACCAGAATCTCAAGGGTATACGTAAATACGGCGAAACGCTTTGAGAAAAGGTAGGTAGTGCGTGCAGTGCCTTGCGCTGCCGTTGGCTCGTCTTGGCGGGGGCACTACCGTACCCCCAGATAAGCTTAGTAAACTATAATATGACGTAAAATGTGGTAAATTATAAAAATACTTGTTTCCTGCGCCATTCTCCGCACTTCGAATACTTAGCCCGGATGACCACCGAACCGACTGTCATTTTAAGAAAGAAACGATAAAAAACCCGACTAAGAGCGAGTCGGACTATTTCGTAGCTAATATGATATGAAGTATGGAATGTGTCTGGGTAAGGAGCGCAATCTTATATGGCGAAACAGTTGAAAACGTGTCCAGCGGATTTGATAAGCAACAAAACAAAACACACTCTCCTCACAACCGTTTTCGCCTCAGCAGCGCCATCTGAAGGCGCTACTGCAGACTATCCGCCTAGATGGCTTGACTGGAGTGGCGACCGCAGCGTCCCCAACCTACCCGATTTGGTGTCCACCTTTGGAACCACCCTCCATAATATGAAGCCTCTTAAGCGTATAATAACACTCCATCTAAGCTACTCGTGACAGCCGTGACGTATTTACTCACGTAGTAACACTATCCTACTATTACACGAGTGAACCAGTAAGTAGAGTTTGTTTAGTAAACACTCATACTACTCATTTCCTTTCATGCCACATCCGGCTGACGGGCATCCGTTTCACAACTTTGACACGTATTACTGGTACACTTGCTGTACTAAGTCCCCGTAATGTAGCATTGGAATATGAATCTACAGTCGATCCGATGTAAGCTTAGTATTGAACGAAGTTTGAGTCTAAAAGTTGGAGTAACGGTTTGATATGAGTACCAAACTAAAGCGTGTAGCTCATGGATAAATATTGGTAAAATATGAAGGATCACAATCAAATAAACATGACTCATTGATAGGTATATTTGTGTTGTACGGTTTGTAAACTGGCTTACAGGCATCGGCACGTAACTTGAGCGGTGGCATTCGATGCGTAGAAGTTTAAAAAAAAATGACAAAGACATTAAATAAAGATATTGACATCGCAGTCTGTCGAAGTTTGAAGGTTTTTTTTTTATTTAAAAATTTTTTTTCGCCCACAATTTCCAAACATTTCTTAATATAGAAATACATAAGTAACTCTGAAGTCTTCGAAATTGACACCAAAATCATCTACGTGCTAGCCAATTTTGAAGAGTTCCCTCATTTTCTCATATATCCCATCATCAGAACTGAACCAAATTAATATGGGACCAACTTGGAAGTTACCACCTTTCGAACAAAAAAAGAATCATCGAAATCGGTTCGGTATTCGGTAAACATACATAAAAAAAAGATTGCGACGAATAAAATTGAGAACCTCCTCCCTTTTTTGAAGTCGGTTAATAATATGGTCTCATCGGCGGAGGGGTGCGGGGCGCTTTGTCGTGCGCGCACGCTTATTGGCCCTTCAGTCGTAAACAGAAATCCCCTCTAATTTCGCTCGCCGCTCAAGATCAGCCGCGATCTGTATCAGCATTAAGTACCCCTTGGGGCTCTATGCGAAGTCTTAAATAGGGATCTCGCTGTTCCCTATAGGATCGCTCACGCGTCGCGTGAACTTTAATTTAAGCAGCTAGATTTAAAGTTCAACTTGACGCGTGAGCGATCCTATAAGGAAGAGCGAGATTTAAAGACTTAGAAAAAAAAGAACTAAATTGTAAAATCCACTTTTATATTTTACCCTCTAATTATCCTGAAAGTTAATTAGAAACGTTTGGATAAGTTTTTCTTTTTCAAAATAGAGACTATTTGTTATTATTGAGTAACGTCTAGATAATAATAAAAAACTTCTTTATTGCGCAAGTCATTAACTTTAGTAAAGTTTGTGACGGTGAACGGACTAGTGTGACCATTTTATTTGTGTCGTGGGACATGCGTCGGACGCTCCCGAGAGTGTAAGTTTGTAGGAGCGCCAATAAACTGTCTGAAACTCTGAATACGACACCCTGCGGCCAATTCATTTTTTCTTGATGTATGGTCACCGTGCACGGGCTACTTTTTATCCCGGAAAAACGCATGATTCCCGTGGGAACGCGATAACCGAATTCCACGCGGGCGAAGTCGCGGACAGAAGCTAGTACTTAAATAAAAATAAACCGGACGCACAGCTAGTTCAATGGTAGTGTGCTAGAGATCTTCTACTATCTAAAGTCCCGCGCCTTGACATTTCAATTCAATTCAATTCAATTCAATTCAATCATTTATTCAGCAAATTGGCCACATAGCGGCACTTTTACACGTCAGAAAAAGAATTTACCAGCGCTTCCTAGACCCATTGCTTGAAAAGACGCGCCGCAACAAACTCAAGCAGAGGGCCTTTTTTCAAAATTTCCAAAATTTACATTACATGTATAAAATATACATATAGGTACGTACTAAAATTACATTGAAGGGATGTATAGTCCCTAACTTAAACTTAAATCTAAGATCTTAGAGATGTATAGTCTCCAAGGGTCCAGAAAAAAAAAAATATGGAGATGGCCTCCATTGTCAAATAAATATAAATTCCATAGATGTCGACAGTCTCAAAATGTCAATAAATAATGAAATACATCATGTATAAAAGAGTTCATTAATACATGTCAATAAGAACATGATGAGGTCTCTCGCTTAAAATGTTTGACTTCGCAATATATTTAAAGCTAATGAAATTAAAGCTAATCAAAACGCTTCAATGTATTTAAAAAGCACCACCAACACTCTCAACACATGTGTGCGTACTGAGACAGCCATCAAGTATGCGTTGAGAGTGTTGGTGGTTCTTTTTAAATAATAATAAAAAAAATTGAAGCGTTTTGAAATGTGAAGGCGCGGCACTTTATATAGTAAAAGATCCCTAGTAGTAGTATGACACTGTGATAATCACGAGAAATATTAGACTTGTGATATTTTGTGGAGGAAAAGCCAACCTCCATTCCTGCTTTCGCCCTATTGTCATTGCCAACGTCATAGTCATATCAAATTGTTCTTGCATGCAAATGATGTAATTAGTATTCGGGGTGTGTATAGCAAAATTCATCTCGCGAGATTCCGCTGTGGATTAGAACCAAACCCGGGATAATGTGCGGCATAGACGAACCAGTCAAGTTGACGCGATAAATGGAACCTATTTAGTGTCGGTATTCAATTATGCATAAGGTTCAAGTGAATCGCAGTAGAATTTAATGAGAATAAAATTTTAGGTAATAGATGTCTAGTACATTAATAAACCCAATAGTAAGCCGTGGTAGCCTAGTGGTTCGACCTGCCTCTCATGCAGAGGGTCGGGGGTTCGATTCCGGCTCGCATTTCTAAGTTTACTTATGTGCGAAATTCAATTTGAATTTACCACTGAGCTTTTCGGTGAAGGAAAACATCGTGAGGGAGCCTCAGATCAGAGATGATTTCATGAAATCGGTTCGATGTAAGCTCGTAAAGTTACTTTTAGGAGTTCTATAAAATGATTTTTCAACACAGATTTCTATAATTAAATACACTATTCCGTCATACTCATACCAAAAAATTTGTTAATTTATATTGTTCATACAATGTGGGTTTTTTTCATCTTAATTTTTCTGATTTTCTACGTATATCGCCCGCATGCCGCGGTCGTGCTTCTCGCTCCCTCCAATGCAAACAGACATTGTCCGCATTGTCAGCGTCTTAATGTTAGAGAAACACGCATTTATTTTTGTTAACACAGCTTAGTTGAAGTAGGCAACAAAGTTCAGGTAGCAGCAGCTGCGAACTTGCTCAGTTAAAGCAACTATTTGCAATAAGCAAATGTTGCTTGTTTGAAGAAGCATATTGGATGCACTTAACTTTGGTATAAGTAACAAGTTCTAATGGCGCCAAGTTTAAGCATAATGATCTTGGTGTTTATCGACGTAGTTTGCAGTATGTTTGTACATTTTCTTTATTTGACTACCCGATTGTAATATTGTGCTACGTAATCTATAGTAATAATAAGTCTGCAGAAGAAGTCGCGTCTGAAACTTGAAAATTAAAAGAAACTCAAGTCGTGGAAACTATATAAACGATACTGAACACAAAAACAAGATTTTTGGAAAAATTGTATGTCCGGATTTAACTCAAAAACTATTGGCCGGATTGCAAAAACATTTGGTATGGGGGTATAGTTTATAACACTAGTCAACATATAGGCTACTTTTTATTCCGGAAAAACGCATAGTTTCCGCGGGTAAGGTATTTCCGAATTCATGCTGATGGTCGGTCTGTCTGTGTGCCTGTCTGTTACTTACCTCGCCACGCTTCGACCACTGGACCGAGTTAAAAGAAATTTGGTATGGACATAGTTCGAGTCCCAAGACCTTCCCGGGGATGGCATAGTAATAGGCCATAAGTCATGGGCCACTTTTCATAGGGAACACGATCAGCAATTAAGTGGGTACATACCGGAAGATCATTTTTTCCTATCAATATCAAAACTCTTCTGTTACTAACTGACGGCAAACAACTCACAGCCGAAACGACTGGGTCGTAGAAGAATTGTAGTTTGTAGGGAAGGAGCCTTCCTTAGGAAATGAATGGGAGAGGATTTCCCGAAATTCCAAAGGGAATGGGAAAAATGCTGCAGGACGATTATTTACCCAACTGAGCCAGAAGGACGGTTATGATCGGTAGGCTAAACTGCTTTATAGATATATTTTTTATACCAATGGTACGTATCAAACGAGCGCACAGCCCCCATGATTGTAAGTGGTCAGCGGTGACGGTGACCACTTACTATCATATGCCATGGACACCGAAATCCTATGATCCCCATTAAGAAACCATATGATCTCGAATGCGTTGCCTACCCTGAGGCCTAAGATAGAATACCTCTGTGCTGGAAATATAACCTTGAGGTATCGTCAGATTCATCTCGATTATGAAGTCGGTTTGTTTATTTTTGTTTATTTAAATTACTCGTAGAACTAACATAATTATGTACATACTGTCCGCGGACTTTATTACGAAACCAGGCTTTCGTTTAAATAGAAAAGAGGAAAACCTTCAGAAAAACGGTAATAATGAGTAAACGGAGAATTGAATTCGTTCAATTCAATTCAAGCTTAAGAATTTTTGGAAGTAATTCCGGGGAATTAATAAGATTTATACCTGTAAATAAAATGCCCGATGGCGTTGAACTCATTTTGTGCCGTCACAAAATAACTAGCTTGTGTCCGCGATTTCGTCCGCGTGGAATTCGGTTATCGCGTTCTCGTGGGAACTAAGTATGCGTTTTTCGAGACTCCAACTACCTCCATGCTAAATTTCATCTCAATCGGTCCAGTGCTAAAGCGTGAAGAGGTAACAGACAGATAAACAGAGCCGCAATGGGCCCGCGTGGGGACTATAGCCCAAACCCTCTCGTGACGAGAGGAGGCCTGTGCCCAGCAGTGGGACGCAAATAGGCTGTAGTAGTAGACAGAGTAACTCTGGCATTTATAATATTAATATGGATGATTGTGACTAAAAAAATACAATGTAACGACGATAAATTACAGGAATTCAGAAAAAAGGTGTCGGTACCTTTCTAATTTGGAATATTCAGATCATTGCGTATTTTAGCACTTTAGGCCCACTTGCACCATGCCGCTAAACTCGGCTTAGCCTCTTAACCCACGTCAAATTCATACAAATAAATTTGAGTTTGCGGTTAACCCTAGGTTAGCGGCTTAGTGCAAGTGGGCCTTATTATCTGTTACCTATTTAGGTTTCCAGAAAATGAAAAAATGGGTGCGTTCTTAATTTTTTTTCGTTTAATTTAACATGTGCCTCGAATTTACGAGGGTTAGAAGTAAATAGAAGCCGTGGTGGCCTAGTGGTTCGACCTACCGCCTCTCATGCAGAGGGTCGCAGGTTCAAATCCGGCTCGCACCTCTGAAATTATTATTCCTGGTAAATTCAATTTGAATTTACCACTGAGCTTTTAGGTGAAGGAAAACATCGTGAAGAAACCTGCACGCATCTGCGAAGTAATTCAAGGATGTGTGTTAAGTTCCCAATCCGCACTGGGCCCGCGTGGGGACTATAGCCTAACCCTCTCGTGATTAGAGGAGGCCTGTGCCCAGCAGTGGGCCGTAAATAGGCTGTTTTAGTAGTAGTAGTAGAAGTAGATGTAAATAAAGCAGCTGGGCGCCTTTAATGCAGATCTAAGCATTATCAGGACGATAATACAGCATCGGGGCCTTAATTGCCTGTTGAATATTCAGAAAAGGAGATATTGGAAACGATACAACAAGTCTTTGTTTCGACCTCAAAACGTGACTTTATTGCTTTAGAAGAGGGTTCATTATATTCGATTACTCGATTAAATCCTTCATCGATATTAAGATTGAATTTTAATTGTATTTGTAGCAAATCGACCGTGCTCAGTAATAGATCTTTGCGGCGACAAAATTAGAAATCTATTTCAAGACAGATTGATATTTAAGTAATGCTTAAGGTACTTAAGGTAGCTGCATGGAATTCTGATTTTTCAGTCGTCAAAATAATATTAGTCAAAGATGACATCGATTTTTTTGGAAATACATAGGTAATTTGATAATGCATTTCATCATCAGAACAGAACAGAAGTCATTCAGACATTCGTATGTACTTAAGTATCAATTTTCCGGTTTTTGTGACTATCGATAGCTATTACTTAGTTATAAATAATGTTATTATATTTATAACTAGCTTCTACCCGCGACTTCACCCGCATGGAATTCGGTTATCGCGTTCCCTGGATGAAAAGTAGCCTATGTCCTTTCCCGTGACTCCAATATCTCCATACAAAATTTCATCCAAATCGGTCGAGCGGCCAGACAGACAGACAGAGTTACTTTCGCATTTATAATATTACATTATGGTTATGGATGTTTTAATCTATTTTTCACCAATTTAACAACAAAGATAATGCGATAAACTTTTCATCGTTCACTAAGCCAGAATAAAGTGTTTTCTACTAACAATTTGAAGTCACTCTTTAGATAGTGAACAAATATTACGTACCCAAAAGTAAATTACAGTCCTCAACCCGTACTGGACCCGCTTGGGTACTATAGCCCAAACCATCTCGTGATGAGAGGAGGCGTTTGCCCAACATCATCATCATTTCAGCCGAAAGACGTCCACTGCTGGGCATATTAGGCCTCCCCCAAGCCGTGCCACGCAGACCGGTCTTGTTGACCGGCCCCTCGCATCCTACGCGTTCCCGCGAACTTCACAAAGGTTGTCGCTCCAACAGTGGTTGGGGTCCACCAACCCAAGACGCCAAGCTGTGCCCAACAGACGGAGGTAAATAGACTTAAGTATGTCACACAGGGCGGACACGGCCTATAAAAGCACGATTTCGAACACAATTCGAATGAAGTGTCAATGTTTGCGTGCGAGGACTTCAGTGTGCGTGCGAGGACGTCTATACACTTGTAAATGTGTGTGTATTACTACGCGGCCAATGATTCACTCTCCATCTCCAGATGAAACAAATGACGGTAAGGGCGAGTTGGGCGCGAGTTGTGTGCCGGCTAGATTCAGGTAGGTGATTCCGTGGCCATTCTGTATGTAGTACTATTAAATATTCTGTGCTTATGTATGCTAGATACAAATTAAATTGCCACTCCCATCAAGCCGAACCGAACTCGACAGATTGTAGATCCGGGCCGTCACTAATCAACCAACTTTCGCGTAACACGTGTTGCCATACATTAACACAGCGTGGCCGCTCTAGCTTAGAGACGCTAGATTTTGATGTCTAAAACAGAGAAAAAAAAATCTATTATTATAAGCAGATTTTATGTGTACTTCGAAAATGAAACCACATGAAACACACAAAAGCAACCGTTATCTGTATTCCAAAATTGATGATCGGTTGGGTGGCTGAATCATAAAAGCGTAATAAAATAACAAACTTCCTATTGAAACGGTTAGGATTGATACGTGACATATCACGTGGGATCATTATAGATTTTACATTAGAGGAGCCTGTATCCAGCAGTTGAACCTCAACAGTCTGTTATAGTGGTTTGTCTCTTTGTAATACAGTACAGACCGGCTTGAGTAAAAGGGTTTACAGTATTGGTTAGAATGGACGTTTTTGCTGCATTTACGCCTTCTTTATATTATTTAGTCTGCGCTGCCCAGTCATGCTTACAGCCTGAGTGCGGAAGGCTTCGAAGGATTCATTACAGATATCGTCGTGTTTCCGGAGGCCGTTAATGGGTATTTAACGGCACAGATAAGGTAGAAGGGCCATGCTGCCAGTTTTTGTAAGCCTTAAACTACATTACGATTTATCTAACCGGCATTTAGTAAGTTTGGGAACGTCTTTCGCAGAAAACCGATTTACATGTGTAATTTCCGAGCTGTAGACACCTACGGAATTTTACCGTGGTGTAAACCCGTTGACTTAAAATTCATTTGTGTTTTAGAAAAAGAACTAGTATTGTCCAAAATGAAATCTAAAGTAATAATATATCAAGGTTTTATTAAATTTCTATTTATTAGAAGTTGAAGGCTGTCATCGCTTATACCTATTTTCCGTATAAAATAGTAAAGTAACAGAAATATACGAGTACACACAAAAGATGTAGAGCTAAAACTTTACATTGTATATTTATGTACTCGTACAGTTGCAAAGAAAGATTTTTACCCGACTGTGCTAGAAGGAGGGTTATGTTTTTCGAGTTGTTTTGTATGTAAGTATGTATGTATATATCTTTGGCACGCTCTGTAGCCTAAATGGCTTGATGGATTTTAGCATGCAAGGTGTCGTTAGATTCGTCTTAATTGTGAGAGTGTCATTGGGTATATCAAAATTGCATAAAACAAAATGGCTGACTTTTGGAGGCATTTTTACCGTTTCCAAAAATATATTTTTTGTCAAAGCCTATCGAGTGGGGTATCAAAATAAAGGGTATAATGAACGGATCATAAAAATATATAATGTGACATCAAAAGTTTGTTTGCAGTCGGGTATATTATATTTTCAAAAATCGAGTTTTTTTTAAATATGTTAGTCAGTTTCCAAGCCTCTTCCAATCTTTGACAGACGCCGGCAATGTACCTACGGGATATTGAGCGAAATGAAGAAAGGCTCCGTTCACAAACTTGATTCATGGCGGAGCGTGGGGTCGGCGGGTCTGCGAAATGGAAAAAGGGTCAGTCAAAGAGTGCTTCTGAACGTTGCTTTACAATTTCCGAGCCTTGGGAGAGGGAAGTCATTTAACAAATGTATGAAATGAAAATAAAACTCTTTCAGCGATATTGCTAATAAGGTAGGTAGGCCACGACAGCCGAGTCTACATGAGGTAATCTTTTGTTGGATCAGGATGACTTTCATCATCATCATTTCAGCTGATAGACGTCCACTGCTGGACATAGGCCTCCCCCAAGGCGCGCCACTCAGAACGGTCCTGTGCCACTCGCATCCACCGCGTTCCCGCGACCTTTACAAGATCGTCACTCCATCTTGTTGGAGGCCTACCGACAGCTCGTCTACCGGTTCGCGGACGCCACTCCAGGACTTTCTGGCCCCACCGGCCATCAGTCCTGCGAGCAATGTGCCCCGCCCACTGCCACTTAAGGTTCGCAATTCTTCGGGCTATGTCGGTGACCCCAGTTCTACTGCGGATATCCTCATTTCTGATTCTATCACGCAGAGAAACCCCGAGCATAGCCCTCTCCATTGCCCTCTGGGTATATTTGCAGGGGTGTCCGGCAAGGTTGCGTGCTTTCACCTACTCTCTTCAACTTATACTCCGAGGCAGTCATCGCTGAAGCAATGGAAGGACTCGACTGTGGGGTTAAGATTAACGGACGTCTCATTAACAATCTTAGATATGCCGACGACACAGTCCTTATAGCGTCTACAGAAGCTGAGTTACAGCGGATTGTTGACAGAGTCAATGTGCAGTCTGAGGGCCGGTCTCAATATGAATGTCTCCAAGACAAGAAAAATTCATGATTATTTCCAAGCACGAGGCGGCTACTCCTGTAATATCTGTGGCTGGTACCTGTAGTATCTGTGGCGTGTAGTTAGAACGTGTGCGAAAATATAAATACCTTGGCACATGGGTGAATGATACCTGGGACCACGATCTTGAAATAAAAACCCGCATAGAAATCGCCCGTGCTGCATTCAATGGCATGAAGAAAATCCTTTGCAGTCGCAATCTGAAGATGTCGTTGCGCACCCGTCTACTGGAATGCTACATATGGCCCATACTTCTACACGGATGTGAGGCCTGGACTATCAAAGAGGAATTCCGGAAACGTATAGAAGCATTCGAGATGTGGGCCTATAGGCGCATGTTATCTATTAGCTGGACGCACCGAGTTACGAACGTGGAAGTTCTTCGACGAGCTGGCCGAAAGCGACTACTTATGCAGACTATCAAAAGACGGAAAGTTGCCTATCTGGGTCATATACTTAGGCACTCCAGATATGAGATCCTGCAGCTTATAATGATGGGCAAAGTTGCCGGCAAAAGATCAGTCGGCCGTAGAAAGAAGTCGTGGTTGCGCAACATACGCGAGTGGACTGGGATCACGAGTGCCGCAGAACTTTTCACTCTCGCCAAGGATCGGGCGAAGTATGCAGAGCTGACTGCCAACCTTCACTAGTTGGAGAGGCACCAGAAGAAGAAGAAGATTGCCCTCTGGGTGACCTTGAGCCTTCTTATGAGGCCCATCGTAAGCGCCCACGTCTTGGAAACATAAGTCATCACTGGCAACACACACTGGTCGAAGACTTTCGACTTAAGACGAAGTGCGAAGCTTCCAGGATGACTTTAATTAATCTATATTTACTTATAATAAGACTGTAGAAAAGTCGTGTCTGTAACTTGAAAATTAAAAGAAAAGATCATGTCGAGGGGATTATAAACGAAACGTGCAATGCACGATTGACGTGAAAAAACGATTTAAAAAAATTGCATGTATGTATGACCGGATCTAACTCGAAAACTACTGGTCGGATATTGCAATAAAATTTGTTAGGTAGTTTATAACACTAGTATATTATAATTAATAAGCTACTTTTTATCCCAGAAAAAGGCATTGTTCCCGCGGGAACGCCGAATACCGAATTCCAAGTCGCGGGCAGAAGATATAGTTACATGTTTTTTCTTCTTTTTTTGTTACCTCAAAGATATATTATAAACTTTTACACTTTGAAATGTGGGAATAAAATAGTTTGAATCGTTAGTTACATAATTAAATTACGTAATATTTACCTATTATCATCACTATTTATCGGTCTTATTTTCAAAGACACTGCGTACCGAATTGTCAATTTTTAAATTACGTTAATTTAAATTCAGTCAAGTAGCCTTAGATTCTAACTATCGCGGACGTCGTATTTTAGCCTATCTAGATTATCATGAAAGTATCTAAATCCGATCTCTTCTCAACTCAATTACCCAAAAGCCTTTTTAACAACCTTCAACAAAATTCACTTTGGCGTCGTAGTGACACGAGAAAAATAATAAGTTTTACATCACCCTTGGCCGTAAAGTGGGATTTTCTGACCGCTACGCGGTGAGAAAATTTCACTTCTTGGCCAAGGCAAAATGTAAAACTTTTGACCAACCACGGGCGGTAATTCGTAACGCCCCAGATCGCATATATATGGCCCTCACCTTCGGTTCGGGCCACAGAAAAAAGCTGTATTTCCCTAAGAGGATTAACTATGACGAGCCGCTGTAATATTATTCAAAAAACAACGTTCTCCCCAGTGAAAAACAAAGGGTCCGCGATCGTCTCGACGCAACACTAAACTTCGGGTGCTCGTAACCAAGATCCAATTTTCGCGTGTATACTTGTTAACTACCTACTACTGGTTCTCACGCCGTTCGCTTTTTTTAGGGTTCCGAAGTCCACAAGGAACCCTTATAGTTTCGCCATGTCCGTCCGTCCGTCTGTCCGCACTATTGCTCGGAGATGCTTAGTTCTAGAAAGCTGTAATTTGGCATGAATATACATATTAGTTACGCTGACAAAGTGGTACAATAAAATTTTGAAATATACTTTTTATAGGGTACCTCCCCTACTCGTAAAGTGGGGATGTAATTTTTTTTTCTTGCGCACCCCATGGTGCGGCATATCGTTGAATAGGTCTTGAAAAAATTTGGTGGGTTTGTTAAAACCAATTTTTTATTAAAAAATCACGGTTATGGCATATATAACGTAGTTGAAAGGAAAACTATCACAGCTAAGTAGGCTGTACAAACTTACGAGTCATAGTCGAACAACTTATGAAATGATTAAAAAACCAATGAATTTTCTCGAGCGGCAGGGGCGCCGGGCGGGCACGTCATACCACAGGCTAGCTAGATGCTAATAACTCTTAGGGTACTGGGCATCGTCAACTTCGGAACCCTATACTTTGCGCGTGGTCCGACACGCACTTGGCCGGTTTTTTTTAAATATATATCAATGGTATAGGCAAACGAACGCACAGCCCACCTGATGGTAAGTGGTCACTGCGGCCCATGGACGAAACGACGAGTAGTAGAGTATGTATATGTATGTATGTATATTTCTTTGGAACGCTGTGTAGCCTAAATGGCTGGATGGATTTTAGCTTGCGAGGTGTCTTTAGATTCGTCTTAATCGTGAGAGTGACACTGGGTATATCAAAATTGCAAAAAACAAAATGGCTAACTTTTGGAGGCATTTGAAACGTTTCCAAAAATATTTTTTTGTCATAGCCTATCGAGTGGGGTATCAAAATGAAGGGCTGAATGAATGAATCACAAATATATATAATATATGTGAAATCAAAAGTTAGTTTGCAGTCGGGTTTTATATTTTTGCAAAAATTGTGTTATTCACTCTAGGTATCTAGTGAAAATCGTAGTAGCGCCAATGTGGTATAGTCAGGAAACAACGGTTTATCCAGTTTCAGTTGTAAGTTGTAAGTGCCGCAGTATATTAAAACAGGGCGTCACGCGACAACGTCTCGCATTGTGTACTTACACGTTATTTATTAGTTTACTAGCTTTAGGCCGCGACTTTGTTTGCGCGTGATTAACACGTGAAATCCCGTTTTTCTCATTCCCGTGAGAGTTTCGGGAAATCTTAGTGCTCGCCTTCAATCCCCAAGGAACCTACATGCCAAATTTCAGCTTCTTACAACCAGTGGTTTCGGTGCGCTGTCATCAGTCACCGTCAGTAACGGAAGTTTGAATATATTGATTGACCAGCTTCTGCCCGCGACTTTCTCCGCGTGGAATTCGTTAATAGCATTCCCGTGGGAACTATGCTTTTTTCTGCGATAAAAAGTAGCCTATATGTTGACCAGTGTTATAAACTCCCATACCAATATTTTTTGTAATCTTTCTAGTAGTTTTCAAGTTAAATCCGGACATACATACATACAACTTGTCTATATTAGATTTTTCTCCTTCTCTGACTCCCCGCTGCAGTGGAATAGGCATCGTGGTCTGGTCCTGTAGTCGGACGGACATGGTGACATTTTCGTACAAACACTTCAACACTTCGATGTACCGGTAGTCAGCTTGGCACCTCTGGAGAGACTGCAGCACAGCCCAAGTCTCGATCGAATCGAAGGCTTTCTCGTAGTCCACAAATGCAAGGCAAAGGGGGAGGTTATACTCTTCGGTCTTCTGTATAACCTGCCGCAACGCATGTATGTGGTCTACGGTACTATAGCCCTTTCGGAAACCGGCTTGTTCGGGAGGCTGGAATTCGTCAAACCTGCGCGCGAGACGGTTCGTAATGACTCTCGAAAACAGCTTGTAGACATGACTCAGAAGTGAGATGGGTCTATAATTCTTCAGCAAGGTGTTATCACCTTTTTTGAAGAAGAGCACCACCACACCTCTGTTCCATGCTCGCGGCGTTCTCCCTTCATGGATGACGGAATTAAACAGCGTCTGAAGGGCCTTAAGGACTGGTTTACCACCCGCCTTCAGGAGTTCAGCTGTAATTCCGTAATCACCGGGGGCTTTGCCGTTCTTAAGCTGTTTGAGAGCCATACTAATCTCGTACAGGCTGACGTCCGGGATATCTTCGGTATAGTGTCGGGTTAATCTAGCTCTAGGGTCTTTAGCTGGATCAGCGACGGGTGTTCGGATTGTCGTGTATAACTGCCCATAGAACTTCTCGACTTCTCCCAACAGCTCCGGTTTGGATGAGACGATCCTGCCGTCTTCGGTCTTCAGCTTTGTCAATTGACTTTGGCCAATAGACAGATCTTTGGCAAACACCTTCGGGCCTCTGTTACGCTCAATAGCCTTTTCAATACTGTTGGCATTGAATCGGCGTATATCACGCTTCAGAGACTTCGAGATCTGCCTATTGAGCTGCCGATAATGACTAGCGTCACCTGAAGACTGCAGAATCATCTCACGCCTCACCTCCATGAGCTTTAGGGTTGAGTCTGAGATTTTCTTGGTTCTTGTACGGCGGGTCTTGAAGAACTTGGACCCAACCGTATGGACAGCTTCCACAAACCCGTCGTTGTAATCGTCCACGTCGCTTTCTAGGCAAGCAAAACGGTTTTGGAGTTCGAGCTGAAAGCTCTCGGGGTTTTGGAGCTGGGTCGGTGCCGGGCGGAGCGTAGACTTTATCAGTCGAGATCTCTCAAGCTTCACTTGGATATTCAATGTGCCTCGTACCATACGGTGATCGCTCCCGGACTTAACCGAATTGATCACTGAGACATCATCGAATATCTGCTTCCTCGTCGACATGATAAAGTCTATCTCATTCCTCGTTACACCATCAGGGCTCATCCAGGTCCACTTTCTGTGCTCACGTTTCCTGAAGAAGGAGTTCATCATATAGAGTCCCTCCTTCTCCATGAAACCAGCCAGTAGATGGCCCCGGTGATTCCTACGCCCTACTCCAAATTGCCCCACTCTCAGCTCTTCACCGTCTCGCTGGCCCAATTTCGCGTTGAAGTCCCCCATAACAACTGTGAAGTGAGTTTTGGAGCTATGCATGGCTCTAGAAATGTCCTCATACATAGCCTCCACCTCATCGTCGGAGTGCGTCGAGGTCGGAGCGTAAACCTGTATAACCTTCAACGAATATCGTTGGGTTATTCTGAGTACAAGGCACGCTACCCTGGTCGACACACTCTCGATCTTCACCACATTGTTTGCGAGGGACTTGTGGACGATAAACCCGACACCTCCCCGGGACTGTTGGTCGCCCTCCCGGAAATAGAGCAGGTTACCGGACTTCAGGGTTGTTGAAGAGGCACTCCGTGGGTCCCGAAGGTGGATGGATGTTCAAATAAAAGATGGACGTGATGCAAAAGGATTACTATAATGTCTTTAACACACGATAATAGTATACAATTATTATCAGCCATGAAAGCCATGAAAATATAGAAAGTTGAGACGTCCGCCATTAGCAAGCCGAGGTATAGAAGAGAGGGAACACCGAATGTTGCCACATCGTTTTTAAATAAAAACTACGTACTTAGGAGGCATACACACTATGCACTCAACGGCAAAATTAACAAGGGTTATCATGTCCTCCCCCTCTCTCCGGACTTCTGATAACCCTATGATTCCCCAACGTAACCTGCTCAATTCTTCCTCCAGTTCCAGTACCTTTTCGTCAGTCCGCAGTGTACGGCAGTTATATGTTGCCAGGGCCAAGGGTCGTCGTTTTTGGTAGCCTGGCCGAACCCGGGGATTCACTATAGCACCCCCTGCCCCGCCGTTACCATGGCCGCTACCATGGCCAGGAATAGCAGGGCCGCCGGGGACTAGGGGTCTGGGCTGTTCTTGTGGCATCATATTTCCCAAGTCTATCCCTTGGGGGGGATTTGCCAATAGTCGCCACGCTTGGCAGGCGGGTTGGCGACCGCAGTTTTAAGGTGGTAGTGCTCGGAGGACGCTGCTGCCCATCTTCCGGTTTATCCCTTAGTCGCCTCTTACGACACCCACGGGAAGAGAGGGGGTGGTGCAATTCTAGGCCGGCACCACACGGCACAATGTGGAGGTCTATAGTGGCATTAAATTGATTCGCGATTGTGGATAGCCGGGCTATAGGGGAATTGGCACCTAACTTGGTTCTTCGGAAAGGTTACTGGATCAATAGTTTCTGATCTCTCTCTGATCGTAATTGACCGCTACGCTAATTTCAAATGTAGCGCAAATTTGAATTATACGCCCTCGAACTGAAGTACGTTTTACGGTGTAAGTTTCATCGGCTGTGGTCGACTGTGGCGTTCAATAGCGTTAAATTGTTTTCAATAAGCGACTGAGCGGGTGTTATCCGCGGTTGTGTGACTGTCTCCCCTTTTATATCCGTCACTCGTTGGAATTGTGCGAAGTGGGAGCGTGCGGACGTGTAAAGTGGCCTCCGGGTGAAGTTAGGCTTCAAATGGCAAATCGGATAGCGGTTTAAAACGTTTTAACCATGGAAGAATGAACTACACTGGTAGTGTGGCAGGAAATGTCATCTTGCGCTCTTGATATGAAAACCGCTGTCGCCAAACTCACACAACTATATACTAATCACTACACTGCAACACTATGCTATCTTGCTGCTGATTTGGCGTAAGTCTTGAAGCGACTTGAGAGTACGTCATAAAATGAATTAGTGCAAATTTCAGAGTTATTGACCTATAGAAAATTATATAACATATTACAAGAAAATTATTAAGAAGTACATGGATTTGAAATTTATCATATAAAAGAGCTTATCCTGTGAAACTCTTTGAAAATGACGTCATTGAAAATAATCAAGGGTCGGAACCCTCTCCACGCGAGTTTATCTCGCTTCTTGGCCGGTATTTTTTTTAACTCTGAGACTTATTCTATTGATTATAGATAAAGTTTACTATAAATCCTTGAACGATAATAGTTTCCAAATTTCTAAGCTCACACAGTTTATTAAACATTTTCTTTCCTCTTGTTTTTACATTTTCAAATCTACATAGCATGGCTAAAAAAGGAACGCTAGGAAATACTGATTGCGTCTTCGAAAGTAATTCTACGGGAAATCCACTAAATTGAGGAAGTTAATTTAAACCGAATTTACTGGGGTAATTTACCTTTTTTGAAGTTATTACTGGTACTCGGAAAAAGTTTTTCACATTTCGGCGACTGTGCGCCCTGTCGAATGATCGGATTAAAATTCAGAGGCCGAGTTGGTTTGGTCGAGCGTATTTCTTACGGACAAAATAAAAAAGCAGAACTGAAATTTTAAGGTCTTCAACCTTTGGGTTTTAGAAAGATATGTTAAGAGAGGTGTTATACCTATTTTATACTTTATACCTTTTGCTTGTCACTCTTGTCGTTGTCACATTATAATAATATTACGCTGTATTCGGTTGTATGATTTAATATATTTAACATGGTAGCAGAGCGAGAAAACTAACTCTAAATTCATTGCATAGCAAGAAAAAAAGAGCTCTCGATCATGCAAGCGTCAAGCATGAAAATCGAGATCGGTCGGCTCGACGGTTCTGCTAACTGGCAGACCTGGAAGTATAAGGTAAAACTACTACTAAAAAGCTGTCCAGGCACGCTAGAAGCAATTGAAGGGAAGAAGTTAAAACCCATTGATCCGGGTAAAGACGGAAAGACGGCAACAACCGAAGCTACAGCTAAATTTAATGCCGACATGGAAAATTTTCTCAAATTTGACAGTCAAGCCTTACTTATTCTGACTACAAATATGACAGAAGAGACACTTCAAAAAGTCATGCGATGTGAGACATCGAGTGAGATGTGGAAAGAGCTTCACAGGCTTTACGACGGAGCAAAGGAAGACAGAAGTTACGATTTATGTATGAGGTTCTTCCGCTACCAGAAAAGCGAGGAGCATGAAATGGCCACACATATTTCGACGCTTAAAAATTTATGGTACGATTTAAACAGCGAACTAGCAGGAAATGATCTACCCGAGTTATTGCTGATTTGCAAAATCCTAGATACGCTTCCTGAACAGTACTTCAGCTTTAAATCAAGTTGGCTATTAATGAATAAAGAAGATCGAAATATAGAAAATCTCACTACACAAATATGTACTCATGAGAGAGCTCTTAACTCAGGAGAAAGCAGATCTAGAGTTGAAGCTCTGGCCCTTATGAAGTCAAAAGAAAAAAGAAAAGAGAAGGACTACAAACGAAAATGCAACTACTGCGGGCAACTAGGACACCGTGTGAAAAGTTGCTCAAAGTGGATAACAGACGGACGACCACCTAAGCCACAATCGACGTTTACTCAAAAGGCTTCCAACATTAATATGAATCTCATGGCACTAGACAACAACTTAGCAGATAAAGACAGTGATAACTGGTATGTTGACAATGGCGCGACTAGCCACGTCACTAACAGAGGAGATCTTTTTAAAACTTTTGAGAAGTTTACTGATACTCATACTGTGACTACTGCTAATGGCACTGCAGTTCATGCTATTGGAAAGGGAAACCTTAATATTGAGACCAACGTACGAGGACAAAAGGAGATAATAACTCTTAACGACGTGTGGTATGTACCTTCGATAAAGAAGAATCTATTTTCGGTACTTGCAGCTCAAGACAGATTACCTGACAGTTTATTTCAATCGCGCACTGAAGAATGCGTCATGAAGTATGATGGAGGACGCGACCTCATCATCGGTAAAAGAGAAGCTCATGGAGGGTTGTACAAGCTAATTGCAACTAATGTCAAAGGACAAAATGAGATTAATGCCATAGATGAATCGAAGATGATGCAATTATATCATGAACGTTTAGGCCATCAAAATCGAGTACACGTCAAGAATATTGTCGAGAAGGAGTTGGGTATAAAGTTGAAAATGAATACTGATCTTTGCAAAGGTTGCATATATGGTAAAGCCCATCGACTGAAGTTTGGCACTAGAGAAAGAGCTACTTGTCCGGGAGAGCTAATGCATACTGATGTATGTGGCCCATTTCGATATTCATTTTCGAAATATAGATATTTTGTTCTATTTAAAGACGATTTCACAAAATTTCGGTATGTTTACTTTCTCAAGGAAAAGGGAGAAGTTCACGAAAAACTCGAACAGTTGTTAGCAGAAGTTAAAGCAACTGGACACACTGTTAATGAGCTTCTTAGTGACAATGGAGGTGAATTTGACAATGATAAAGTAAGAAAAATTCTTCACAAGAACGGAGTACGGCAAAGACTAACAATGCCTCATACACCAGAGCAAAACGGGTGCTGTGAGCGCGATAATAAAACTCTGGTAGAATGCGCTAGAGCTATGATGTATGGACAAGAAGAAGAACTATGTCAAGGCTTGTGGGCTGAACTTGTCCATACTGCTGCTTACATACTAAACCGTACTGGTCCTACACATCAAGATATGTCGCCGTTCCAACTCTGGTTCGGAAAGAAGCCAAACATAAAACATCTACGAATCATTGGAAGCACCTGCTACTCCCACATCCCGAAATGTAACCGAAAGAAAATGGATAAAAAGGCAGTAGAAGGTATCCTGATTGGTTACGATAATGACGACGGGTACCGGATCTGGTGCAAAAAGAACAACACTTTAATAAGATCGAGGGACGTTATGTTCGAAGAAAAACCTCTAACATCTGAAAAAGAGATTATTTTGCAACCACAATCGGAAGATCCAATAGCGTCAACATCAAAACAAGACCAACAAGAACTCCCAAAAATAGAACAAGAACCAAATGAGAATGATGAAGATAACTCTGATGATGAAAACAACTTTAGCAAATCTACAGATTCTGAAAGAGATGAAGATGCTCGCATGGAAAGTGATGACTATCTATCAGCACAAGAAATAGAAGCTGAAGGTATGAGAACACTGAGGCGAAGAGATATCAGGCTTCCTTCGAAATTCAAGGATTATGTTATGGCAGTTGATAAATTAGAGCAATCTTACTCGGAACCAAAAACTTATGAAGAGGCCATGCTTCATACTGATAAAGATAAATGGATTCAAGCTATGGGTGATGAAATGAATTCCCTTAAGGAAAATGAAACTTGGGAAATGGTACCATTACCGAAAAACAGGAAAGCTATTCCATGTAAATGGATCTATAAAGTGAAGAGTAAGCCGGACGGTTCGATTGAAAGATTCAAAGCCCGACTAGTAATTAAAGGCTTCACTCAAAAGAAAGGACTCGATTTTTATGAAACCTTTAGCCCTGTTGCAAAGACAAGTACTATACGAGCACTATTAAGTACTGCTGCACAAGAAAATATGAGTCTGGGGCAATTCGACGTATCGACAGCCTTTCTGTATGGCATTTTAAACGAAGAAATTTACATGAAGCCACCGGAAGGGTACACAGATGGCAATCTGGTGTGTAAACTAAAGAAAAGTTTGTATGGGCTGAAACAGGCACCCAGGTGTTGGAACGCTTGTATCACCGAACACATCAAGCAAATTGGTTTTGAACAAAGCTCGGCAGACCCTTGCTTATTTATAAGGCGAAAAGGAGATAAGAAAGTCATTATAGCTCTCTACGTCGATGACGGACTAGTAGCAGCAAGTGACGAAAATGGAGTAGAAGAACTCTATTCAGAGCTGAGAAAGAGATTCAAGATCACTACCAAAAAGGCATCATATTTCTTAGGATTAGAAATAACAACTAATGATGGATCAATCACAGTCGATCAGAAGGCGTATGCAAGGAAAATTCTGCAACGTTTTGGAATGGTTAATTGCAAACCTGCACCAACTCCAATTGTGAAAGATACCCAAAGAACGGATGCTTCTGAGAGCAAGGAAGAATTTCCTTATCGCGAGGCAGTAGGCGCCCTATCTTATCTGATGGTGGGCACTAGACCAGACATTGCCTACGCTGTTGGAGTGGTGTCCAGAAGCCTACAAAACCCTACTGATAACGACATAACAAGAGTTAAGCGAATATTTCGCTACATCCAAGGAACTCTCGACTATGGCATAACATACCAAGTGAGTAACCTTAAAGAAATTGTTATGTACACAGATGCAGATCACGGCGGTGATCCGACTACCGCGAGATCAACATCAGGAATGGTTTGTCTGTATTCAGGCGGCGCGATCTCATGGAGGAGCAATCGTCAGAAAACCGTTGCTTTGTCCTCCAGTGAAGCAGAAATTGTAGCTGCTAGTGAAGCTGCACGCGAAGTCTTGTGGTTGAAACGGATTATTGAAGACATAAGCACAGATACTCGAACAGTGGAGTTACGAATGGATAATGAATCCGCTCTGAAGCTGAGCAAGAATCCTATCGAGAAACACCACCAGACGAAACACATGCACATCAAGAGAAGACATTTCTTTTTGAGAGACTGTATTCTGAATAATGATTTAGTGGCATGCAAAGTAGCGTCTGCAGATAACTTGGCTGACATGCTGACAAAGCCACTATACAAACCGAGACTGCTGTACCTAAACGAGCAAATGGGTCTCCGTTGAAGAAGGGAGGGAATGTTAAGAGAGGTGTTATACCTATTTTATACTTTATACCTTTTGCTTGTCACTCTTGTCGTTGTCACATTATAATAATATTACGCTGTATTCGGTTGTATGATTTAATATATTTAACAAGATACTCCCGGTTCGGCTGTGACACAGGTATATGTAATGAAAATAATACTGTGGTTCTGGTTCCTTAGGGTAGGTTGATTCAAACCGTCCGTTAAGGCTAACTTTAACGTTAAATATTTTACTATGGGATAAAATGACGTTTCTGTATAGAATGACAGCTTGGCGGCCATATTTAACGACCAAGGAGTCCGTCAACTATGCCTGAATCAACCCACCCTTAATCCACGCAAATATCCGTAGGTACTTAATAATTTAATATTATAAATGCAAAAGTAACTCTGTCTGTCTTTCTGTGTTTCTGTCTGTCTGCCTGTTACCTCTTCATACTTAAACCACTGGATCCCAAGGGACCTACATTCCAAATCTAACCTTTATACAATCAGTTAGTTTCCGTTGTGCATTGATTAATCAGTCGGTCAGTAACGCCCGCCTCATTTTGGCTACGAACGGTTAAAATTCGACGTTTGCGCCATAGACAATCTGTAAAATTCTAATCTTCCATTTTTTCATGTCATTGGTAGGAAAACGAGCACACAGACTACGTGGTGGTAAGCGGTCACTGCGGCCCATGGATATCGAAATCCTATGATTCCTTATTAAGAAACCATAAGATATCGAATGCGTTGCCTACCTTGAGGCCTAAGATAGAATGCCTCTGTGCCAGTAATTTCACCGGCTGCCTTAACCACCTACCGTAACACCACAGTGAGCACTGGTATTTCGCGGCAGGTTTGCGGGGAAAGACGGTAGTACCACCCCGGACGGACCTAGCACCAGACCCTATCACCGTAGCCAAAATGAGGCGTTTTGTGGTCATATTAACCGGGCTCAAGTCATCAGCCAGTTTCTAGTCTATTATCTATACATATAGGTACTAATAATAAGTCTGTACAAGAAGTCGCGTCTGAAACTTGAAAATTAAAAGAAACTATCATGTCGAGGGGTCTATATAAACGATACTGAACACAAAATAACGATTTTTAGAAAAAAAATCTGTATGAGACAGAGAGAGAGATGTATGTATGTCCGGATTTAACTCGAAAACTGCTTAACGTATTGCAACAAAGTTTGGTATGGGGATAGTTTATAATACTGGTCAACATATAGGCTACTTTTTATCCCCAAAAAGATGAATAGCTGCCGCGGGAATTCTATAAGCGAATTTCACGCGGACGAAGGCGCGGGCCGAAGCTAGGTTTACATAAATAGTTTTATTTCGAGAAAAATGTCGCTATTGTTGCCTTCAATAGGGATGACGACAACTTTTTTTTCCCTTAGTCTATCAGGAAGATTATTTAAAAGTATTGGACACGTATTTTTTCTTTTTTCACGTAATCAAACTTATACGGAGATATCATCATCATCATCATTTCAGCCGAAAGACGTCCACTGCTGGACATAGGCCTCCCCCAAGGCTCGCTCGTACGGAGATATATTGAGCTGAAATGTCGCGTGACGTCACGGTTAGGTACGATTTATACCTAAGGGTGACGTAGTTAGCCCCCATTCTCCAACTTTAATGCGTTTTAGCTTAGTCATTCTTTGTTAATTTGATAAAAATAAATACGTGTCTAATATTTTTTTATAACTTGACTGACGGACTAATTAGAATTTCAATTTCTTCACCCTGTCGTCATCCCTATTGCGTCATACCTAAAATCAAACAGTTGCGACGTATCCCGATACAGAACCAACAGTCTGTTTGCGCGATAATGGCCCCGCGTATTAGCCGCGCGTTTCGGGGAAACGCCAAAACTGACACCGCCTGATTGCTGTTTGAACTACCTATGCTTGGAATATTCCGATGTGAAATTCAAGGCAGTGGATCATTTTCATATATAGGTACCTAATTGTCACAACTGATATATACGTCTTGTTTTAGTTTCTTTGTTTGTTTACTACTACTACTACCTACACGCCTATTTGCGTCCCACTGCTGGGCACAGGCCTCCTCCCATCACGAGAGTATAGTCCCTTCACGATGTTTTCCTTCACCGAAAATCACAGTGGTTAATTCAAATTTAATTTCGCACATAAGTAAACTTAGAGGTGCGAGTCGGAATCGAACCCCCGGCCCTCTGCATGAGAGGCGGTAGAACCTCTCGAACTCGGTCGAACCATTAGACCACCACGGCTAAGTCCCCGATCCTTTGTTTGTTTGCAATTTTGAATTTACCACTGAGCTTTTCACTGTACATTTACAAGTGTACAATACGTCTTCGAATTTGCCTTTCAAAACAAAACTTTCACATTCAAATTTTTAAAGGCCGTGTCTGCCGTGTGCCCGCTGTGTAAGTTGCTTAGTCAGTTAGGTTATCACGCAAAAAAGTTTTACATAAGTAACTATTATTCATCCGTCGCCGGGAATTAACTAACAGTAAGCATCAGACACCGATCGTTTTAATAAGTTTGCTGTTAGGTACCTAGCGGGTGGAGTTTGCAATTTTAATGTAATTTAATCGGCCAGTGAGCGATAAAACGGCCGAATTTATAATTGGATAGGCTCCAAGTGGCCGGCGAGCTGCCGATGCGGTCGCTGCCAACTTGTGGACAAATTCATTGGAAAATCGTGCTTAAAATTGGGGATTACGGTCTCCGTTGAAATGTTTTGAGTCAAAGGGATCATGCTTCTTATTTTGAATTGCAAATACAGTTTACTTTAACTTAATTTCTCACTATCTTTTTAATAATCATGTGTTTTCGGCATGATTTTAATTACGTCGGAACAAAGGTCTTAGATTTAAGTTTAAGTTAGGGACTATACATCCCTTAAATATGATTTTAGTATGTACCGTAAATGTAATGTAAATCTATATGTTTAAATTTTGAAAAAAGGCCTTCTGCTGAGCTTCAGCTAAGTTCAAGCAGCGGGTCTAGGAAGCGTTGGTAAATTCATTTCTGTTAAATTCATTTAAAAGTGACGTGTAAAAGTGCCCAGATGTGGCCTATTTGCTGAATAAATATTTTCATTTTCATTTTCAAAGCATTCCATTTTAGGCCTCAGGGTAGGCAACGCATTCGAGATCTTATGGTCTCTCAATGGGGGGTCATAGGATTTCGGTGTCCATGGGCCGCAGTGACCACCTACCACAGGTGGGCTGTGCGCTTATTTGCCTATACCATTGGTATAAAAAAAACAGAGTGGGTTTTAAAAAGTCTTATTATGCCAGTTTTATGCTTGTCTGCGTGGTGTTTTATATAGCGTTTGTGTAGGAGTATTTTCCGGGATAAAAAATAGCCTATGTTCCAAGTCTTGAACTTTCTCGATCTAGTTCCCACGGGAATACGATTACCGAGTACCACACGGGCGAGGTCGCGAGCAGAAGCTAGTTTTTTTAATAAAATCACGCCTATCGAACTGAAAAACGTATGAAAATCCGTTACAATATTTTATTTTCAGCCCTTTACACTAAATAAAAATAGTACAAACAAATTGTACTTAGTTTATATTTCAAAGTAAGTTAGATTCAAAATAAGTAAGTAGGTATATGCGGATTACTTAATTAATTAGATTAATTAATTTCTCGATGGCTGAGATACGCGTCACGCTCGTGAACGGGTGCTGTCTGTGGGGTCCGGTCTGTTCATGCTTGCAAGGACTTTTAAAAATAATCATTAGCTATAAATATATTACTAAGTCAAACATTTTAAGCGAGAGACCTCATCATGTTCTTATTGACATGTATTAATGAACTCTTTTATACATGATGTATTTCATTATTTATTGACATTTTGAGACTGTCGACATCATGGAGGCCATCTCCATACTATTTTTTTTTCTGGACCTTTGGAGACTATACATCTCTAAGATCTTAGATTTAAGTTTAAGTTAGGGACTATACATCCCTTCAATGTAATTTTAGTACGTACCTATATGTGTATTTTATACATGTAATGTAAATTTTGAAAAAAGGCCTTCTGCTTGAGTTTGTTGCGGCGCTTCTTCTCAAGCAATGGGTCTAGGAAGCGCTGGTAAATTCTTTTTCTGACGTGTAAAAGTGCCGCTATGTGGCCAATTTGCTGAATAAATGATTGAATTGAATTGGATTGAATCTCCAAACCCAAACTAGCAAACCTTTTATTTTTTGTAATTATTTAAATCCAGGTGAATTAGAATTCGTGACTAGATTGTATCTAAAATCTGCAACAAACAACATTGGCGTTAGTTAAATTTTGCTATTCTAGTTGTAGAACTAGTTAACTTTAGGTAAACCACGTTTAAGGCCCTGACCTAGCATCGTCAAATGGCTCATTTAAGATCATACTTTTCTAAGAAATGTTAAAAGTTAAAAATATGAAAAAAGCATATGTTATATGTAATTATATTATCCTTACATTGACAGCTTTCGTTACACGTTTCACGAAACTTCACTCGATACAATTTAATTCCAAAGTAACCTCTAACTCGGACATTTAATCCAACTTTACTCCAGTTTATTATATCAAACAGTGTAAAACTAAATATAACAGAAAAATATCCATATTATATGCATACATTACAGCTTTATAAATGCCATGTTTTTAGACGGTATTTTTATAGAAATTAAAACGTGTTAAATACTAACAAAATCGGGCGTTCTGTGCGTAGCGCTTTCTCTTTCACTCGTCCCACCAGTGACAGTGACGGCTGAGCTGGGTATAGGAACAGCCTTAACTTCTTAAAACGTACCAGAACGGGCGAGCGATATTTCACCTACGTGAAGGTTATTTGTATTGTACCTGTATGGTGCTATAGTTTACTAATCTTCGTTAATATTTAACAATACACTTTATGCTTAAAATAGTGAAATTGATCACAATGAAGACATTTAATACGTTCAGTAGTGTACATATGCAGAGATAATCTACGATAGGAAGTCGCGCACCTCCACAATTAAAAACTAGGTATTCAAAGTATTTAAAAAACACCGCCAATACTCTCAACGCATGTGTGCGTGCTGAGACAGCCATTTACTACGCGTTGAGAGTGTTTGTGGTGCTTTTTAAATAATAATAAATACATTGAAGCGTTTTGAAATGTGGAGGCGCGGGACTTTCTACATTTATTAAAGACAGTTAATGTATGTGCCTAATTGTAATATTAGATTTCTCTATATAAATATTATTAGTAGTATTAAAATGAATATCCCAATGCGCTCTGGACCTACGTGGGGGCTGCAGTCTAAGCCCTCTCGTGATTAGAGGAGGCCTGTGACCAGCAGCAGGGAGGCCGTTGTGGTGATGGTAATACTTTTTAGATTAGATACGATATAAATGAAATGAAAACACGTACAATATTCATTGTGCATTTTTCCCACGAAACTGTAACACATTGGAGAGCTTATAAACTCGCAAAACATGCAAAGCAATAAGCTTGAAATTCAACCTCCATCTGGCAGCATAATGTCAGCACTTTGCCTTGGCAGCGGAATTATTACTTCAATATTTCTGAACAAAGGACCTGAACATTTGTTAAAAACAAAAGTTACTAGGGGAGGAATTCTGAAAATCATAATTTAATTGTTTTTATGAAGCTTTGAATAGTTTTATGTAGCTTTTCCCCGCAACTTCGTATGCGCAGAAATATTAACATGTAAAATCCCGTTTTTCCCGTTTCCGTGGGAATTTCGGGAAATCCTCTCTTAGTGCTCCCCTACGTTCCCTAAGGAACCTGCATGCCGAATTTCAGCTCTCTACGACCAGTACTTTCGGCTCTGCGCCGATCGATCAGTCAGTCAGTCAGTCAGTTTCTTGTTTTATATATATAATATAAATATATATAAGATATAAGATAAGATAAGTAAGCAAGTCGGACGTAGTCGCTCTCATGCACGTAAGTAAGGTGACGAATTGAAGAAAGGCCAGATTAAGACGCTGACAAGAGGTAATGACCTTGAGAAATCTAGGCAGGCAACTGTCTCAGCTGACAATGTCTGTTTGCATTTGTTTGCATTGGAGGTGGCGAGAAGCACGACCGCGTGTGGAAATCAGATAAATGAAGATTAAAATAAAATCCCACATTGCATGAACAATATAAATCTGCCATCTGCGTTAAAAAATAAACTTATAGAACCATCTAAATAGAAAATTAAATGTTGTCAACTAGATGATGTTTCCTGAACTTGAGCCTTTTTCAAATGTGTTTTTTTTTAACCTTTAGACTTTGGCAGATTTTATGACATTGTTTAATTTACAGTTTCAGAGAAATGAACAAAGACGTCCGATGCTGGACATAGACCTCCCCCTAGCTTCGCCAATTATGGACCGGTCTTGTGCCACTCACATCCACAGCATTCCCGCGACCTTCACCAGTTCATCGCTACATATTGTCGGAGTTATACCAGACAGGTCAGAAGCAGCTAAATATCTACATTATCTATACTTATACTCATAATACTCGTAAGTCTGTAGAAGAAGTAGCGTCTGAAACTTGAAAATTAAAAGAAACTATCAAGTCGAGGGGACTATATGAATGATACTGAACATAAAATAACGATTTTTAGAAAATTTGTCTATATGTATGTATGTGTGTTGTGTATGCATGTATGTCCGGATTTAATTTCAAATTAAATCCGGACATACATACATACATAGTATACATAGTAGTTTTCGAGTCGAAAACTACTGGACGGATTGCAAATAAAATGGTATGGGGGTAGTTTATAACATTGGTCAACATATAGGCTATTTTTTATCCCGGCAAAATGCATAGATCCCGCGGGAAAGCTATTTCCGAATTCCACGCGGACGAAGTCGCGGGCAGAAGCTAGTTCCTCAATATTTATAGATTAAAAATTAACTCAAACTTCGGATAAATAAATTCACAGACAGAAAAGTTTCCCGGTGAACACAAAATACGTGAATTTGTAAGCGGGCGTAGTAAATTTTTATGCTCCCATGTTGCAGTTTGCTTGTGATAAATAATATGTTTATGCGATAGCTTGGTTTTCTTGAGGTTCCGCTAGTAAAGTTTCCCCTTTTGATTTTATTTTATGAAGAGAATAACAATGGAGAAAACGGACCGTGCTTGTATACAAATAGTCTCGTGTAACTGGGTTAATATTTCCTCTATAATTTCATCTGGACATTAGGTATTTTATGTAAATTCTTATTTACCGTTTTGAAGAAACTTTACCCCCGTTGCGACCCGACCTAACTGTTAGTCGAGCTCAAGCAAATAATACTAGGGCACGGTCTAGGATATTATTATGTACGTATATGCTTTGGGACCTTAATTAAACGAATAAGTTTCAAATGTGTATACATTTTAATGTTAAATTGGTCACAGTGTTTAATTGAAAGTCGTCGTAATCGGATTGAATAAGAGTAATAGTAAATAATAATTTATTACACAAGGCTGTAAAATGATTAGGAGTAAGAAAAAGCAAAAATATAGGGTACCTACTTACTTACATAGATAGGGGAATTCGGTTATCGCGTTCCCGCGGGCACTATCCGTTTTTCCGGGATAAAAAGTAGCCTACAGTCCTTTCCCGGGACTCCAACTATATCCGTACCTTTCATCCAAATGCGGCCTAGCGGTTGAAGCGCGAAGAGTTAACAGACAGACAGACAGACAGACAAAGTTAGGTACATTCGCATTTATAATATGGAAATAAAGATTAGGATAATAAAAAAGTTACGGAAAGATTATTAGGTACGTACAGTCGTCAGTGAAATCTCTTCTAGAAACTAGAACTCAAAATAACTTATAAATAAATATCCATACTAATATTATAATACGAATGTAACCCTGTCATAGGCTACTTTTTATCCCGGAAAAGCGCATACTTAGTTCCCGTGGGAAAGCGATAACCGAATTCCACGCGTGCGAAGTCGCGGGAAGAAGCTAGTAATAGTATAATCGCTAAATTAATGGCATCTCGTAGAACTCCTTTAGGGTATAATATCTAATATAATATCTTAGTGTCAAGATGTTAGTGCATGTTGAGATATTAATGATCACCCTTGTTTGTTCAGATAAATATCCGATGGCGACTGTACGTCACACGCTAAACACAAACAATGACAAACATTGTTCAATACATTTGGTTCGATGTGGTTCTATTATATTATGCTACTATTCGTGGTAGGTGCATGCAAATATTGCAATATTATACCACTGGACGTTTGTGGGACACATTGTATTCGTGGAGGTTATTACGTATTATGTACGTTAATATTGCACTGGTAAATTAATGGAGTACTTAATATGCGAAATATGCTTCAGAACTGTTCTAAAACAGAGTGAAAGATAATGTTAGTATTATTAGCATGGTAATGAAAAGTATTCACAGTTTATTGAGTATTGAAATTTATTCCTTAAGAATATAAAATAAACTAGCTTCTGCCTGCGACTTCGTCCGCGTGGAATTCGTTGATAGCATTCCCTCGGAAACTATGCATTTTCTGGGATAAAAAGTAGCCTATATGTTGACCAGAGTTATAAACTATCCCCATACCAAATTGTATTGCAATCCGTCGACATACATACATACGGACAATTTTTCAAAAAAAAAACGCTATTTTGTGTTCAGTATCGTTTTACATATATAATAATAATAAAAAAAGTTTGCTACTATAGTTAACTACATTAACGATAATATTTTGCCATCATACATCAACGCTGACTCGGAGTTCATTACATTGCAGACGGTACTATATTGTGCGGCATGGACAGCAGCCAAGAGTAATGGAACTAAATTGAAATTAGCACCTCAAGTAGAAGTAGCTCGTTCCAAGGGACAAAAAAGAAAACAAAACTGGGAAATTAGGTTACAACGTAAAGTAGAAAAAATAAGAAAACTAATAGGTCGACTTACACAGTACATTAATGGAAATAGAAGCAAGAAAGTAGTTAAATCTGTTAAATATATTAAAAAACAACACAACACACATTCCACTCATGAGAAGCCCAATACGAATTTAACAGAGTTTTTAGATACTTTAAAGCAGAAATTAACTATAACCAGTAACCGATTACAACGTTATACTACGTGCTCACTGCGCAAGGTGCAGAACAAACAATTTACATGTAATGAGAAACAATTCTATCGCGAATTAAAAAAGCCCTCGACTGATACAGTAATATCATCATCACAACATTCGCAACATCAACATACTCAATCACTCAACCGTAACCCACAGATCTCCTCTCACAATAATAACCCACCACAAGCAGATGACTTACGCAATTTCTGGGCGGCAATTTGGGAAAATGCTGTACAGCATAACGAGGAAGCCGAATTCATAAGAGCTGAAGAAAACAATTATTTGAATCTGGAGCCAATGCAGTTCCAGTGCATACCCGTTGAGGTGTTCCAAGATGTAATTAAAAACCTACATAATTGGAAAGCACCTGGCTCTGACAACATCCATAATTTCTGGTACAAAAAATTCTCATATGCACACCCATTCATTCATAACCACATCAACAGATTTATACAGATGCCACATACACTCCCAGACTATGTAACAGCAGGCAGTACATATATGCTGCCTAAGGATCTTAGCAACTTGTCTAATCCAGCTAAATATAGACCTATTACCTGCCTACAGACCATTTACAAAATAATAACATCCTGTCTGACACAAATGATATATAAATACATAAACAATAATAATATACTTACAGAACAACAAAAGGGCTGCCGAAAATACAGTCAAGGATGTAAAGAACAGCTTACTATAGACTCTGTAGTACTCAAGCAGACGCAGCATCGTAAATCAGATCTATACTCAATGTATATAGATTACAAAAAAGCTTTCGATTCCGTACCTCATACCTGGCTTATCCAAATCTTAAAAATATACCGTATACACCCTCAAATTATAGATTTCTTACAAAACACTATGACGAAATGGACAACCAAACTTAAAATCAGTACCCACCAAAATACAATTACTACAGAACCCATTAAGATACAGCGAGGTATATTCCAGGGAGATGCCCTAAGCCCCCTGTGGTTCTGCCTTGCATTAAACCCCCTTTCTAATATTCTAAACTCATCAAATGCAGGATACAAATTACAGTTTAAATGTAATGACGAACAGCCGGACTATTTCACCTGTCATCTAAACCATCTATTATACATGGATGACATAAAGCTTTATGGTTCTACTGAAACCGAACTCCATGAACTAGCGAACACTGCTGAACGCTTTTCACAGGACATATGTATGGAGTTTGGAATCGACAAGTGTAAAATAAATTCAGTTAAAGCTGGACAAAATTATACACACCAATACCACCTACAAACCGGTGAAACCGTAGAGGCATTGTGCGAAAACGAAGTGTATAAGTATCTGGGTTACAATCAAGCTAAACAAATATTTAATAAAGACGTGAAAAATTTATTGAAAAAACAATTTAAAATCAGGTTAAATTCAATTTTAAGGAGTCACTTGTTGTCTAAAAATACCTCTAAAGCCATTAATACATATGCGATCCCGATACTAACATACTCGTTTGGAATAATCAACTGGAACAAAACGGAGCTAAAATCACTCCAAAGAATCGTTCATACGTCTATGACGCGCCATAGAAAACACCACCCAAGATCGTGCATACAGAGAATGACAATACCACGAAATTTAGGAGGCAGGGGATTAATTGACATTCTAAACCTACACAACAGACAAATCACTAACCTGCGAACATACTTTCACTACAAAGCCAGAACATCTTCATTGCACAATGCAATAGTTCAAAATGACACTAAATTCACGCCACTCAATTTAGCTGACAAAGCACAACAAAAGAACGAAGAACAGACCGACAGACCTACCAAATTTAATGAATGGGCTCAGAAAGCTTTGCATGGCCGACATTTGCACGACCTGAACCAACCAAACGTCGACAAGACAGCGTCGAACGAGTGGCTCAGGCGTGGCGAACTGTTTCCCGAAACTGAGGGCTTCATTCTTTCTATTCAGGATCAGGTAATTGAAACTAAGAACTACAAAAAGCATATAATGAAGCTGCCAAATTCATCAGATGATTCCTGCAGAAAATGCAAAAGCGCCCCTGAAACCATACAGCATGTAACGGGAGCATGTAAAACAATAGCTCAAACCGACTACAAACACCGGCGCGATCAGGTAGCAGCCATTATACATCAAGATCTTGCGTACAAATACAAACTTGTAAATGAAAAAACAGCTTACTATAAATACACACCACAGAATGTTTTAGACTCACATGAATACAAACTATACTGGGACAGGACCATACTGACCGATAAAACTGTACACTACAATAGACCGGATATAACTTTACATGATAAGAAAAATCAAATAGTATACTTGATAGACATTGCAATCCCTAACACTCATAATCTTTCATCTACACATACAGAAAAACTAACTAAATACACAGACCTAGCAATAGAATTAAAATGTCAGTGGAAAGTCAAGTCCGTTAAAACCATACCTCTCATTCTATCATCTACTGGAGTCATACCTCGTACACTACACACAAGCCTCAAACTACTAGACATCCATCCTCTCACATACATCACGCTGCAGAAAGCGGTCATACTCAACACATGTAGGATTGTCAGGAAATTCCTGTCCATGGATTCGTCTTCAGCTTTCGCGCTTGGCTAAAAGGCCCGCACGAAGGTGTAGAACTTACCCCAATTTCAGGGAGAAACAAAAATGTTTAAAAATATAATAATAATAATAATCTTTATTGTTCTAAAAATATGTACAGACATGATGACGGGTGCCCTGGAGACTGTGTTAGTTTTCACTGTGTTACAGTCTCCAGTTTTTGCCCTTGATGGGAATAATATTAGAACAACAATGGTTTATTTATTTTTTTACAAAAACAGTTGCTACTTGAATTACAAGAATATGATAGAGAGAAAAAGAAAAAAAAAAAATGCATAACAAAAAAAGACAAGAAACTATAGAAAAATCAAGTAGGTACGCTTGCGTGTGCTTGTGTGGGTGTGTGTGTGTGTGTGTTTGTATGTGTGCTTGTGTGTGAGTGTGTGTGTGTGTGAGTGTGTGTGTGTGTGTGTGTGTGTCTGCATGTGTGTGAAAAGAGAGAGGATGGATGTGTCATTGACCAAAGAATCCAGTACTGACTATTTTTTCAGTGTCACTATAGTTAAGGTTAATTAGCCATTCCAGCACGGTATTTTTGAAATTGTGATTTGAGAGTGATTTTATATGTATGTTTGTTACTTTAAGTTTGTTGTAGATGAGAGGGGCTGCGTAGTAGTAGTTGCGCTTAGCGAAACTGGATTTTACTTGCGGTACGGGACAACGATCTACGCGTTTCGTGGGTACTGGTAGAGTGGGTACAACTTTACGGTGGTATCTGCGTAAGCATTGTATAATATACAATTTGCGCACAGAGGGGACCATTGAAACGTTATAGAGATCGGCGGTGGGATAGCGAAATGGTAGCCTCAGGATGACCTTGAGAAGAGCCCTTTGGCCTCTCTCTAGCTCGAGCATATATTTCTTGGCAGCACCACCCCAAGAGCTGATGCAATACGTGATGACACACTCACAGAGAGCTTTATATGTTTGCATTAATAGTTCCACTGTAGCCACCTCTCGCAGATTTTTGAATGCAAATATAAGTTTCCGGACCCTTGATGTGGTAACAGTAATGTGACGGTTCCAGTTCAGGTTTGCATCGATATGAACACCATATAGTTCCCTCGACTTGATAGTTTCTTTTAATTTTCAAGTTTCAGACGCGTCTTCTTCTACAGACTTTTTATTAGTATAGATAAATAAATCTCGCGAATAACAATTTCAATGAGAAATAAACAATCCACAAAACAATTCGAAATAAAAAGATTCTTTGAAAATTTGACAAGTTCTAATTGATCCAGCCTAAAGCTATGGATGTTTCGGTTTTGTTTGAAGTTGGCAATAAACCTTTGCGCGGAATTCATTAATAATTGTGCTTAATGATGGACTGCGAATAAAAAGGTCCAATTTGATTGTTTCGTGTTACTTAAAATGAGATCATAGGCTACGCAATTAAGATTTGAAATTAGACAAAATTAGGTAATTTTAGGGGATTAAATACATACATACATACTAGGGGTGTAACGAATATAGATTTTCGCACATTCGCGAATACAAATGCGAATATCTGACTGTAATATTCGCGAATGCGAATGCGAATATTGGGTTTCAAATATTGATGACCTTAAGCCAATAATAAATAAATAAATTGAGTCATATTAAGCAACGACGTATTGATTGTATGATTATAATTTGTAATTTTTTTAGATCACATTTTCCTAAATTTCCCAAAACAAAAAGGATATATTGTGTTTTAGTTTTTTTTTCATTTGAGTAGACTTTTCTTAATTTCTCAAAATACAGTGAGGTAATATCATTTATTTTTAAACTTAGGCTCAGTAATATTTGAAATTATAGTTTATAAATATTCGCAAAAATATTCGCCGCTTTTCTTGCGAATGCGAATGCAAATACGAATATCAAAAAATGTGCGTTTATTCGCGAATGCGAATATTACGACTTAAGTGTCAAATTTACTGAGCGCCAAACGGTTTGACGGGGCCATTTTTCTCCAGCTGATTGTGAATCCTTACTTATAATAGATCAATGCTAACCTATCACTTTCGGAGTAGTTTCTATGTAAGGCTGTAGGCTATAATTAGGTATATAGAATTAATTGAATTCTAGAATTAACTACACTGAACAGCAATAAAAACGGGTCACTTTGTATGGAAAATCGTATACAAAGCGATCCATTTTCATTGCTGTTGAGTGTAGATAAGAAGTAATGGGTTACACATAATATGGAAAATCCTATACAAAGTGACCCGTTTTCATTGCTGCTGCGTGTAGATAAGAATTAATGGGTTACACATAATATGGAAAATCCTATACAAAGTGACCTGTTTTCATTGCTGTTAAGTGTACCTATTTGTTTCTTAAAGCTATACGTGTACGTCCGGTCAGGGCGGGCGGAAGGATGTGACCGGTTTTAGTACTTTAAAATTAATGTGCCCCAAAGGAATCCAAATACCACGAAGGGTCCGGCACAATAATGTACAAATGTATTAATTTGTAAGAAAACCTAAGGATTAATACAAATGCAAATATAAATTCGTTTATCTAATATATAAAATTCTCGTGTCACCGTGTTTGTAACCAAACTCCTCCGAAACGGCTCGACAGATTCTTATGAAATTTGGTGTGTATGTTCAGTAGGTCTGAGAATAGGACGTAAGCTATTTTTGTTATTCTAAGGTGGTACGAAGTCCGCGGGGTCAGCTAGTTCTCCATAATAATATGAAACATGCATTATTTGAAGCCGTGGTGGCCTAGTGGTTCGACCTACCGCCTCTCATGCAGAGGGTCGGGGTTTCGATTCCGGCTCGCACCTCTAAGTTTACTTAATGTGCGAAATTCAATTGGAATTTACCACAGAGCTTTTCGGTGAAGGAAAACATCGTGAGGAAACCTGCACGCATCTGCGAAGTAATTCAAAGATGTGTGTGAAGTCCCCAATCCGCACTGGGCCCGCGTGGGGACTATAGCCCAAACCCTCTCGTGATGAGAGGAGGCCTGTGCCCAGCAGTGGGACGCAAATAGGCTGCAGCAGTAGCTGCATTATTTATTAGCTTAACAAATCACACAGGTACTCTGTAGTTTAACAGATAGGCATTTGTTATGGAAAAAGGGTATGGGCACAGCTAATGCTGATTTTAAGCCCATCCGACGTCAATATTGATGGGAATTATGCCCCAGTTTTACAACAAACAATCAATGAAATAATTTTTAACTAGCACATAATACTATTAAAATTACATTTTCTTATACAAAGCAATTTTATATAGTAATGGATTAGAACTTAACTGATTATTAAATATATATATTCCGCACATTAAATATACCTACAATAATAACAAGTCTCAAGAAATAAGGCTAAAAGCATAAACATTGGCATATTAATGAGCTGAGAGCTGAAAATAATTTTCATAGTCATTATAAAAGTCGTGGTGGTCTAGTGGTTCGACCTACCGCCTCTCATGCAGAGGGTGCAAAATGTTTGTCATTTCAGAACGAGCGCTTTTTGTTTTTTGACAGCTAGTGAGCGTGTTTAAAGTTGTTCTTTATTTACGCATTAGTGCGCAAAGTTTTTTGAGCTTCATCTGTTTATTTATTTCTTTATTCTTTTTTTCGCAAATGTATTGAAAGATGTCGTTTGATACACGTGCAAAATTGTCATTTTACTATTACTAATAATAAGTCTGTAGAAAAGTGGGGACTATATAAACAATAATGAATATAAAACGATCATTTTTTGAAAAAAAATATCTGAATGTAAGTATGTTTGTATGTATGTTCGTATTAAACTCGAAGACTACTTGTCAGATTGCAACATAAATTGGTATGGGGGTAGTTTACTGGCAACATATAAGCTGCTTTTTATCCCGAAAAAACGAATAGTTCCCGCGGGAACGTTATCACCGGAATTCCACGTGGACGAAGTCGCGGGCAGAAGCTGGCTATACGTTTAATTTTTGAAATTTTAATAATATTTTGTAATTGAAAAGATTTCTCTCTTCTTTTCACTTTTTCTTACTCCAATAATTTGAAAAAATAATATAAGTACCCGCCTGCAAACAAACTTTTGATGTCACATTATATATTTTTGTAATCCGTTCATTAAACCCTTTATTTTGGTTTGGTTGCAAAAAAAAAACATTTTTGGAAACGTTTAAAATACCTCTAAAAGTCAGACATTTTGTTTTTGCAATTTTGATATACCCAGTGTCACTCTCACAATTATTAAGACGAATCTAACGACACCTCGCTTGCTAAAATCCATCAAGCCTACTGTCATTGCCTTGCATGTACATTTTAGAAACTTGCTTCTTTGTAATTAACCATCCTCATTTATTTGACAAGTCACGAGCGAATAGTATTCTAAGACCAAGAGATTTAACAAAATTGACAATGCCGACATGTAAAAGCGCTTTACTACTACTACTACTACTACAGCCTATTTGCGTCCCACTGCTGGGCACAGGCCTCCTCTCATCACGAGAGGGTTTGGGCTATAGTCCCCACGCGGGCCCAGTGCGGGAAAAGCGCGCTGTATTAAAAAAACTGTCACGTTATGTCGGTCAAAATTTTTAACCACTTACCTACGAGTAAGAGGTTATATACCCTCAATTACCAAACTTAAGCGAGAATTGCGCATTTGGTTGGGAGACATGTGTTTCTATTCGATTAAGAAATATCTTAATTATGCCTCCAAGTGTTTAGTTTAATTAGGTATATTATAAATATGATAGTATTTATTATTTAATATTTTTGCATGCTAAGACGAGCTAAGTGTTGTACAATATATGTATATATAACCAAGACCTTTGTGAACCACACTTAATGCAACTAAAAAAAAAAACATTTCATTTAAAGCCATTTAGGCTACGGAGCGTGCCAAAGAAATATACATACATACATGCGCTCGAAAAACATAACCCTCCTTCTAGTGCAGTCGAGTAAAAACATAACGGCGCTAGGCGAGTTCGTTCTGAAAACACAATGTTACAGTAACAGATAGTTGCAAATAGAATAAGAGTACCAACACGAATCGCTGTCATAAAAATAAGTTAGTGCCAGGAGATCTCTGGGGAATACTGGTGCCCCCGACATTGCTGTAGCAAAAATGTCCTTAAGGCCGCTCCTCTACCCAGCTCAGACGTCACTGTCACTCGTGCAACGAGTGAAGGAGAAAGCGCTACGTACAGAACGCCTAATTTAACGTTTTAATTTCTATAAAAAGACCGTCTTAAAACATGCCATTTATAAAGCTGTCAAATTATGCATTTAATATGGATATTTTTTCTGTTATGTTTAGTTTTCAAAACAGACATAATACATTTGATACAATTTACTTTACTCAAGTTTTTCTTTATACGTATCATTGGTATAGGCAATCCAGCGCACAACCCACCTAATGATAAGTGTCACTGCGGCCGCTCCTCTACCCAGCTCAGACGTCACTGTCACTCGTGCAACGAGTGAAGGAGAAAGCGCTACGTACAGAACGCCTAATTTAACGTTTTAATTTCTATAAAAAGACCGTCTTAAAACATGCCATTTATAAAGCTGCCAAATTATGCATTTAATATGGATATTTTTTCTGTTATGTTTAGCTTTATACTGCGTGAATATAATAAACTGGAGTAAAGTTGGATTAAATGTGCGAAATTCAATTTGAATTAATCACTGTGCTTTTCGGTGAAGGAAAACATCGTGAGAAATCTGCACGCATCTGAGAATTAATTCAAGGATGTGTGTGAAGTCCCCAATCCGAACTGGGCCCGCGTGGGGACTATAGCCCAAACCCTCTTGATGAGAGGAGGCCTGTGCCCAGCTGAGCAGTAGGACGCAAATAGGCTGTAGTAATAGTAGAAGTTTCGTGGAACGTGTAACGAAAGCTGTCAAATTAAGGATGAAATAATGAAACATAACATTTTTTTTTCATATTTTTAGCTTTAAGCATTTCTTAGAAAAATATGATGTTACATGAGCAATTTGACTATGCTGGGTCAGGGAACGGCCTTAACAGCGCTAACTGTAACATTTCTCAAAACAGACATAATACATTTGATACAATTTACTTTACTCAAGTTTTTCTTTATACGTATCATTGGTACAGGCAATTCAGCGCACAGCCCACCTGATGGTAAGTGGTCACCGAAATCCTATGATACCCCATTAAGAAACCATAAGATCCCGAATGCGTTGCCTACGCTGAGGCCTAAGAAATAAGAAGGAATGCCTCTGTGCCAGTAATTTCACCGGCTGCTTTAACCCCCTACCGGAACACAACCAACAGTGCGAGCATTATATGAAATATATTTTTTTTTTCTATTATTATAATCCATCCATATTAATATTATAAATGCGGTAGTAACTCTGTCTGTCTGTTACCTCTTCACGATTCAACGGCTCAACCGATTTACATGAAATTTGGCATGGAGATAGTTGATGTCCTTTAAAGGACATAGGCTACTTTTTATCCCGGTAAACGCATAGTTCCCGCGGGAACGCGATAACCGAATTCCACACGGGTGAACTCGCGGGCAGAAGCTAGTTATATTTATATATTTATTATTTATATTATATAGCCGTGGTGGCCTAGTGGTTCGACCTACCGCCTCTCATGCCGAGGGTCGGGGGTTCGATTCCGGCTCGCACCTCTAAGTTTACTTATGTGCGAAATTCAATTTGAATTTACCACTGAGCTTTTCGGTGAAGGAAAACATCGTGAGGAAACCTGCACGCATCTGCGAAGTAATTCAAAGATGTGTGTGAAGTCCCCAATCCGCACGGCCCGCGTGGGGACTATAGCCCAAACCCTCTCGTGATGAGAGGAGGCCTGTGCCCAGCAGTGGGACGCAAATAGGCTGTAGTAGTAGTAGTATATTATATATTTAAAGATAAATATTATACTCTAAATTGTAAAGTTTCGAGAAGGTCGGGTAAAAGCTGAAATAACTTTATGTCTTAGTGCTCGGCCCTCAGGGTTTACAAATAGGCTGCCTGGACTAACTTCTCCATTTACACTTTATTAACTTATATATGTATATACTTAAAAACTTTTCGTTATAACGAGCTGTTTCGTAAAATCCAAGTATTTCATAAACTTAACTTTAGCTAGAGTTATAACGCATAGAAACCTTATTAGATCTGCCAATACAGCTTTATGCTATACTACTACTACTACTACTACTACAGCCTATTTGCGTCCCACTGCTGGGCACAGGCCTCCTCTCATCACGAGAGGGTTTGGGCTATAGTCCCCACGCGGGCCCAGTGCGGATTGGGGACATCACACACATCTTTGAATTACTTCGCAGATGCGTGCAGGTTTCCTCACGATGTTTTTCCTTCACCGAAAAGCTCAGTGGTAAATTCAAATTGAATTTCGCACGTAAGTAAACTTAGAGGTGCGAGCCGGAATCGAACCCCGACCCTCGGCATGAGAGGCGGTAGATCGAACCACTAGGCCACCACGGCTTCCTATGCTATATTGGGCGACATTATCTTAGGTGATGGCTATTTGACATGTTAGCTAAGGTAGCTGGCTAAGGCTCGACAACAGCTGAGTCGATTTAGGAAGATTAAAAAGAGAAAAAAAAAACGGGAATAAACAATCGGGGCGGCGTTTCTAAACTTTTCATACAAACGTAGTTCCGCTTTTATTCACAAATTACTAAACAGATTGACTCGAAACTTGGTACACATAATAAAATCATTATTGTGAGTGTCCGAAATTGGTAAAAGTCGTGGTAAAATAAAACATAATTAAATTACTGCCAAAAAACAGAATTTTGAATTTTGTATGGAGGAAACTGAAATGGTAGTAGTTTCTTTGTTATTAAATTTATTACAATCAAAGTGTATTTTGGACACTAATATCTCTGCTCAACTATTACTTGAAAAATTTGGTGCCAATCTGATAAGTAGTTTGCGAATTAAAGCGTAACTACGTTAGTATGAGTAAAGGAGCGTGCTGGGGACTCTTAAAAAAAGAATAATAACTTTATACGAGGAAGTCCAACACAATTTACAATTAACCTTACGAGGAGATTTATTAAGAAGCCATTATTAGGTATTAATAATTGTTTCGTCCTTGATTTGTCGACATGACATTTCATTAGTTAATATTTACAAGTTCTTTTTACTTTTTTAGACTTAGATCACTTTTTAGGGTTCCGAAGTCCACAAGGAACCCTTATAGTTTCTCCATGTCCGTCCGTCCGTCTGTCCGCACTATTTCTCGGAAAAGCTAAGCTTTAATGTGCTGTTTTTTGTTAGAGTCGAGTGGTCCCCCCGCCCCCTGCCAGCTAAATGGTGGTTTTCAGATAGCTGAAAAAATTGCGCAGTGGCATATATAACGTAGTTGATAGGAAAACTATCACGACCAACTGCGAGCAAGCAAAAATGCGTAGATACGGAAAAGTAAAATTCCATTACACATACTGAGCAGCACGTCATACCGCAGCCTAGCTAAGATGCAGTCTTAGAAAGGTACTAAGGGCATCGTCAACTTCGGAACCCTATACTTTGTGCGTGGTTCAACACGCACTAGACCAGTTTTTAGGGTTCCGTACCCAAAGGTTGAAAAACGGAACCCTATTAATATGCCTCCGATGTTCGTCCGTCCGTCCGTCCGTCTGTCTGTCACAGGGCTCTATCTCTTCAACGGAAATAGGTAGAGATTTGAAATTTTCACAGAATGCGTGTTTCTGTGGCCGCTATCACAACAAATACTAAAAAGTTAAAATATATCTATATAAATTGGGGTCTTCATACAAGTAACTGTTTTTTTCTTCGTCTCATTTCAAGCGCTCTATCTTATGAACCATTATTGTTAGACACCTGAAATTTTCACAAAACACGCATTATTAAAGCCTCCATCACAACAAATACTGAAACAGTCAATAAGTTTATTCCCAATGCGGATTTTCACACAGGAAAGTTAAGTATTTTTTCGAACGTCGCTCTTTACGTACATTCATACAATAAACTTTTATAAGAATTAAAAAAATGATTTCCTGACTCTAAAACAATAAAACAAATAGAAAAACTGAAAAAAAACTCAATAAGTATAAAAAAAGAGAAATAAAAGTGTGGAGGGTTAGGGTTTGGGGTTTGAACCCACACGTTCACTTGAATGAGTTTCCACGTCTCTCACGAATACGCCACCAGAGCACTTATACTACGCTGGCGAAATTAGGTATCTATATGTTCCATAGTTAGAACGAATAGAACAAAAGTCTAATTCAAATTTCGAATATTTTTTTGTATATTCATTCAAGTCCATGATATGACTAAATAGTTCCATGTTGCCAGTGTTGTGTTTTCTAAAGGACTCATCGATGTCACTGGCTTAAAGTATGTTTAGTTAAAAAAAATAGTACAGATATGGTGAATTAATAAATTCTATACAGACGATGATTCCCAATTCCAATATGTGAATTTTCTCCTATCTTCCAATAAACTCTTGTTCGGCTTCGACCCTGCCTAATAGGGTCATAAAGGTACTTAGTGTTGTGATTAAATTGTTTTTTTTTTCACCAACTGTGAATAGGGATCACATAGAGACGCTTAGTTGTACGGAACCCTACATATGCGATTCCGCATTTGACTGATTTTTACTGTTTTCTTTCAATTTAGATGAGGAAGTAGGTATCATGTTATGTCAATCGAAAGAGAGAAAATCTCTTGTTGCTCGCTGGCTTGTAGAAAAAAAAAAACTTGTGAAAAAAAAAAATCTATTTGGAGGCCTACATTTTGTGAAATAAGTAAGCTTAATACAGCCACCGTAATAACCCATTCATTCCCACAGCTGGGCACATACCTCCCGTCACAAGAAGATTCTTACTTAGATCTCGACATAAAATTAACTGTTACAATCGGAACCTCCCCAGTGTGAACGCGTATTAGTCGGGATTGCAGGCTTGCGTAATCAAAACACATGCCATCAAATAACAATGAGATATCTCATCGTATTCCGGTTATAGACAACGCAACCGATGCCGTGTCTTATTCGAAACCTATATTCATATTTTCAGTTGATCGGTTTATGAACCACCACAACCACCACCAAAGTAGCGTTTTTACGTAACACTGTTGGGCACAGGCCTCTCATATAATAATAATAATAATAATAATCTTTATTGAAAAAGTTTACAATTCACTGTATAAGATGGTGGCCCTGGAAACTGTGGTACCTAGTTTAAAACTGTATTACAGTTTCCAGTTTGTGCCCTTCTTCGTGAACAATGATTGACATACTAATATTTAGATGCTAAGTAATACAAAATTTAAATAGAAAAATTAATAAATGATAATAGTAGGTAGTAGTAGTAATTTTTAGTAGTAATAATTGCTGTCTTAAAATTCCATATCTTATAATTCGAAGGTAATATAACATAAATAATTGCATGTGCTTAAAATTAACGTTCGCAATTTTAGTGAGTATGTGATGGTGTGTGTGTGTGAGAGTGTGTGTGTGGGAGAGTGTGTGTGTAAATAGGTGTCTGAGTGCGTGTGAGTAGGTATATCATCACGAGAGGGTTTGAGCTACATGAGTAGTCCCCACGCGGGCCTGGTGCGGATTGGGGATTTCACACACATCTTTGAATAACTTCGCATAACTTATGTTGACTATGCAGGTTTCTTCACAATGTTTCCTTCTCTGAAAAGCTAAGTGGTTAAATTAAATTTCGCACATAGCACATTGTACCTACTGCTATTCTTCAATGAAACGTGGCCGTGGTAGCCTAGTGGTTTGACCTACCGCCTCTCCAGCAGAGGGTCGGTGTTCGTATCCGGCTCGCACCTCTGAGTTTACTTATGTGCCAAATTGAAATTGAATTTACCACTGAGCTTTTCAGTAACATCGTGAGGAAACCTGCACGCATTTGCGAAGTCGTTCAAGGCCCGCGAGGGAACTGTAGCCCAAATCCTTTCGATATGAGAGGACGGACTGTGCCCAGCAGTGGGACGTAAATAGGCTGTAAGGTATCGAATGTTCGTACAGCAACGAAACAGAGCTCAATGCATCTGAGCGGCATTGTTCGCCGAGCCGATTGCGACTGACAACTGCGCCAATTAGCATTATAGCTTGACGAAGGAGCATGCACATTGTACAATGTGCATCGACTCTACTACTACAGCCTATTTGCGTCCCACTGCTGGGCCTATGCCCAGTCATAACGAGAGGGTTTGGGCTATAGTCCCCACGCGGGCCCAGTGCGGATTGGGGACTTCACACACATCTTTGAATTACTTTGAATACGGTAAAAAGGCACCTGTTGACAAAGAAATAGTAACTTAAGACTAGAACTTAAATAGTAGACGGTAAGATATATGTATAGTGGAAGGGTGAATATAGAAACTTACAATTTATGTGCCTGTTGAAGTAGGAGAATAATAATAATTGTTATCGTTAGATAATGGCGGAGAGATATAGGTATAGGAACAAGTATCCGATCACTATTAAAAGACACGACAGTACTTTTTGGCTATTTATAGAATGGACAAAATCCAAAAGTAAAGTGAGTCAAAACATGCGTGCACCAGCTAATCGCAAATTTGAAATGAATTGTCGAAAACGTAATTTTGAATTTAATGGTAAAAGTAACTGCCAGATAGTTCGGTAAAGAACGAGGTTGTGCCCTTACACCATCATATGAAGAACTCCTTTAAAATAACACCATCTGTATAACCGTATGATTGCATTAAAGATTGAATTGGATAGATTTAACTTTGCCCTAGAATTCAAAAAAAGATAACACTTGTGAGAATCAATATTTTTCATTTTTGTTTAATCTATCTTTTTTATACTATAACTAGCTTTTCCCCGCAACTTCGTATGCGCAGAAACATTAAAAAGTAAATACCCGATTTTTCCCGTTCCCGTGGGAATTTTGCAAAATCCTTTCTTAGCGGATTCCTACGTCATAACATCTACCTGCATGCCAAATTTCAGCCCGATCCGTCCAGTGGTTTGGGCTGTGCGTTGATATATCACTATGTCAGTCAGTCAGTCAGTCAGTCAGTCACCTTTGAGTTTTATATATTTAGATAATACATCCTATAACCTATCTATTTTATAATTTTAACATGTCTTAAATTAGCGGTGCTCTGTTTTTATAACATGAAAGTTACTACCACCCGTTATTTCTACCACTAATGGTACTTAAGAGAACATAAAGGTAAAAATGTCACAATAAACAATCTTTCACAATAACAACACTGACAAGTATAATTCCACCATCCCATAAATCTCATTTATTTCTAAGGTGGTAGTGCCCCTTATTAATTTTATTTATTTTAAAGGAGTAGTAGTAATCATAAATAATAGTTAGTACAAAACGATGGCATTCTGACAACATCAAGCTATGCGAAAACTGTTCACGTCAATTCAATTTAATAGCTTGCTGTGGTTCGAGAACTTTATACTAAAAATACATTATCATTACTAGAATACTCTATCCCGTAATAATAAGATTCTTAACTCTGGTTTAGTTAAGTTATGTCAACTTAACTCGAGTTAGCGGCTAACACGAGGTTAGCGGCGTTAGTGCAAGTCGACCTAGGAGTGCTACGAATTCTCGTAGAGCTTCGTAGCAAGTGCTACGATATGCTACGAGTAACAAGCAATTTAATAAAATAAAGCCTCTAAGTACGAACCAATGCTGAGCAAATCCACGCTGTCTACTTTTTTTTGTTCTCAGAAATTTATAAAGGAAGATATTATAAAAAATATCTAATTTCCATAATACATTTCATTTTTAGACTAAATCCATGTTGACTCATTACTAAGCCGACAAACAAGGCCCGGCGCTGAAGCATCAGATGTTTTCCACTTAATCTGCTTGACAATAGAAAATCAGGTGGATCTGCGGCTATTCCCTTTTCATTTCTGGCAAGTCCCTTTCACTTAAGTTAATCCGTTTTTATTAAATTCCTCCGCGGGAAGAATCTAGGCGCGCGGTTTACCTTGTGCTTTTAAATTGAGAACATCTAGCTTTTACAGCTAATTGAAAGCTTCCATTTTTTTCTCAAGCTCCTAAATTATACGAAATGGATTTTGATAGACTTAATTAATAGTTTATTTTGGTCTTATTATGTGGTCTTATTTTTGTGAATCCATGCTATATAAATAAAAAAAAGACGAAAAAAATTTACACGACATGGTGGTAAATGAAAGTTGGCAGGCTATAAAGTCATTCGGAGATTATGGACTTTCTGAGTCGATATTTTAGGTAGTATTTTTATATAATCTATCATAAATCAGTACTTCCCGATTTTTCCTTGAATAGTGTATAATACCCTATTATAAGACTCAATACTCAACGTGTAGTATCGTGCCAAGCTGATATTAAATTAACATGTCATGGGCTGCGAATTGCAACTGCTTCGCCTTTGACTTGGCGGTCTTTTGTCCGACTAAACATAACCACAATGAAATCGGGTCACATTGTATAGGGTTTTTACATACAAAGTGACCCGATTTCATTGCGGCTGAGTGTAGCAACTTGGAGTTGGCGCATTTCTCGTTACTGCTCCAATTAACCTAATGTATGGTCTCTCAATATACTTACATATAGTATACTTTAGAAGTGAGCTGTGGTCTGTAGCAATACCATGAGTTTACAGTGACCGTACGCGCTAGCGACTACGTAAACGATTTGTATGGAGAATAGTACAGCGTCCCTGGCGGTCACTCGTTGAACTAAAACTCTTCATACAAATCGTTTACGTAGTCGCTAGCGAGTACGGTCACTGTAAACTCATGGTAGTGCTACGGGACTATATAAACTCATGGTAGTGCTACGAGACTATATAAACTCATGATAGTGCTACGGGACTATATAAACTCATGGTAGTGCTACGGGACTATATAAACTCATGGTAGTGCTACGGGACTATATAAACTCATGGTAGTGCTACGGGACTATATAAACTCATGATAGTGCAACGGGACTATATAAACTCATGGTAGTGCTACGGGACTATATAAACTCATGATAGTGCTACGGGACTATATAAACTCATGGTAGTGTTACGGGACTATATAAACTCATGATAGTGCTACGGGACTATATAAACTCATGGTAGTGCTACGGGATTATATAAACTCATGGTAGTGCTACAGGACTATATAAACTCATGATAGTGCTACGGGACTATATAAACTCATGGTAGTGCTACGGGATTATATAAACTCATGGTAGTGCTACGGGACTATATAAACTCATGGTAGTGCTACGGGACTATATATAAACTCATGATAGTGCTACGGGACTATATAAACTCATGGTAGTGCTACGGGACTATATAAACTCATGGTAGTGCTACGGGATTATATAAACTCATGGTAGTGCTACGGGACTATATAAACTCATGGTAGTGCTACGGGACTATATAAACTCATGGTAGTGCTACGGGACTATATAAACTCATGGTAGTGCTACGGGACTATATAAACTCATGGTAGTGCTATGGGACTATATAAACTCATGGTAGTGCTACGGGACTATATAAACTCATGGTAGTGCTACGGGACTATATAAACTCATGATAGTGCTACGGGACTATATAAACTCATGGTAGTGCTATGGGACTATATAAACTCATGGTAGTGCTACGGGACTATATAAACTCATGGTAGTGCTATGGGACTATATAAACTCATGGTAGTGCTACGGGACTATATAAACTCATGGTAGTGCTACGGGACTATATATACTCATGATAGTGCTACGGGACTATATAAACGAACTATATAAGGGACTATTATAAACGAACCTGAACGCAAAGAAACGATATTTGGAAAAATTGACTGTATGTATGTATGTATGTTATGTCCGGATTTAACTCAAAACAGTAGGTCAGATTGCAACAAATTAGCTATGGGTGTAGTTTATAACATAGATCAACTTTTTATCCCGAAAAAACGCATAGTTCCCGCGGGAACGCTATAACCGAATTCCACGCGGACAAAGTCACGGGCAGAAGCTAGTTTCTAAATAAGTAATTTTCGTACGCGAAAACTCGTTATTTTATTACGCGCCACTTCCGTGTCACGAAGGAAATTGTCACTTGATTGTCGAAATGTGCGTAGTTACGAGTAGAGATCTTCTATTATCTAAAGTACCGCGCCTTCACATTTCAATACGCTGCAATTTTTTTATTATTATTTAAAAAGCACCACCAACACTCTCAAAACATAGTTGATGGCTGTCTCAGCTCGCACACATGTGTTGAGAGTGTTGGTGGTGCTTTTTAAATACATTGAGGCGTTTTGAAATGTGAAAGCGCGGGACTTTAGATAGTAGAAGATCTCTACGCGGAAACGCGTTATTTTACTACGCGCCACTTCCGTGTGACGAAGGAAATTGTCAGTTCATTGTCGAAATGTGCGTTGTTACGAGTACCTATGTTCCTAACATAGAACATTACTACAGAGGCCGGGAAGGAGGATGTTGCAGGCCGAGTATTATATCGGCCGGATAGTTACGAGGCCGACAACTTCCGTTCCCCGCCGATGTATATATAGTGCTTTTTCTCAAACTTGCAATGAAATAAATAAATAAAATAATATTTTATATATTGTAAAACTGCGTAATACCTATGTAGCAAATATGGTTCATGTCTTTTTAATAGCTGTATTGGCAGAATGTCATAGCGAACCATAGAGTAAATATTGCCTGGCGTTTTTTTTTATGGCGGAATGCCAAGATGCTGTGTCACAAATATATTAAATGGAAATAAAAAAAAGTGAGTTGCCGGCCTAGGCCTGCAACGTTTGTATGAAATTGTCTAGCCGCGCCTGAAACGTGATACTTCCCAGGCTAATAAGAAGAACATAATATCAATATTTCATTTTGTTTAAGCCGAGAATCGGCTTAATTGGTTTATGTCCCCAATAGATGTCGCTGTTACGGGCACGTCGATTTTCTACATCGCGCTATCGTTGTGTTTACTTAGATTCCATAAGGTCAAGCGGCGAATTTGTTACTTTGAGAATTTGTATGGAAAATAAAGCTGTTTAATTGGATCCTGAGTTTTGCTTTGACTTTCTTACCAAAACCAAGTGCGACCTTGAACACATTTCATGTTTGAGAAATAGTACATTATTGCAGAGGCCGCCAAGTAGCGCATTGCCGGACGAGTCAGTTAGAAGGCTGAGCGAAGCGAAGCCTTCTATTAGTACGAGTCCGGCAATCGCAATTGCGGCCGAGGTATATATAATGCTTTTCTCAAACAGCGAGGAAATAAGGAAGTTGTACTTATTACCTCCATGGATTTGTCAGTTTCGGGGCAAGTGCGCCAGGATGGGGTAAGTGCCCCCAACATAAATATATCGAAAGCTATAAATATTAATCAACTAGTAGTTGGCTGTTTACAAGGCATAGAGGCGAAATAAATTAAGGCGCACTTACCCCACATCAGTATTTACTACTTCCATGATCGTGGATGATTTGGCCATGGAAGTTGTACTTATTACCTCCATGGATTTGTCAGTTTCTCTACAGAGGTGTCTCAAATAACAAGCGAATTAAAAAAAAACACACACACGACAATAATGTTTTTGCTGGCCAAGGCCGGCAATGGACTGCCTCGCGTCCTCTTTTTTTTTCATTGTTTTTCTCAGGGGGTTTTTATTGATAGAGCAACCACAGTTACCTAACCACCTAACCCACCACCCACCACCCACCTAATAATGTCACTTTTCTATTTTATTTAACTACCCCATTGTGATTTTTTCCTTTTCCATTCATCATGTTAATAAATATAAAACAAAATTATTTTGAACTAGCTTCTGCCCGCGACTTCACCCGCGTGGAATTCGGTTATCGCGTTCCCGCGGGAACTACGTGTTTTTCCGGGATAAAAAGTAGCCTATGTCTTTTCCCGGGACCCCAACTGTCTCCACGCCAAATTTCATGTAAATCGGTCGAGCGGTTGAAGCGTGAAGAGGTAACAGACAGACAGACAGACAGAGTTACTTTCGCATTTATAATATTAATATTATTAATATGGATAGTATGGATGATTTTTGCGGTTTTTTGTTTTGCAAATGACTTTTTCCCCGTTCCACAAAGGTCTGGTAGAGAAATTCTTTCGCTCATATAAATAGATCTGATGGTAACACAAAATTCATATATTAACGGAACCAATGAATAAACAAATAAGTAGGTAAGAAGATTTTTTTACATTCGAATTTGTTTACATATCAAAGAACCCGGTGTTTTGACAATTTCGATGAACGCCTTTTCGTCGAGCGTTTGATTTTGGAAGTCTGGATCAATCAAGCGGCAACATTGTACACCATGACGATATGATTCCTTGCCTTAGAAAGAATAGAATTTTCCTCATGGGATTGGGTGAATTCCCATACACGCCATTTTAGACTAAACTGCACTTAATACCAAGAGCTACCCACCTACTTGTTACGCCAATGTAACAAGTAGGTGGGTCCCTACCTACTCACACAGGTCGATTTTATATTTTTGTAATGTGCGTAGGTACTCACTCGCAAATAAAGTAACGTCGGTTACTTTGTCAATACGTGTTGTAACAGAACAGACTGCTTTAAGCTGTTTGTTACATCACAAATATTTTAGATCTCTTAAGGAATAGATAAAGTCTTCTTATTATTTGAATACTGGCTTCTCCCCGCAACACCGCCTGTGAGGAATTCGGTTGTCGCGCTTCCGCGGGAATTATGTGTTTTTTCGGGATGAAAGGTATCCTGAGTCCTTTCTCGGGATCCCGGCTATCTTCATTTCAAATTTTATCCAGATTGTTTCAGTAGTTGAGGCGCGAAGAGGTAACAGACAGTCAGATAGACAGACGAACCGACCGACAGACAGAGTTGCTTTCGCATTTATAATATTAATATGGATTTGTAGTTTAGTTAACTTGAGTCGAGACTTCCACCACCTTCACAGCAGACTCAGAGTGATTCGAGACTTCGCGCGCGTTTTGAATTGCCTTTCGGATGCGTGCAGGTTTCTTTACGATGTTTACTTTCATCGAAGAGCGAGATGGCCTTCTGTTGGCCCTCATGAAGTTGATTTTTGCACATAAGTGGTACTTGAGGAGCAGACCGGAAAAGAGTCTATGTTCTTCTGCATGAGAGGTGGAAGGACGAACTACTGGGATACTATGACTTATTGATATTGCTTATGTGGAGTTCGGATTCACTCGATTACGCGGATGCCTTACATTTTCCAAGGATGAGCTATAGTCTATGTTTCTCCCAGGGTTCGGAGGTATATTTATATCAAGTTTCATTAAAATCTGTTCAGCCATTTCGGCGTAATTTAACAAGGCGAACGAAGCGAACGGAGCGAACGCAGCGAACGGAGCGAACGGAGCGAACGCGGCGAACGGAGCGAACGGAATTTAGTATAAATAGCGGAGGGTTTTGATTGACAGGGGTTAGTTATTACTTGGTCTTCGTATGGGAAGCATCTCCCTTGTATCGTTTTAGAGTGTAGTATTTCCTTATATTTTATTGTATTTCTGTGTATTAATGTGATTGTTTCAGATGGATTGATGGAGCAAGGGTTTAGCATTCAGTTCAGTTGGAACATGCGAACCATAGTAAATGTAAATGTCATAACAAAATGGATTTTGCCTTTTGTTGTTGTTTTGCATTAGGGCTGGCGTAGTCCGGGGCCTACAGTTGGAATGGAAACTGACTGTGACAACGAAGTTCCTCCTAAAACTCATCCGTTTGAGTTCCCCAAGATGTGGCTCTTTTGGGGCATGATTGCTATGAATGATAACCATGGGTTATTATGAATCGCAACTCATGAGATCTTCCACACACGGTGGAGTACTGGACAGTATGCGGGGTCTAGACAGTGATTCTCTCAACTGTACTTGCTTGCCGTGGTCCCTCTTTATCTATATATTTATTTATTCGCACAACATAAGTAGGGAATCCTGTGGCCCCTCTTCTCTCCCAACCCTCTCGGTTGCTGTGGGGGCCTAACGCCATTTCAGCGGCACAACACCGGGTGATAGTGTCAGGTTTTTTAGAGGTAACCCGAACCTCGCACCGAATAGCCTTATATCAGCTTAGAAACTTAACATTGCACTGAGTTAAGTTACATCACACATCACACGTTTAAAAGTAAATGTGAGGCGCGGCGTGGCCTCTAGCTTTGCAAACATTAGCCTAGGGTATCAGGGAACTATGTGTAGGATACGGAATTTTCATTAACTACTACAAATCTCCATTAACCTAATCTTCAAAGCATAAAAGGTAGTTTACCTTATGCAGCTTCTCATCTAGTGGAAAGAATTTTAACTGAGGATCAATAATTTTAAATAGTAATCAAAGTTTTGATTTATTATGATTTGTTTGTACGCAAAATAAGTACACAAATCTTCAAGTATATTTTTATCAATTGATTGAGTCATACTGGGTCATATGTACCTTCTCAATCCTTGTCTTGGTCGCTCGAAATCAGACATATTGATCGACAGAGTCACTGACTAATCATTTGTTATTTTATGCTAATAACCTCAGTCATAATGTATCAGAACTAAGTGGAAAATCTATCCTTATAGAAAGACAAAAGTGTCTACTTACTTCAGTTAGAAAATTTGAAGCTAGAACTGAGAACAAATATATCTGCTGACCAATTTTGGTCTTTAACTAATTATTTTATATGAGCTCAGAATGGCTTTTAAATAAAGAACTTAGCTGGTCAGACCCCATCCAAAACAAGGATTAATTTGGAGATGTGTTTATAAAGTCGTTGGACAAGAAAGCTTTTGATACTCTAGAAATCTAGTTACAAGTACTGAATCCTTAATCCAAATGAATCAATGTTATATCCGACCACCTGGTAGGGGAATTAGGTAGGGAATCTGATAATTATTTAAATTCTTAAAAATAAATTAAACAATAATCTATTCTTGCTTAATAACTTTAATAATTGAACATTCGCTAATCCATAATATATCATTCTTATTCACGTTAAAAGTCCTTGAGTTATTTACGGCTCATAACATAAGGTCCTATAAACTACTAGATTGCGATCACAAATTATTTGGCCAAAAATAAATTGAATATATATAATTAGGGTTAATAAAGACCAGGAGCCGTTTACAGAGTTATAATCCGTTAGTTAGAAGTGAGCTGTTAGGTGAATGAGGGGTGGGGTGTTACAATTTGGTGCCGTGACCAGGATTTCATAACTATACCAGAATTTTATAACTATAACAAAAAAAAATATATATTTAAGAATAATAATAAAATCCCGCGAGTTAGTTTATCTTGATGAATTGGCAGAAAATAAACAAACAATAACTCTGTTCTTCATAACGGTTCTTTGGCTTTATTAGATTAGAGGTGGCTATTATTTAGTCACAATTTGCTGTCCGTGAAATGAGAGACGTGAGTTAGGAATGGTGCGCTATGGATGCGATTTTTAATAATAAAAAAAAATGGTTTTAAAAAAAAAAAAAAAATATTTAATTTTTAAAACTAACAAAAAAAAAGGGATGAAGCTTTATTTGTAGAGGAAGCGCAGCAGTAGAGTTTACCTGTGAAAAGAAAACATAAATTTACGCAAGTTCATTTTTCTGAGGAAAGAGAAGAGATAGTGTTAGAAGTAAATCTAGAATAATGAGTAAGTCTCTAAGAGGACGTAAACGAAGCCTAGCGGGCAAATCAATTGAAGTAGGAGTGGAAACTGTTCGCCAAGAAAGTCCAGTTGAAGCTTCTGATGATCATGTAGCTGAGGCACCGGCTGTAAAACATGCTAAGTTCACGGAGAAAGAATCAAGGGCAAAAAAAATACAAAGACGGTTTAATTTATCGTATGTTTAGACGTACTGTGAGTGTATTGACAAAGAAAATAAATGAGCTTAGTGACAAAATAGAAAATAAAGGATCGTCGGAAGTCAATGAGCAATTACCAAAGAATTTGGAAGAGATAGAAAATAGTCCTGAATCGCGAGTAAATGCGAATGTTGATAATTCTGAGAAAGGAATAGAAGGAGCTAAAGAAGGAGGGGACGATGTTCTAACTGAATCCCATAAAGAGCCTAATAAAAAGAAGTCTATAGAAGAGCACAGCCATGTTATTTACAATGTGAGAAATTTAAATTTTGAAAAACCTAAGTTCGGTCTGAATGAGAGCTATCATCCAGTCACCTTTCTAGAGGATTTAGAGAATTATTTGAAGAAGATGTCCAACGAGGAAAATGCTTTAGATCTTATTCAGGATTGTTTGGTTGGAGGAGCTCGAGACTGGGCTAGAATTTATAAAAAGAGATGGACTGGAATAAACGATTTCAAAGTAGACTTTTTAGCCACATTTTGGGGAGAAAAGGAGCAAAATGAATTGAGACGAAGCATAGTACAGGGAAGCTGGGATCGTCAAAAGACTCCGAGTATGTTAAAATACTTTCTGAATATTGTTGGGAAGGCCCAAATGCTTAATTTTCAAATGCCTGAGAAGCAGTTGGTGGCAGACATCATAAGGCATTATCCTAAATATGCTCAGCAGGCTTGGATGACATCCAAAATCGAGTCAGTTATAGAAACAGCAGAGTTTCTTAGAAATATGGATGACATTAGTAAACAAGAGCCAAGTAGTGGAGGAGCAGCAGGTTCATCGAAGTCTATTGCAAAATTTCGAAAAGAGAAGCAACCAGAATACACTAATTGGAGAAGACCATTTGCGCAGCAGAGGCCGAATTTTAACAATCAAAATACTAATGTCAACTCAATAAGTCATGAAGAAGCTACTGAAGAAGAATGTCAACAAATAGATTTAAATTAGGGGAGGCTGATAAATTTGTCTCCAAATCAGCTTCAACTATAGGGGACAAGATGTTGCGATTGATGAGTAGTATGGGTTGGAAAGCAGGTCAGACTTTAGGAGTAAATAATTCTGGTCTAAAACAACCATTAGCAACTAAACTTTTAGATAGGAAGAAAAATGAAGGATTAGGGTTTAGAGATATTGATCCAAAAGAAATATTAATAGAAAAGAAAATGGTCGATTTGTTAAAATTAAAAGTAGAGCAGTCACAATCAGAAGGAGTAAGCTATGAAGTGAATACATCTGTTTTCGAAGAGGATAAATTAGAACAAAATAGACGAGAAAACTTTAAATCAGAACTGATGCTGGGAGTATTTGATTATGAAATTGTTAGTTTACTAGATACAGGGAGCGATATAACTTGCATTTCGGAAGAGTTATACAATGTTTTAAAAAACAAGTATTCAGATTTGCCAGTTATGCCTATCAAATCTTTTAATGTAAGAACAGGAGTAGGACATAGAAGTGCGGATATTAAAAATATAGTGCTCTTGCCGTTAAAGCTGGGACGCTTTGTACAAGAAACAGCTTTCTTGATTGTTCCAGGGTTAATAAAACCTTTAATTTTGGGATTTGATTGGATGCAGTTGCACAAAATTATAATTAGTTTAGAACCAAAGACCAAAGGAGTAGTTATGTCTCAAGGGGAAGAGATTCAAATTTTAAAATTTTTTGATCGCGGGAAGGATAATTATATAGAGGAAGATTGTGAAGCAGTAGAAATAATGGAGTCAGTTAAGTTGTCAGAAATAAAAGTTGGAATTACTCTGCAGGAACAGGAACGAAAGAAGTTAGATAATCTAATGAATAAATACTCCTGTTTATTTTCATCAACATTAGGTAGAGCCAATTGTTATCAACATGAGATAAAAATGGAGCCTCATGTTCCAATCATTAAGAAAACTTATCCAGTGCCGTATGCTTATAGAGAAAGGGTAGAGGAAAAGTTACAGGAAATGGAGGGACAAGGAATAATAAGTAGAACAGCGACACCTTATTGCAGTCCTCTAACTTTTACTCTGAAACCAGACGGTTCAATACGTGTGCTCTTAGATGCCAGAGAGATTAATAAGTTTATGATTGCTGAAACGGAGAAGCCACCCTTACAATTAGATGTAATGAATTCATTTCATGGGGCTAGATTTATAAGTACAGTCGACCTGAACAATGCTTATTTCCAAATACCAATATCTGAATCTAGTAAGACATACACAGGCTTCACCTTTAATGGCAAATCGTATGTCTATAACGTGTTACCTCAAGGCTTAAAAACATCGGTCGGAAGTTTTAGTAGAGCCATGGATGCAATCCTGGGAGTCGAAGTACGAGAATTTTGTGTAAATTATTTAGACGATCTAGCCATCATTACAACGGGTACTTTAGACCAACATTTGGAACATATAGATATCGTTCTTGGAAAATTGAGAAAGGCTGGGCTGACTTGTAATTTAAAAAAGTGCAAGTTTTTGTGTAAAGAGGTTAAAATGTTAGGATACATTATTTCAACCGAAGGGCTTAGGACAGATCCTGAAAAAGTAAAGGCAATCCAAAAGTTTCCGACTCCAAAAAAGATAAAGAATGTTAGAGCTTTTCTTGGTTTCTGTAACTTTTATAGGAGGTTCATTCCCAATTATAATATACATATTCAACCATTGTGTGAATTACTAAAAAAGGACAAACGTTGGAAATGGGGTGAATTGGAACAAAAGGCTTTTGAAACAGTTAAGTCTTTGTTCATAGATACAATTCTTTTACATCATCCAGATTTCAATAAGACATATTATTTGCAAACTGATAGTTCAGGAATTGGAATAGCAGGATCATTGTACCAATTAGATGAAAAAGGGAATCAAAAAATATTGGGGTTTTACAGTAAAGCATTAAAAGGGGCTCAGTTAAATTGGACAGTTACTGAACAAGAATTTTATTCTGTGATTTGTTGTTTGGAGAAGTTTGAAACATACTTGAGGGGTTCAAAAGTAATTATCCGAACTGATCATAAAGCTTTGATTTTTGTTAAGAATTGGAAATTGTATAATGCAAGAGTAACGCGATGGATCAACTATTTAGAGCATTTTCAATATGAAGTTCAACATATTAAGGGTAGGGATAATGTAGCAGCGGATATTTTATCCAGATATCCTCCAGAAAGTGATTTTCTTCAAGAGGATAGAATAAATTTACCAGAAATATTGTATATGGGTTTAAAAGAAAACAAAGAATTACTTGTACGATTAAAAGATGCAGGAAAGTTGCAAAAACAGGATAAGGAAATTATAGCTATCTTGGATAGAATAAGCAAAAATGGGAAGGTAGGAGATAAGTTGGATAGGATAGTAGAGCGGTGTGCAATTAAAAATAGTGTATTATATTATTTGCCGGAGCGATCTAAAAATAAAGTTCTTTATTTACCAGAAATTTTAAAAGACGAAGTTATTAAACAAATCCATTTAGAGATGGGACATCAAGGAGCGTATAAAGTAATAAAATATATTAAGGATAGATTTTTCTGGAAAGGGATCACTAGAAGAGTTAAGCTCTTGCTTCGAACTTGTCACGAGTGTCAGATTACAAAGAGTAATACTACAAAACATGTGGGGCCATGTCGGTCAATAGTCACAAAAGAGATAGGAGATATAGTAATGGTAGATTTGTATGGTCCATTGCCGTCTGGAGCTTTCGGAATGAATTACATCTTAGTTATTCAAGATTCGTTTAGTAAATTTGTCAAATTTTACGAACTCAGGAAGGCTACGTCCAAATCGGTTATAGGAAAAACTAAAAGGTTCTTTGACATTATTAAACCAAAAGCAATCTTGTCAGACAATGGATCTCAGTTCGCTAGTAAACTTTGGAAAGAAAGTATGAGACAGGCTAACGTAAAAGTAATATATACTACTGTAAGGAATCCGCGCCCAAATTCCACTGAGCGAGTAAATAAGGAATTGGGTCGATTATTCAGAATGTATTGCAGAACGAACCACAAAGGATGGGTTACAGTACTACCAAAGTTAGAATCTCTTTATAATAATACTTTCCACGAAAGTACAGGTTTTACGCCTTGTGAAATTATGTATGGAGAACCTACGCAGCTTTCCTTTGATAAAGCGTTAAAAAAAGAAAAGGAAGTTTTAAACATAGAGGAAATTAGATTTAAAGCAAGAGTGAATTTACAAAAAGCTAGCGAAATGCGTCAGTTAAGATTTAATCAAAAATATAGATTAATTCAGTTTCAAGTGGGAGATTTAGTAAAAATAAGTCGTTTAAATAGATCCAATGCAAGTCAAAAAATTACAAAAAAGTTTGAGCCACTTTACGAAGGACCATATGTTGTAGCAACAAATCCTTATAGCAATGTTTACGTCTTAGTAGACCCTGTATCGGGTAAGGAGAGGGGAAAATTCAACACTATTCACCTCTCGAAATATTTTAAATAACTAGTTGGAATTCCTTACATGGTTGAAGATGATTTGGGGTATGAAGCACAAGATTTGGAATTTTTTTAGTTATTTTATTTATACTAGGGAGTATAAGAATTTGTGTTTATTTACTTATACAAATTTTGTTTGTGTAATAGACAATACTTAAGGCTTAGGATCCTTTGTAATTAATTTCTTTTTTTTTTGATAAAAATGTAGAACTTTTATTTTTGCTCAAAAAGGAGTAGCTAGCGTCGTAATGTAATTGAAAATCTAAGGAAGGAGGTAATAAGTTAAGAAACATTTATGTTTGTATAAAATAATAAGACAAGAAATTCAATAAAGTTCATTTTGGTTTATATAGAATCCGTTGGGCAACGGGAAAGGCTCATATATATTAATCATTCGGACTTTCTTCAATTAAAAAGGGAGCATCTTGTAGCTCTTATTTTAAATAAAATTAAAAGGTTAATTGACAAATCCGTTGATAAGTATATATGGAGGGGAGAGTGGCGGCCTTTCAAAAAAAAAAATAGTTATGCAATTCAATCTATTAATTCTGTAGGAAACTAATTTTCATTTTTTATGATGATGAAATAAGAAATGCGTTTGGAAGTATAAATGGGGGGACTGGGAAGCTTCAGAGAAATAATTAAGTAAAATCCTATAATGTAAAAACAAGAGGTTAAAGAATGATTACTTACTAGGAAAAGAGCGCTTTAAAAAATTCATCCGTCAGCGGAGGTTCGTTTTGCTGAAAAAAAAAGGGAAGGAAATAAAATTATAAGAAATTTTTAAATTCTTCTATTCAGTAAATACTTCACAAAAAGGAAAAACTACAAATAAATAGGGTTGATTACTTACAAAGGAGGTGTCTGATTGCGGATCGGGAGGAGGCTCAGAGGTTTTTCTGGATGTTTGGTTCTGGGTTAGTTTCTAAAAGGGGAAAGGAGTTTTCCGTTGTTAGTTGGAAACAGTGTTAGATGAAGGATAAGAACGGATTATGTGTACGGGGTCGTGTATGTTTGAGTTCGAACATGGTTGCATGATCGTCGAATATATGCAGCATAGGGCTTGCGACTCAGAGAAATGTGTATGTGCTATTACTACTGCAGCCTATTTGCGTCCCACTGCTGGGCACAGGCCTCCCTTCATCATGAGAGGGTTTAGGGCTGTAGTCCCCGCGCGGGCCTAGTGCGGATTGGGGACTGCACACACATCTTTGAATTGCTTCGCAGATGCGAGCAGGTTTCTTCATGATGTTTTCCTTCACCGAAAAGAGCAATGGTCGGTTCAAATTGAATTTCGCACATAAGTGGACTTGGAGGGGCGAGCCGGGATCGAGCCCCGACCCTCTGCATGAGAGGCGGTAGGTCGAATCGGGGACACAACTAGATATCTATCAAATCAAATGAAAGAAAACTAAAAGATGGGTTGAAATGTTGTGTGTAAGTGTTGCTTCAGAGAGTGATTTGTTACGGGTGGGTAAGGATTTGTTTTATAATAAATGTTAAAAGGTGGTGATGGGGGGGGGGTTTTAAAAGGTTTGTTAACTTACTGCATCTCGTAACCTTTTTTTTGATTGGAGTTTTAACATATTCTTGATTTTTAATTTTAGGTCCTTTTCAGGCATTTTCCAGTTATGTTTCTCCTGCAGTTTGTCTAGAATCTTTTCTCTGCATTTCCCTTTGTAGGTCCTGCAGAGGAAGTTGATGTTCTTTGAATCCCAGAGGCATGGGTATTTTTTGATCTCTTCTTCGACTTGAAGCTTAGTAGGCTCCATTTTGCTTTCTAAAGTGATAATGTGCTGAGGAAACAACAGGGGTTGCTATGATACTCCTAGGTCTAAGTTCAAATTATTCTGTTCTAATTTTCAAAAAGGGAAAAGAAATGAAATCGGAAAATTATAGTCTATTCCGCGGTAGATGGGTGCGAGTTTTGTCACTTAGTGATTGTAAGGATGTTTTAGAATTTTAAATCATCTAATTAAATATATTTAAGGCAGAGTTGACAGCGTCTGAACCAATTTTGATGAGTTTTGGTTTTGGATTTTTGTCTCCGTCCCAAGAGGGATATGGGCAAATGTGTATATAGTGTGTAATAAATACCATGGTGAGCTTATAATTTGTTATTACAAAATTATAAGCTATTGCATTATATGTTTATTGTAGCTAATATCAGTTAATTACTTATTTTCTTCATTTAGAATCGCCGAAATTTACGTTGCAAAAAGATAGTTTTTTTAATAACTTCAATAATTTCGACGCATCCTTTTAGATGGAATGTAGTATAGTGCGCCATGCAAAATGCACTCGTCATTTGTCAGTCGATGACTTGGGGCATTTTATTCAAGGTTTGAATAATTAGCATTGGAAGTGGCCAGTGTTAAAAAGAAGATTAAATTTGCATATAAGGTTGGACCTTAATTAGTTAGAATACAGCTGTTGTTTCGGGGCTTTGCTTGGAAAATTTTGAGTAGTAAATATTAAACATGGTGATTGGTTCCAAAAGGTAATTAATTATTTTTCTAAATATATTTGTGATGTTTTAGGGATTTTAATAGTTTAATTATTTGGGGGTCGGTTTAAAATAAAAATAGAAAGAAAAGAAAAGCAACTTGAAAATTGAGGGAAGGGATTTCAAACCAAAAATTTATCTGAGTTCTAGGTCGCGATAACATTTAGACAAATCTTCGTATTAAATTAAATGTCATTAAAAGTTACAAAAAAAAAGAGGTCCTTATTTCTATATTAAGTTGCTGATTTGTACTGGGGATATAAAAAAGAGATTGAGGAGGGAAGCTAATGAAGAATGTGGTTTTTTATTATGGCTTTATGGATATTGGAAGTAAGGGTACTTTGTTTGTTGATTGATAATTAAGGGAAGTTTAGTTAAAAGTGGACCCTTACAATTTAGCAGCTTTTATGAATAAGGAACTCGGGTAGTTGGCATTCGTTTCTTGTAAATTTACAGACAAATGAATTCTTTGTGAGGATGAGTTAGGTTAGGTCAGAAAGACAATATCAGTGTTTATACTGACCACAGGGAATTCAGTACTCTACTCGTTGTACAAATTTTTATATCGGCAACTATACATACTCCGAATGAGTAATGGTCTTTCTTTGAATAAAGTTTTGAGCTGAATATTTGGCCTAAGAATGGATATATTTGTAGCTATTTAAAGTTTTGGAGGTCTATAAAGGAACTTGATGCTCGTCCATGTACTGCAATTGGAAAAAAAAATTGCGTCGGAAGGGAATCATTTTACGGTTAGCGTAAAGATCAGCCTAGCACAACTGATTTTTCCTTGATGGATTTTCAAATCCTTGTGAAAATTATATTTATTCAAGTCCAAAATATTAAAAGCTTGAAATCAGAGTTCTAGTTGAGTCCATTGGTTATTTGGTATAAAAACACATTACACTATAAAAAAAAAAAAAAAAAAAAACAATCAAGGGAAAAATGCTAACTAGCTGTTGAAAAAATATTTGTGATTTAGAAAGGTTTGAAATAATTTCCTTCAGTTAAATTTTACGTAAATTATTTGGGGTCGAGCTGTAACAGAACAGACTGCTTTAAGCTGTTTGTTACATCACAAATATTTTAGATCTCTTAAGGAATAGATAAAGTCTTCTTATTATTTGAATACTGGCTTCTCCCCGCAACACCGCCTGTGAGGAATTCGGTTGTCGCGCTTCCGCGGGAATTATGTGTTTTTTCGGGATGAAAGGTATCCTGAGTCCTTTCTCGGGATCCCGGCTATCTTCATTTCAAATTTTATCCAGATTGTTTCAGTAGTTGAGGCGCGAAGAGGTAACAGACAGTCAGATAGACAGACGAACCGACCGACAGACAGAGTTGCTTTCGCATTTATAATATTAATATGGATTTGTAGTTTAGTTAACTTGAGTCGAGACTTCCACCACCTTCACAGCAGACTCAGAGTGATTCGAGACTTCGCGCGCGTTTTGAATTGCCTTTCGGATGCGTGCAGGTTTCTTTACGATGTTTACTTTCATCGAAGAGCGAGATGGCCTTCTGTTGGCCCTCATGAAGTTGATTTTTGCACATAAGTGGTACTTGAGGAGCAGACCGGAAAAGAGTCTATGTTCTTCTGCATGAGAGGTGGAAGGACGAACTACTGGGATACTATGACTTATTGATATTGCTTATGTGGAGTTCGGATTCACTCGATTACGCGGATGCCTTACATTTTCCAAGGATGAGCTATAGTCTATGTTTCTCCCAGGGTTCGGAGGTATATTTATATCAAGTTTCATTAAAATCTGTTCAGCCATTTCGGCGTAATTTAACAAGGCGAACGAAGCGAACGGAGCGAACGCAGCGAACGGAGCGAACGGAGCGAACGCGGCGAACGGAGCGAACGGAATTTAGTATAAATAGCGGAGGGTTTTGATTGACAGGGGTTAGTTATTACTTGGTCTTCGTATGGGAAGCATCTCCCTTGTATCGTTTTAGAGTGTAGTATTTCCTTATATTTTATTGTATTTCTGTGTATTAATGTGATTGTTTCAGATGGATTGATGGAGCAAGGGTTTAGCATTCAGTTCAGTTGGAACATGCGAACCATAGTAAATGTAAATGTCATAACAAAATGGATTTTGCCTTTTGTTGTTGTTTTGCATTAGGGCTGGCGTAGTCCGGGGCCTACAGTTGGAATGGAAACTGACTGTGACAACGAAGTTCCTCCTAAAACTCATCCGTTTGAGTTCCCCAAGATGTGGCTCTTTTGGGGCATGATTGCTATGAATGATAACCATGGGTTATTATGAATCGCAACTCATGAGATCTTCCACACACGGTGGAGTACTGGACAGTATGCGGGGTCTAGACAGTGATTCTCTCAACTGTACTTGCTTGCCGTGGTCCCTCTTTATCTATATATTTATTTATTCGCACAACATAAGTAGGGAATCCTGTGGCCCCTCTTCTCTCCCAACCCTCTCGGTTGCTGTGGGGGCCTAACGCCATTTCAGCGGCACAACACCGGGTGATAGTGTCAGGTTTTTTAGAGGTAACCCGAACCTCGCACCGAATAGCCTTATATCAGCTTAGAAACTTAACATTGCACTGAGTTAAGTTACATCACACATCACACGTTTAAAAGTAAATGTGAGGCGCGGCGTGGCCTCTAGCTTTGCAAACATTAGCCTAGGGTATCAGGGAACTATGTGTAGGATACGGAATTTTCATTAACTACTACAAATCTCCATTAACCTAATCTTCAAAGCATAAAAGGTAGTTTACCTTATGCAGCTTCTCATCTAGTGGAAAGAATTTTAACTGAGGATCAATAATTTTAAATAGTAATCAAAGTTTTGATTTATTATGATTTGTTTGTACGCAAAATAAGTACACAAATCTTCAAGTATATTTTTATCAATTGATTGAGTCATACTGGGTCATATGTACCTTCTCAATCCTTGTCTTGGTCGCTCGAAATCAGACATATTGATCGACAGAGTCACTGACTAATCATTTGTTATTTTATGCTAATAACCTCAGTCATAATGTATCAGAACTAAGTGGAAAATCTATCCTTATAGAAAGACAAAAGTGTCTACTTACTTCAGTTAGAAAATTTGAAGCTAGAACTGAGAACAAATATATCTGCTGACCAATTTTGGTCTTTAACTAATTATTTTATATGAGCTCAGAATGGCTTTTAAATAAAGAACTTAGCTGGTCAGACCCCATCCAAAACAAGGATTAATTTGGAGATGTGTTTATAAAGTCGTTGGACAAGAAAGCTTTTGATACTCTAGAAATCTAGTTACAAGTACTGAATCCTTAATCCAAATGAATCAATGTTATATCCGACCACCTGGTAGGGGAATTAGGTAGGGAATCTGATAATTATTTAAATTCTTAAAAATAAATTAAACAATAATCTATTCTTGCTTAATAACTTTAATAATTGAACATTCGCTAATCCATAATATATCATTCTTATTCACGTTAAAAGTCCTTGAGTTATTTACGGCTCATAACATAAGGTCCTATAAACTACTAGATTGCGATCACAAATTATTTGGCCAAAAATAAATTGAATATATATAATTAGGGTTAATAAAGACCAGGAGCCGTTTACAGAGTTATAATCCGTTAGTTAGAAGTGAGCTGTTAGGTGAATGAGGGGTGGGGTGTTACAGTGTTCACCTTTATAGTGGGATTTTAATTGTAACTTATGATGCAGAGGATTAATTACCTTCTTTAATCTTCTCGGCATTCACTAAATAACCCAGGAGGTGGATTGTAAGTCCGTTATCTGGTACCTTAACATAATATTATTAATTAATGCTCGAACGATCTAGTTTTTATTTTATTTTCCAATACTTCATTTGCATGGCCTCGTAATGGACGTGTAGTAGGCTTAGCCGTCATAATAGGAAAGAACAAAGCCGCCATAGACGGCCCTGTAGAACAATGTAGGGCCCTCGGGTCAAGTGCTTGGACAAAGTATTCCGGCCCGTGGATGCGCGGCTTTATTCTTTAAAATGTTTGCATAGGTATATTTTTATATAATTTATTTTTTATCCAATCTCTCAAATACGGTGATGATGATGACGAATTTCCTTTCTTCTGCGTTTTTTTAGATCTTATATTTTTAATCTGTGGAAATAAAATAAATGAGCTGTGTAATTTTTTTAAATATACTACACAGGTGGCTGTCAAGCGTAACAAAGTAAATAATATCTAAAAAAATATGAATCTCTCTTCAGATGCTGGGTCAGCCCAACGTGAGTTCGCTCGCCGAAGTTTTTTGCAGAACCAATATCGGCAGACAGAGCGAGTTTTCCTCAAAAATCGGTCAGTTTATTGAGTGAAATCGTGCGTGATACCCACCGAACTTTACGGGCTTAATTAAAATGCAAATGAAATAGGGCAGCGGCTATTTTACGAGGAAGTGAGGCTTTGCGAAACCCACAAAGCGACGTAAATCTCGTTCTGATCTCTGTAGGTATACACACTAGCTACTCATCCCTGCTTTGCATATTATGTACTAACGGCTTGGCTATGACTTCGCGCGACACCGGCAGCTATGGAGTGTGGAATGTGTCTTGGTAAGGAGCGCAATCTTATATGGTGAAACAGTTGAAAACGTGTCCAGCGGATTTGATAAGCAACAAAACAAAACACACTCTCTTCACAACCGTTTTTGCTGCGTTTTCCCCTCAGCAGCGCCATCTGAAGGCGCTACTGCAGACTATCCGCCTAGGTGGCTTGACTGGAGTGGCGACCGCAGCGCCCCCAATCTACCGGATTTGGTGTCCACTTTTGAAATTATAAAGATTGCGGTCCTTTACTTCAACCCTCCATACCGGCAGCGGCAGCGGCAGAGGGCGATTTACTGACATATTGCGCGTGACGGTGGACGCCACGATGGCTCAATGACGTGTCGTAAAACGCTCACCGCTGCCGCTGTCACGCAAAGTCGTGGCCGTAACGGTTGGGCCTGTGCGAGTGGCACGAAATCGGTCTGAATGGCGCGCCTTGGGGGAGGCTTATGTCCAGCCAGTATACGTCTTTCGGCTGAAATTATGATGTCTAAGGACATAATTATGCAGACGGCGTATTGTACGCCAAGACAGCGCGAGTTTCATGTTGTTGTCTCGCCTAATTTCTATACACTTGAACAGGACAGCGTTACTGCGAACACGGTTATAAACTACGGCGTCTGCCCAGGCGGTTGGTATATCCGAGCAAAGCAAAGAAGGGGTGGGCAGCTAATTTAATGAGATTTGTGTTAGTTTGTGGAATAAATAAGTCGAGGTCATAGGCTAGGCGCTTCTTTGCCATGACGTAATTTCATATCGTGCTTTTGTGTAAGGGTCCCCCAATGAAGAAAATGACATTGTAATATAATTTTATTTTATTACTTAGGATTACAAAATTGCTATAAGTGTCGATAACACTTACAGCAATTTTGTAATCCTAATAATAATAATAATAACTTTGTACTTAACAATATATTTGCATGTATCATATGTACGAAGCGCAAATAAAGATCTCTCTCATTCTCTCATTCTCATATGGCTATGCATATAAACGATTCGAATTTGAATTACAATATAGCTATGCGTCTTGATAAATATACAAAAAAATATAAATAAATAAATAAATAACTTGGGACATTTCACACATATTGACCTAGCCCCAAACTAAGCAACGCTTGTATTATGCGTGCTAGACAACGATATAAATACTTATATAGAGAAATATATACATATGTAAATACTAAACATCCATGACTCGAGTACAAACATTCGTGCTAATCACACAAAGTTTGCCCCTAGCGGGATTCGAACCCGCGACCGTCGAAACAGAACGCAGGGTCGCTTCCAACTGGACCAATCCGGTCGTCAGTCATTAGCTACATTTATATACATATGTATCAGATTCGTTTTATACGTATTATCGTGACCTAATAAATATTTTTGCAGAAAATTGCAGCAGCAGATTGCCAAGAAATGCAAAATGCTATTCCTCGGTGGATGATACGACTGTGAGATCACGCTCGTGTAATTTTCTCTTTCTAATTCCACATGGAACATACGACTTTTCTAACCGTATCTGCGTTTCAAGATTAACAGAGATAAAAATAGTTCCCCCAGTAGGACCTTTAACTAACATTACTACAGCAGAATCTAATGCTCCCAGATGGCAATGCTTGACTTAACTTATGATCCTACTAGCTACTGCCCACGACTTTGCCCGCGTGGAATTCGGTTATCGTGTTCCCCCGGGAACTATGCGTTTTTTCGGGATAAAAAGCCTATGTCCTTTCCCGGGACCCCAACTATCTCCATACCAAATTTCATCTCAATCGGTCCAGCGGTTGAAACTGGAAGAGGTAACAGATAGACAGACAGACAGACAGACTAGTATGGATATGGAAGTCCCCTCGGTGGAGCAGTACAGTTGAGTCTCCACCTCCATCGGTCTTAATCATTGGGCTTGATTTCGCTCTTATGATGTTGATCTTTCTAATGGCAAAAATTGAACAAACCTCGATTTCTTTCTGCGCAAATAACCTTTACACTTTACAGTTACTTTTTTACTTTACTACAAAGCGTAGCAAATTTCATCTGAATCGGTCCAGTTGTTTCGACATGAAGGAAGGACAAACAAACAAACAAACAGACTTTCACATTTATAATATTAAGTACCTATGGATAGAGTATAGATTTTCTCTACTCATTATTAATCAGTTATTTTCCTGCCTCTATCTTATTAACGTCAAAATCTGTCATGTTTGAGGCCGATTAATTTCAGTTTAGAAAATATAATCTGCAGCCGACGGCCCGACGACAGGAAATTGAATCAAACAAATCCTAAACTCTTAACTTGGCGATGAGGAAATGGGTTGTTTTTGCAGTCCGGGTATTATGAATTTTACATCAATGACCGGAAATTGCAATAAAAACAGTTTTACGTAAGGTTATAGGCACACATTTACTCAATCAACTTCAGAAAATCCATTAGGTTCTGTTCTGCGGCTGTTGTGTTCCGGTAGGGGGTCAAGGCAGGCGGTGAAATTTCTGGTACTAAGGCATTCCATCTTAGGCCTCGGAATAGGCAACACATTCGAGATCATAATTATGGTTTCTTAATGGGGATCATAGGATTTCGGTGTCCATGGGCCGCAGTGACCACTTAACATGCCTATACCATTGCCATAAAATATACAATAAATATGTTAAAGGTAAGCTACCTCAGATCTTCATGGTTTATGGCAATTATGGACTAACTTGTCTGCTGTCGCGGCAATCAGAGAAATGCCTGAGGCGTAGGACCAACTTGTGTAGCGATTTTTTGAGAATTCTTATAACTCTTATAAGCTGTTATAACAAGCAGTGGACGTCTTTCAGTCGACATGATGAGCATTTGAATTTCAGCCACCACCTGCACCATCACTTTACGGCCCACTGCTGGGCACAGGCCTTCTTTCATCACGAGAGGGTATGGGCTATAGTCCATGCGGGCCCAAGGCGGATTGGGGGTTAAATTAAGCGCACGGTCACAACGATGTATGCTACGTGGGTTCATTGTACTTATATTCTTTGTGCGTAGCTCGGCCGTGCGCATCAGTGAGGTTCCGGCATAAAATACTTTCATTCACGGATAAGTGTCAATAGGCATTTTACAGACATTAGACTTACTCAGTAAGATTAAAATGTATAAATGAGATAACACCGAGGCACGTAACAGTGTTCACGCGTTCGAATACGTCCGTCCACGGTGGGCCCCCCATAAATTCGATTTTACGACTTTATTATAATATACTTTGAGGCAATTTCGCTCAGGCGCGCCTGTGAGGCTTTTATTTCGCACATTCAATTTACTCGTGACTTCGAACGTTATATTGTTCGCCCAGGTGCGTTTTGAATTTCATCATCATCATCATCATCATTTCAGCCGATAGACGTCCACTGCTGGACATAGGCCTCCCCCAAGGCGCGCCACTCCGACCGATCCTGTGCTACTTCACGAGGTCGTCGCTCCATCTTGTTGGAGGCCTACCGACAGCTCGTCTCCCGGTTCGCGGACGCCACTCGAGAACTTTCCGGCCCCATCGGCCATCAGTCCTGCGAGCAATGTGCCCCGCCCACTGCCACTTAAAGTTCGCAATTCTTCGGGCTATGTCGGTGACCCCAGTTCTGCTGCGGATATCCTCATTTCTGATTCTATCACGCAGAGAAACCCCGAGCATAGCCCTTTCCATTGCCCTCTGAGTGGCTTTGAGCCTTTTTATGAGACCCATCGTGAGCGCCCACCCCACGTCTCGGAACCATAAGTCATCACTGGCAACACACACTGGTAAATTAGTACAATATGAGAAAACATGTGTTTTACTCAAATATATAGGCAAAACTAGAGATCCTGAAGACGCCGCATCGGTGAAGTTCTGCATTGAAAGAATGCTGCTAAAAATAACGGGACAGGCTGTGTGACAAGTATATAGATATATTTACTTATTTATTATTATTTATTTATAGATATATGTATAAGTACGCACATGATGCGGGAATAACAACCGTGATGACATCTTTCAGACGTCAAGTCCAGTTGACATCCAATATCATCACTACATAGTCACAGAATATTTAATAGTACTATATACAGGATGGCCACGGAATCAACCGCCTGAATGTAGCTGATGCGCAACTCGCGCCCAATTCGCCCTTACCGTCATTTGTTGCGCTTCAACCGCTGGCTGGACCGAATAAGTTGAAATTTGGCATGGAGATAGTTGGGGTCCCGAGAAAGAACATATGCTACTTTTCACCCCCAAAAAATGCGTAGTTCCCGCGGGAACGCGATAACCGAATTCCACGCGAGCGAAGTCGTGGGCAGAAGCTAGCATATTTATACTTACTTAGTTGATCGCTGATTGTCCACACTGCCGGAGATCTGATCTTCGGCTGTGGTACCAGTCCCTAAATGACGAAGCATTGCATATAAATTGAACTCTGACTGAAAAAAAAAACATCGTAACAAAAATAGCAGTAACTACTCGTACGGTCGACATCAGAGAAATATATTTACACTTTTTCACCCCATTCCGTTGCATTAAGGTCCTAAAGTGTAAATATCTCTTTGACGTCGACTGTACCTGCAGTTTAGAGAAACAAAGACGAATAAATCGTATTCGACTAGTTGTTTCGATACAAAGAGACATATTCGGATATCCCCAACTCAGGCCAGAGTCATCCCACTTTGTGTAGTCGCAGACTCGTACACGGGTAATGCTGTGCTGTGATTGGGTTATCTACCCTGACCTCTGCCAACAGCGTTACCTTTGACCAATTAAGTGATGCATGTCCTTTAGTCTGCGATGTAGGTGAACGATATTTGGTATAAATAAACAAGATTATTATATGTACCTACATAATAACCACAACAGCAGGCCGCATCTCATAACGAGTGAGGGGGCTTGGACGATAGTCCCCACGCGGGCCCAGTGCGGATTGGGGACTAATGTACTTGTCATGTCATTACGTTATTGCTTACCAAAATACCTACCTAGGTATTTCTATGAAGGCGCTCTGTCAGTCGGTAGGTCCCAAAAACTTGAAGCGACGTCCTGGCACACGGCGGACACGGCCTATAAAAGCACGATTTCGAACACAATTCGAATGAAGTGTCAACGTACAAGGACGTCAGTGTGCGTGCGAGGACATATGTGCACTTATAAATGTGTGTGTATCACTTCGCGGGCCAACGATTCACTCACCATCTCCGGATGGAACAAATGACGGTAAGGGCGAGTTGGAATCGAGTTGTGCTCCGACAAGATTCAGGCGGGTTTTCTGTGTCAACAGTAATGCGAAATTAACCCTATCTGTCTGTCTCTTACTACTACTTAATTGATTTAGATGAAATTTGCTATGGAGATAGTTCGAGTACAGGGGAAGGACACAGGCTATTGCTATCCCGAAAAAGTCATAGTTTCGCGGGAACGCTATAACCGAATTCGACGCGAACGTGGTTGCGGACAAAATAGTGTACGTAGTATCTAATCCACTGTGGTGGCCTAGTGGTTCGATCTACCGCCTCTCATGCCGAGGGTCGGGGTTCGATTCCGGCTCGCACCTCTAAGTATACTTACGTGCGAAATTCAATTTGAATTTACCACTGAGCTTTTCGGTGAAGGAAAAACATCGTGAGGAAACCTGCACGCATCTGCGAAGTAATTCAAAGATGTGTGTGAAGTCCCCAATACGCACTGGGCCCGCGTGGGGACTATAGCCCAAACCCTCTCGTGATGAGAGGAGGCCTGTGCCCAGCAGTGGGACGCAAATAGGCTGTAGTAGTAGTAGTAGTATCTAATCTAATATATAAAATTCTCGTGTCACGTGTTTGTTAATCGTGCAACTCGCGCCCACTCGCCCCGTCATTTGTTTCATCCGGAGATGGATAGAGTAACTAGATCATTGGCCCGCGTAGTGGTAGAGACACATTTACAAGTGTACAGACGTCCTCGCACGCCCACAGACGTCCTAGCGCGCAACATTGACACTTCATTCGAATTGTGGTCGAAATCGTGCTTTTATAGGCCGTGTCCGCCCTATACTGTTGATAAAATGAGTATGCATACTTAGTATAGATTCTATTTGAACGTTTTCAAATTGTCCTTAAAGACTAAAGAAAGCAGAGCCCTAATAATCGTACCCGGAAATGATTGTTTTAACCCTAACCACACCTAACGATCCGTTTTTGCAGCTTAAAAAAGTTTCAACTAATAAAACCATTCCCCCTCTCGGAGTCATTTCCAGTTTTTATTCAATAGAGAAAGTAATCAGTGATTCATAACATGTTACACTCGGGTTGGAAAATTACGTTATCCCTTTTTCTGCTGAATCTTATTATACTATGAATATGAAATTGTTGAGTTAGCGAGGTTTTTTTTTTCGGTCAATGTCGGCTTGAAAGTGAAACCAAATTTTCTTGATGTCGTTTTGTTAATCTTAGTTGTGTTACATTAATTTTAAGTTATAATTTTTTTAATTCAGAAGTATGTTAAAAAAATAGGTACCTAGGATTTTTAACGGTATAAAGCAGTTTTTTGATCATTTTAAGAGGGTTTACTCCGAAAGTTGGCAACGTTGCAAATAGCTGTCAAATATTTCGCTGTTTTTATTAATTTCTGAATATACTGAATGAAAACATGAATTATCGCTCTATGGTTGAATAAAACATTAACTATGGATTGCAACAATTAAGTATCTTAGGAACACGAAATTCTCTCTCTTCTGAAAACTTTCCATCGCAGTTTCCATGCATTATAATGTAATCCTATCATTTGAATGCCTAACCAACAAATATAAAACGAGACGCGTCATTCAACCATAGAATGATATACCTATTCCTTTTTAATTCAGCAATGTTGAAAAAATAATAAAAACAGCGAAAATTTTGACAGCTATATGCGACGTTGCCATTAACTTTCGGGATAAACCCTCTTAAGTTACAAAGAGCATGCTGCCTTGAGATCTGTTTTATATTTAACAGCTATTAAAATTTATGTTCGGCAGTTTACATTTTTTACAACGTTTTTATTGAGTCGTCATGTATTATAAGTAACTAACAACACTATGTAAGGAATCTTGGCAAGCTAAATTTTACCCACTTCTAATGATCGTATCATGATGAAACTTGGCACGTATATGTAACTTGGATGACAATGCAATAATCTGGTAGCACCGAGCTGATCTGATGATGGAGCTTGGAGGTGGCCACGGAAAAATCAAAGCGTTGTTTTAGTGTTTTAAACTATTTATTCTATTCGACTGAAACTTCCATCTAAATGATTTTCAATTTAATCAATACTAGCTTCTGCCCGCGACTTCGCCCACGTGGAATTCGGTTATCGCGAACTACGAGTTTTTCCGGGATGAAAAGTAGCCTTTCCCGGGACCCCAACTATCTCCATGGAAAAATGTCATCTCAATCGGTCCAGCGGTTGAAGCGTGAAGAGGTAACAGACAGACAGACAGACAGAGTTACTTTCGCATTCATAATATTAGTATGGATGACTCAATAATGGGTGAACTTCACGCAGCGGGCGTACAGCGACCTCCGGATGCAGTACAACAACGCCTTCAGGATGTTGATGCGGCTGCCTCGCCAGTGTAGTGCCTCGGCGATGTTCGCGGAGGCGCGGACGGACGGAGACTTCGCGGCCGTCATGCGCAGACGGCGCGCCTCCGTGATCCGCCGCTGGCGAGCCCGCCCCAACAGCATCCTGTACGCGTTGGTGGACAAGTTAATTTATTATATTATTATTTTTATTGTATTAATAATTGACTAACACTAATTTTAAAATTTCCTTGCAACTAACATCTATGGACAATGTCCGAAATAAATGTTTTTTATTCTATTATGTCTTACTAGCTTCTGACCGCAACTTCGTACGCGTGGAATATAAAATTGCCGATAACTTTTCTTTCCGACATCCGATTTTAATCAAACATAGCTTATATGTTGCTCCAAATGATGTTATATCTACCCTTGAAAAAGGCATTCAAATCGGTTCAGTAGTTTCGGAGATTAACTCTAACAAACAGACAGACAGACAGACAGACAGACAGAAAATATTTCTAAAAATCGCTGTTTTTTGGTCTACCATACATCTTTAGACCCCCGTTCCTTTTTTACCCGACTGCGCACCGCAAAGGAGGGTTATGTGTTTACCTGTCTATGTATGTATGTATGTATGTATGTATGTATGTATGTATGTTTGTTCCTTTGTGGCACACTAGAGATCAAACGCGTGGGTCGATTTTAATGAATCATACGTCAATCGATTCGTCTGAATTGCGCGAGTGTCACTGAAGATATGAAATTTATCAAAATTCAAAATGGCGGCTACCAGACGCCATATTGTACAAAATAAAAAAATAAAAGTCAACCAACTATGGCATGTGAGGTATCGTTGAATAGGTATTTAAAAATCATTATTAGGTTTCTTTGACCATTTTTCAGACAAAAGAACCGTTTATGATTTATAACGATTCAAAGTTCCTTTCGTAAAGTAGGTATCCACCCAGTAGTACATCCGTTCGAATTAGCAACACAGGAAATAATCTAGACCAACGAGTCTTCAAGCAGGTCACGACGACTATAAAATACTTAATAATAATGTTTTTCATAAATCTCAAACTTCAATCAAGTACGTACGCATGTGCAATGTAGTGTACCAGTAGCGTCATCTATCCGTTGACTTGAAGACTTTTAGTTTCGTTATTACATTTAAAGTGTCAATAGTGTGTGTGATACAGTGAAATATAACCTAATTGATTATAGGTACCAATTAGGTACACTAGTCAGTACTCAGCGCTCGTAAATAAATAAAATAGCTACCTAATACTCTTATGTAGTACCAGTAGCGCCATCTATCGGTTGACTTGAAGAATTTTAATAGGTTCAGGCTTATGTAGCGTTTTGAGCCGGGTTAGGTCTCTAGAGGGATTAATAATCAGTAATTTAGATCATCGCAAGCTACTTAATAATCCCCACGATAGCAACTCTCTCCATGAAATGACAAGATTGCGGAATTTACGGTCTTTTAATCCCTAACTAAAAATAATAAAATAAAAAAGTTAATTAAAAAAAACAAAAAACCCGACTGCGTAAAAACTAAAAAGAAAAAAACAAGACTACTTAGTTCAGTAGTAGCTAGGATTATGTTAAGTAATTGATTGCTATTGAGGAATCTAAAGATGCCTACAGTCGGGACCCATTTAAAATCTAGGTTAAAATGTTACAAATAATGGGTCCCGATAGTAGGCATCTTTAGATTCCTCAATAGCAATCAATTACTTAACATAATCCTAGCTACTACTGAACTAAGTAGTCTTGTTTTTTTCTTTTTAGTTTTTACGCAGTCGGGTTTTTTGTTTTTTTTAATTAACTTTTTTATTTTGAACTTCTCTTTCTATGTACAGACACGCCGGGTTCTGCTCTTTTATTATAGTATAGATAGATAATGCTATGTAATATTTGGTATATTCAATGTTGCCTCGTAACAAAGAGAAAATGCGTCAAACTGCATTCAGCGCGATAAAGTTGTCTCACCTTAACTAGGTATAGGCCTTGCGTAGAGTCGTACCAACTTCGGAAGTTCAACCAAACTAACGTATTATTATATGATGCGGTGGGTGACGGTTTATAGAGAAGCTCGGTCTTGACTTTAGTTGGTTTATAATGAATATAACTAGGTACAACGAAATCGGTCGGCTTCTGCAACTGGAGTGAAACTAAATATACTTCATTCATTTTATACACACAACGTCCTAATCCATGTAAAGAAGCTATCCTAAGAGCAGTAAAAAAGCATTTTTTTATATCATTGGTGGGTTAACGAGCACACAGGCTACCTGATAGTAAGCGGTCACTGCAGCCAATGGACACTGAAATCTTATGATTTCAACAGTGTGAGAACTGCTATTTGGAGTCAGACTAGAGGGAAAAGACGGTAGTACCACCCCGGACGGACCTGGCACCAGGCCCTACCACCGTTAAAGTATGCTACTACAACAGCCTATTTACGGCCCACTGCTGGGCACAGGCCTCCTCTTATCACGAGAGGGTTGGGCTATAGTCCCCACGCGGGCCCAGTGCGGATTGGGGACTTCACACACAACCTTGAATTACTTCGCAGATGCGTGCAGGTTTCCTCACGATGTTTTCCTTCACCGAAAAGCACAGTGGTTAATTCAAATTGAATTTCGCACATAAATAATTTCAGAGGTGCGAGCCGGATTTGAACCCGCGACCCTCTGCATGAGAGGCGGTAGGTCAAACCACTAGGCCACCACGGCTTCTAAGTAAGTAAGCGGCTTCTTCTTAAAGTATGCATTAAGTACTATATATGTACAGGTCCCGTAGCCCCTTTTAAATGTACATTTAAAATTATATGGAGCTTCTCAAAGCTCCGTCTCTATGGGATTATACATTTTAATCTCATCTTCTTGCCAAAGCATGGGCTTACTGTTGAGCGAATACTTACGTAACTCCACTTACCGACTCTCTCTGTGTTTTTCTTTGGGTACTGACCCTTTTAATGTCATCGGATCATCTTTCTAGTGTTCAGTTCACTCATTATTTTCCTCGTGCACATAATTTCAAAATTGTTAACGAAATTAAGCACGTCTCGAGCACATGACATTGCGCGTTTAAATCAAATATTACGTGGCCCGCTTTAAATTTCTATGTTTGTGCAGGGATTGAAATAGTAATCCTTAGGGATCTAATCCCATTTATATTCTCTTTGGCCCGAAGAGTGTTACGATATATCCACTCAGTATGTTGAAACTCGGCTATACGAGTTGTGAAGTCATACCTACTGAAAAGTTCCTATTAATAAATGTATTGCTTCAAATGCACTAGATATTAATCCAGGCAAAGTTTGGGGCACTTGGCAGAATACTTTAAGGCACCTACTATAGATAAAAGTAAAAAACTTTTCTTGTCGCATTCTCCACCGCGGGCTATTTAGCCGGGACACGTGTAACGTCTCCGTTTACCTTATTTTTACAAGGATATAAGCGCCGCCCCGTTAAACACCTGAAGACTCGAGTAGCGTTAATAACTATCGAAATATTTGTGCTCGCACTTTTTTGTTGGACTTATGCGTTTTTGGTCAGCAAGATTGACTACTCGTTTCATAGCAAAGGTTATGATTGATGAGAGAGTGAAACTCGCTTTAAAAGCTAGATGTTGCACCACCAATCTTTAAATGTTTATTGATCGGTTTATCGTGTCGGAAATTATACTTCTTGCTTGCTTTTGATTGAATATCGGAATTGATTTAGAAGCTTGTTTGATTCGAATGAAAAGAAAGATTGCGCATCTAAATTAATCACAAAATATGAATTTTACCTTCTTAGAAATGAAAATATAGTTTACACGAAAGCAGAAAGTCATAGACGTGTGATATTCTTTATTGTTCTTTTAATGAGACGCTTTCATTGAACTACACGTAATAAACGTAGGCACAGTGATATGGAATAGCTCCAGGAATATAAGAGGGTAGGTTTTCTAAGAACTCACCATCGGTCATGTTTTATTTATTGCTCAATTTATTTATTTATCGAAAAAAAAACATTTTTGCGATATCAAACAGACACGATTCTGAGTCGGGGCCTGATAATTAAGTGAGGCCGGAACACGTGTAGGCGAGTGTGGGCGGTATGTTGAACATTTACCTTGTGGTTGTTTGTTGTTTAATAAGTAGGTAGGTATACTTATTATCATTCCTCCTAAGCCGGTTCCTTAACACGTCATCCGCTCAAATACGGTTAACCGGAGTTGCAAGCAGAATCCATTAGTTCTAAGCTTAAGTTCGACGATAGCAAGTAATAGATTGAGGTGGCTCAAGGGTTTAGTTCTGAAAGAGCTCATCGGCTGTTTTGCAGGCAATTTTAAATACTCATGCATCTTTGGGAACATTATTGCGAGCATGACAAAATGTGTAAATTAAATAATATTAGTATGAATCATTCAGCTCCATTTAATCGTCAACAAATTTTGTACAACAGTTATAATAAACAATACAATTAATCATCACCATAATAAGTAAACTAGGTACATCAAGCGATTCTTTAGAACACAACTATGTACAAAATATTCGACAGCTAGAAAACAAAGTGAAATGCACAGATTATACTACCTATTTACGTACAAAATAAACATCACAGTATGCGATTGATGTTTTACTATAAATTCAAAATCTCAAACGTTCGAGTTCCTTGCATGCATAGTTTTAATAAATAAAAATTATGAACTCCTTAAGCGAAAACCCTACCTAACACCTAGTAATAAAGTATGCATACAAAGGAATCACGATTTCACATACACTTTTTAAAATATGGAATTTAAGTTTGAAATCTGGGCTCAAAATTTATTCCAAAACATCAATCAGCTTTACGAAAAATCTTAAAATATACATATTTCTTATCTACACACAAATTAACTTAGCTAATGGTTAAACAAAAACGGTTTCTATTCCGATAGGCCTCCTGGATACTTGCATTTAAATTGATATTTACAAATCCTATAATATTTAGGAATATTGACTAGGAAGTACATAACGCTGAGATTTAATAAAAAACGTACCTATTTCTATAAAGTATTTACATTTATAAATAAGCAATGCCTGTGGCTATGCTAGGCTATAATTAATTTAACAAAAAAAAAACAGTTGATATTACAATATCAAATTAAACTACAGAAATATTAATATACCAACATGACATAAATAAACTATTTAATACACAACAGCGAAATTAATCTCCGAACCAATAACGATTGTTTCATACGTACCACAACCACGCGCCAACTAAGTACAACCACAAACTCACTTGCTTCTGGCAACTACGGTTGCCAATACTATGTTCTATGTTCAAAGTCATAGGGCTTTTTTTTGCGCACGCGAGCAGCTGAATGGATAGTACAATTCACACGTAAGTACCACATTTTGCCGTCATGTGGTACGTGTGAATTGTACTATTCATTTTCAATACTAAATATGCGCCCGACCACGTGTTGTGGTTGTGGTTAGCGTGTGGTTGTGGTAAGTGTGGAATAAGCCTAATGCCAACATGCCTCAATTATTTTGCGTTTGAAATGGCATCTATTCAATTTATTACAAAAACAGCGCCATCTAGTTACAATTCATACGATAATTTACGTTCGACGTAACAAAATGCTTTTTTAAATTCAATACCTACGTTTGCGCGAGTATCACTTAACTGTTAACAGTTCTTAATTTGATGCAAGAAACCCATGACTAGGTTGTTAACATTTTCTTAATTATACTTTCATTTATAAATACTTATTACACACATAAACTCACACATGCTTCGCGTTTTGGTAGGCAGACGGCTATGTTTGTATCTAAATTAGTAAAATGTGCTAAACTAATTTACATTTTTTTTGGTATGTTTGTAATCGCCGAGACCAAAGGTAGATACGAAAAATAAACGATTCTAATTAATACTTAGGTCAAAAAAAAACACTAATCCTATGAATGTTGAATCGTTGTGAATTTTCGTTCCTGAAAGAACAAAAAACATTTTATTAGGATTAGCTTGATTGGGGTCAATCAAAAAAGGTTAACCTAGATTTAGCGTTTAAAATCCAGCAGTCGTCGTTACGTGATTATGTGATTATAAAATATCTATACTTTACTAGGTTCGTATCAGTTTTCACCGGCGACTTCATATTTGTATAAACATTAACATGTAAAACTTTCAGGAAATCGTCTGTCGGTTCTACTCTCAACACTCCAAAAAAAAGTATACATACATGCCAAATTTCAGATTCCTATGACCAGCTACGACCAAGAGTTCCTACCTTGTCATCGGTCAGAAAGAGTTGTTTTTATACCTATTGATTTTTAATATCTTTGAAAAGCCTGTAACTTTTGGCATTCATCAGCACGTGTCATTAAGAGTCCCCAGTAAGCTCCTCTCTCCATGCAAACGTAGTTACGTTTTATTTCGCAAACTACTTATCAGATTGGCACCAAATTTTACAGGTAATAGTGGAGCAGAGAGATATAAGTGTCCGAAATACACATCGATTGTAATAATTTGAATAGCAAAGAAACTAGGCCAATTTTAGTTTCCTCCATACAAACTTCAACATTCAGTTTTTTGGCTGTAATTTAATTGTGTTCTATTTTACCATGACTTTTACTAATTTCGGACAATCACAATAATGATTTTATTATGTGTACCAAGTTTCGAGTCAATCTGTTTAGTAATTGGGGAATAAAAACGAAACTACGTTTGTACGAAAAGTTGAGAAACCCCGTGCATACTGGGGACTCTTAATAATTATCTGGGCCGTTTTACAGATACAATTTGAGTTAGATAGTTAGCTATAATGATGGTTAAACCCTCTCGTGATGAAAGGAGGCCTGTGCCCAGCAGTGGGACGCAAATAGGCTGTAGTAGTATGGTTAAATCAATGATTACTTTTAATTTTTATTACTGGTCAATCACACTTTCTTTTGATTTTACAATCTTGTTATTTATTAATTGATTCTCAAGTAGTGTTCGAAATTGGTACTTCACTCCTTGTAATAACTTCGAAGATCAAAGGCTGTGATCTGAGGCATCCCACCTATGCTCTGTCATTCTCATACACAGCTTAGGAATCTGTAATAACGCAAATTAAGACTTTGTGCCACTGATAGGCACGTAATGGCGAAACTCTAAAGTGACTAGGCTGAGATGAACAATAGAATTTAGGTAGTTGGGTAGGTCAGACTTTTAGAAAGATGTCAATTGTCTAATCCTTCCTGGTTGGGCAGCGGGCGGGAAGCTTCGCAGTGTCTTTTCGTAAAAAATACTGAAGTCAAAAACGTCATCACTTTAAAGGTTTGACCTGTACATGTTGCTGATGACTTATGGTTCTAAGATTCCAAGACGTGGGTGCTTAGGCCTCCAACAAGATGGAGCGATGACCGGTCTTGTGGCACTCGCACCCATCTTATTCCCGCGACCTTCACTCGCGGGAATAAGATGGGTGCGAGTGCCACAAGACCGGTCTGATTAGCGCGCCTTTTGCTTGAGAGGTTACCTTATAGGTACAACTATTTTCGATAGTAAATAGTTTCTGCTAGAAAAGCCAAATTTTTAACCATCAATACCACGGGGAACTAGTCAAATTATGATATAAAATGTCTGTGGTGTGAAATAGCTTAGGTACTGTGCAAGATTGCACCTCTTTATAGATATTTATGTTTTTATAGTGTTTTGTTATGTTTTTGATACCATTTTATTTTACTAAGATTGTCAGTGTGTGTGAGTATTATTAGAGTCATCATATGGACCAGTGCCTTTTATTTACCAGACCCAATTAGTACTTACATAGAGGCCAAAGTCTGGCTTCCGAGGTCTACACGATAACGTACCAATTACCCCGTTAATTAACCTCGAAATTGGTTAATCTGTGTTTCTATCTCAAATTTTACCAGTAATAACATACCTGCGATTTTGAAATGTCTAAGGTTGTTGTTCAATATGACTATATATTTAATACATTACTGGAATTAGGGTTTGCCATGCTAAGTTTTAATTATTATTACATTTGCTGGTAAATTAAGACAACATATATATACATATATATGTATGATATATTATATATTTTATATGTATGATAAAATCAGAAATGATGATATTCTCTGTATTACACAAATAACTGATAAACCAAAGATTTGCGAAACTTAAAATTGCTCGACCATAAAACTGATGGCTGATGGGGTCAAAAGGTAACACGATGGATGCGTGAAGTTAGTGACTTGAACATTGGGAGAGGCCTATGTTTAATAGTGAACGTTTTTCGGCTGAAATGATGTTCGGATGGATTACGATGTTTTAATTATGTTTCAGGTTAGATCTAAATTAAATAAGTCTCCTAATATGAATATACTTTGGGTTATGAATGATTCTCGGGCTCCCTTTTCGAAAGTCTCCCTTGTCAAAGGACCCGCTCGTTCCATTGTCTGGAAGTCTACTTAAGTTTTAAACAATGCCGCAAAAGTTTGCCGTTAGACGCTTACAACTTCCCGCAGTTACCTAAAACTTCGCTTTTTCTACACATGAGCCCGAACATACTACCCAATTATTTTCCCATTAGAACTGTACTTATCTGGCCCGAGCTTACTTAACTGATTTACAAACTAACTTCACTTTTAATAGGTACGCCAAGTTTCAGGACCTTAAATAAACTTTTCTAGGTGAAGTAGGTAATTCAGTAATACCATTTACGAAAACTGATTCAGAAAGGTCACAAAAATAAAAGAAGTAAACAATGCAAAAACGATGTTCAGATAAAGTTTTAAATAATGCCAAAGAAGACTAAGGTGACACGACAAAAATAGAGGTGTTTTTCCTCAGAAGTAATTGGGAGCTGGAGACGAATTGATACTAAATTAGGATTTCCAGGAAATAAAAACATCGGACCCCAAGTAGTTAGTATTTGTATAAATATTTTTTTCTCGTTATTTACACAGATAGGTAGTAAAATTTTTCTATAATTTAAATAAATAGGTATTAAAAAAAATCTAATCTAACTAACATATTTTTTATGTCCAGCAGTAATAATCTTAAAGGGTTGTTGTTCAAGTTGCACCTACCCTTGCGTCACACGGGCGTCACATGAAAATCTATACCTTTCTTGTTGGTTAACGGCATTGATTTACCAGACATGAAAGTGGCCGCGGTCGGACGTGAGGACGCAGGCGTTCATTGATGAAGATTTACTCGCACAAGGGGCTTCAATTACCTTATCCGAAACTATTTCCAGAACTAAGAAATAGTACTCACCTTTACAGAACAATAGACTTGTTATCCTTCGGCTCGCTTAGCTGCGATTCCTCGTCTATCAATTGAAGATTGACATTCTCATTCTTCGTGTTATACGAAGCAGATACTGTCTTATCCTCTAATATGATGCTTTCAACTTCAACACCATCTTTCTTTCCATTACCTTCAAGAATCTTATGCTTCAATGACGGACCTCTATTAAAAGAAGAAGCAAGTAACGTCTCTTGAATGGTATCGTTACCGTTGCAATTTTTATCTGCTTTGTGCGTGGGCATTCGACCAGAGTGATAACTGTTTCTAACACCACCATTCGCTTCGAAGAAAGGGAGCACCTGTTTGAATTCTTTTCTGAAGTTCTCGTTTAGCCAAGCATACAGAAAAGGATTATAACAAGTAGAAGCCATCGCCATTGAATGGGCAAGGAAGAAAGACATGTAGTAGTAATTCCACTCTGTCATCTGCGCGTAGAAGTCATTGAAAATATTTATTACGTTAATAGGAAGCCACGAGATGCCGAAAATAGCCACCATGGATATGAGCATTCTATTAGTCCTTTTCTTTCTATCTCTATCGGCTTCTTCTCTCCTGGTGTTCTTTACACCGGGCTTCGACCGCGCACGGTCGTTCAATCTTATACTAACGCACGTATAGCATATAGCTATCACTAAAAATGGTATGATGAATTGTAAAACACTGGTGAATACACCGAAGATCTTTCTTGACCTGTCTGAGGGCCAGCTTTCTTCACAATAAGTCTTATTATTCGTTATTTGTATCCCCATAAAGAGGCCATACGGGCATGTGACGACTAGAGAGAAAATCCAAATGAAGATTATGATGAATATACAAGTGTTTAGCTTCATTCTTGGATGGAAAGGGTAAATGATAACAAAGAACCTGTCAATGGCTATCGAAGTGAGAGTAAGGGTGGAAATGTAGACGCTCGTTCCTTGAGCATAGGGCATAAGATGGCAGAGCAGTCTTCCGAAAACCCATCGTCCGAGGAAAGTGTACATGGGCGTCAAGGGCACGGCAAATATGCAAAGAAGGATGTCGGACAGAGCAAGATTCGTGATGAAGAGATTCGTCACCGTTTGCATCGCACGGTTCCTGAACACCACAAAACATACTAATACATTTCCAAATACGCCAAGAATGAAGATGATGGTGTACAGCAAACAGAACGCAACTTGTACCACTATGAAGTCTATTAAGTCTGTAGTCTTATTCGTCCTTGGTTCATCGATTACGTTTAGTACGTCTCCTGCAAGCGTTTTGGTGAGGATCAAAACTCCTCCGACGTGAGTGGTGTTCAAACTCATAATAGCTGGATCATGTTTCGGGTCCGTCGTGGATATCACGTCATCATAGACCGTAGTGTTGAGGAGGTCCAACATTTTACGTGCGACATCGGAAGGGCTGTTCAAATTGTTGCCAATCCATCTGTGGACAAAGAGACAAAATATTAGTAATATTTCATTTTTAAGAGTGCTTTTCGAACCAAAAGTAAGGGATTTTGATTCTGAAAACAATTTTCACGAGAGTATCGTGTCAAAAGGACAAAATAAAGCTTTTGTTGGTAAAATGAGTAGAGGTTACAGGTGGGCGGGCGCCATGACAACGGTTACGGCGATCGTAAAAGCGAAAAACATTAACGCCAGCGATGTTCACAGTCTCTGGTGCCAAATGCGAGTCGGGACAACGACTGGCGATTTGACTTCACACACACCCTTGAATTACATTGCAGTTGCGTGCAGGTTTTCCTTCACCGAAAAGCTAAGTGCTAAATCCAAATTACCCACGATTCGAAATCATAAGTAAACACAGAGGTTCGGGCCGGATTCTAACCCCCAACCTTCTTGCATGAGAGGGTAGACCAAAACCCTACGCTACCGGTTTTTTTTGCCTATGACATAGGTACGTGGATGTGTGAAATATTAGATTTATTCTTCACTAAAAATAGAGTGTCATTATCAGCTTTGAAGCCTTTTAAAAATAATACATATTTGCACCAATAATATTAGGTATATATAAAACCTCTTCCGTTATTGGACTGGCTGATTGATTGACTGACTGATGATAATGCATAGCCGAAACCACTGATCTTTGGAAGCTGAAATTTGGCCAGTAGGTTCCTCGGGGATTGTAGAGGAGTATCAAGAGAAGATTTCCAAAAATTCCCAAAGGAAGGGAAGAAACGGGATTTTATATTTTAATGTTTATGCCCATACGAAGTCGTGGGCTGTAGCTAGCAAAATTATATAGGCGGAGTCGAAAAGTATAAAATATCGACCAACTGCGGCTTCGCAACGAAAATTAGCTTTTTAAATTGCCTAGCTTCAATCAAACAACCTCATTCAATAAAAGCATTAAAACATCAATCACATTTAAAATATGCGAAGCCAATTGGTTAACATTTTTGATTAAATCTTTTTGCGCATAAAAATATTACGACTATTCGTATTCAAAGCAAGAACCTAAGAAAATAAATTTATTGCCTGGGTGCAGATTGTTTTTTGGGAGAATCGCCGTTATTTTCCTTCTACTTTATCAATTTCCAGTGAAATATAGCGTGTGCGGTGGACACACGAGTCTTATTTCACGTGAAGCCAGAATATGCCGCGAAATCGTTTCGCAACGCTGCTATATGGCTACCATGCCATAAAAAAGTCTGTAAAAACCGAAACCTACCAATCTGTCGGAATCCTGAAAGGAACTGCTATGCGCGCACTTTTTTTGGGAGAATGCTGACAGTCTATTAGCAATAACTATTCTAGCTCTCTTGATTTATCGCCATGTTCATTTTGAATGCATAAAATTGTTATTTTCACTGCATTGGGTATGTACACCATTCAAGGAAATATCAGGAAGTACTGATTTATGATTTATGATAGATTATATAAAAACATTACCCGAAACATCGACTTTTAATCATAAAAATGCATAAATAATTTTATAATCAATATGTGTTTGTGTTTATGTTTACTATACATATGATTTTCATGTCCGTCATTGGATGTAGATTACATGTGTTATTTTATGTCACAATTTATTTTATTGTGAATAGCTGTTGAAAATATGGCCTAAGTAGGTATATCATTTGTGATGTGATCGACCTCTGTCTGATACGATGAACAATAAGAAATCAGCGTTAATGTGTACAGGTTTACACAACTTAGAAGGCGCGTGGATTAAGCAATAATAGTCTCTGCGTCAACGGCTTAAGTGCTACGCCACGTGCTATACTTGTGAGTAAAAAGAATATAAATGTCATTGAGAATTAATTATCACTTTTACTTCAAGTCAATTACCTACCTAACTTTCTACTTCATCATCATCATCATCATCATTTCAGCCGATAGACGTCCACTGCTGGACATAGGCCTCCCCCAAGGCGCGCCACTGAGACCGGTTCTGCGCCACTCCGTCCATCCACCGCGTTCCCGCGACCTTTACAAGGTCGTCACTCCATCTTGTTGGAGGCCTACCGACGGCTCGTCTACCGGTTCGCCGACGCCACTCCAGGACTGGCCCCATCGGCCATCAGTCCTGCGAGCAATGTGCCCCGCCAACTCGCGCAACTTTTTACTTACATTAAGTAAGTAAGTAAGTAACACTTTATTGTACAGAAAAAAAACACAAATACAATTATCAATACAGTGAAGAGACACATGTACAGAGGTGAGCTTATCCCTACAAGGAATTTCTTCCAGCTAACCTTTGAGTAGTGGAGAGGACACATGTAAGTAAGTAAGTAAGTAACACTTTATTGTACAGAAAAAAAAAACACAAATACAATTATCAATACAGAGAGAGACACATGTACAAAGGCGAGCTTATCCCTACAAGGAATTTCTTCCAGCTAACCTTTGAGTAGTGGAGAGGACACATATTCACGAGTAGACAAATAAGTATGTACAGAAAAATAAAGGAGAATCTAAATATACTTATTTATATTATATTATAATACATAGACTACATAACACTATAGTAAATTATAAAATACACAAACTAAACTATATATATATATATATATAAGTAATATATTTAGGAATTCGAGTCGCGCCAAAACTTCTTTAAATGAGCTTTTAGTGACGCCACCGTCTGCAGTTGTCGAAACTCTGCTGGCAACTGGTTCCACAATCTCACAGAGTGCACCGAAAAGGATTTGGAGTAGGTTGTGGTTTTATGGGAAGGAAAGGAAAGGGAGAGATCGGCACTCGATCTCAAGCGGTGCTGAGAGCTGGAGGCCATGAATTCAAACCTCTCGGAAAGGTAAGAAGGAAATTGAGGATTGAAGAGGGTGTTAAAAAGCAATGACAGGACGTGGATATTTCTGCGGAACCGGATGGGCAACCATTTTAGCTGCGCACGGAAAAGGGAAACATGATCAAATTTCCGCAAGCCAAAAATGTAACGTATGCAGACATTCTGAAGCCGCTCAAGCTTGTCGAGCAGCTCTTCCGAGAGGTCAAGAAACGCTACGTCACCATAATCTAAAATAGGGAGAAGGAGCGATTGGGCGAGAGTAATCTTAGTATGGAGTGGGAGGAAATTTTGCATACGCCTGAGCGAATGAACAGAGGCAAAGACCTTCCGACTGACTTGTGCTACATGTGCTGACCAAGAAAGTGTCTGGTCCATGACAATCCCCAAGTTTTTGACGGTAGGTGAGAAAGGAATTTCGACGCCATTAAAAAACAACTTGGGTAAATCAAGGTCAGACACTTTGGCAATGTAGTAGGGGCTACCAACAACAATTGCCTGCGATTTTGCGGCATTAATTTTTAATCCAAAGCTTGCAGCCCACTCACTAATAGCTACTAGATCGTTGTTGAGACCATTGATCAAAGAAGGAAAATCATCCAAACCAGCAGCCGCGTAAATCTGCAAGTCATCGGCATACAAGTGGTAAGACGATTGAAGGGCGGTAGTGATACCATCTATGAAAATTGAAAAGAGGAGAGGAGAAAGAACACAACACATGTTCACGAGTAGACAAATAAGTACATTAAATAAATGAACTCCCAATTTCAATTTGTACAGATTTTGTAAATTTTTATGCATATCTTTGGATTTAATGGAAAATCAATCAGCCACAACATCAAATAGTAAATTAATTTGTTAATTCTCTTTAACAATTTCAATTACACCCCCAAATTAGATTGACTTCGATTAAAAATTCTAATTAATTACAAGCCGTAATTAAATATTGAAAAGCTTGCGCCTCGTGCCTGTTAATGACGTAAGTAACTGGATCTCCATTTAGTTCAAAATTATGTCGAGTTTGCTTAATTGTTCAGATTTACGCTCGCTTTTTTTAACGAATGAACTTTTTCCATGTTAAGTAGGCGCTAACAGTTTCAGTTACATGAATTTTCTGAGAGAGCTTTTATACTTTTTACATTTGTTTTTTTCGCAATGAATGCATAATAGCGTCGCGCGTACTAATTTCATGTAAAATGTTCGTATACAAACGTAAGATATTTAGAATTTAGAATAGTTTTCCATAACCATACCCACGATACCTATTCTGTTACTGTTGGGCACATGTTGGTTTATTAGTTAGTATATTTTCACCTCACAAGCTCTAAAAGGTTCACTTTGGCGTTTGATAACTGCGCGCAAAAGTCCCTTTTATCCGCTAGCGTGGAAAATGTTTTTGAATTTTGAATGGCGAATATATCACAGGCTGCAGCATTTTTTTTTCGATGATTCTAAACGCGGTGCTATATTTCAGTTTTCTCACTGGCAGTGAGGTGAAAAATTTAGTATTTCACTCGGCACTAAAGTTAGTTAATGTATTGTGCATTGATTGTAAACTTCGGTAAGTTCGAGGATCTAAGAAGCATTCCGATTAGTCGTAGCCCCCTTTACTTGTTCAGCTTTCGATACATGCTGTACGAGCACACTCGACATTTTACTTACTTTTGCCACACCCACGACACTTCATATGAACTAAACGCAATCCGCACTGAAATAATTATTATCTTGTACAAATACGTGCGCGTGTGTGCGAGAGTGCATATTCCGACCGCGATTACGATTTTGCTGTAGTAAGACGCGCACGTTCGCCGCGGGCGGGGTGAGGTAACTTGTATGGGTGCGGGGCGGTGCGTGTCGCTACTGGTACGTAGTACCTATTAGATATTCTGTGCTTTAGCTAACAATGCATTCAAACGCGTTTGCGTCATTTAGGTACATGCTGTTGTGAATAATACATATTTTATTAACTTAGTGCAATAAAGGCATTTAACGGGGTCGGTCGTTTAAGTACTTCTCATCGTGCCTCCCCACGTAAAAATACCATAACAATACCCAAAAATCAACAAACTATAAACAGTATATGTATACCAGGTTTAGTGAACCATTAGATCTTACACATGCACTCGCGGCGAATAATGACTTTGGCTTTGTATATTAAATATAACCTATTGGCCTCAAAACCACAGACAACCTCAAACATATCTCTACTACAATGTTTATTTTAGGTAGGTACTTGGCCCTGCCCTTCACGCCGCTTATATATTTGTTCGCAACAAAATTCAAACCTTTTCTTAAACATTGCTCGACTAAAGTAACTCATTTACGATGTTATTGAAAAACCCTAATGGATTTCAAGACAAATCTTTCCGCGGTGTATTTTTATGTATCTCCATTTGAAGTTTGTTTAGACGACGTTCCATTGAACACCGCACACCGCACCGACCGGTAGCTGTAGCAACAACTTAATAAAATAAACAATAGATGTATTTTCGTTCTTCATAGTTTCTAGAGACAATGCGTCAGGGATTCCTAGTAGAGGTAAGCTACTTTCAAGCAAACCAAAACCACGGAAATGATTAATTGTGTTCGCTTACTCTTCACGCTTAATCGCCAAGTCTTCAATATGCAAGTTAGGTATTCATTTGAACAATTAGAATCAACATTATAAGAAAAAGACACAATTGGTATTTGGTTTTTAAGCGCTTGCAAAAAATTATTCTGACTCAAATAAAAAAATCATATTAAAAAATATTAAGTTCAACTCGAAACGTTACCTATCTAAGAGCCATAAATAAAAAAATAAAAACCGCCTTCAAACTCCGACAGACTGCGAAGTCAATGTCAAGTTCACTGTATGATTATCATTTCTTTGGGTCGGTTCACTTGACACCGACTTCGCTTTCTGTCGGAGTTTGAAGGCGGTTTTTATTTTTTTATTTAAAAATTTTTTTCGGCAACAGTTTCCAAACATTACTATAGAAGTACATAAGTAACTGAAATCCTCGAAATTGACACCAAAATCATCTACGTGCTAGCAAATTCCGAGGAGTTCCCTCATTTTCTCATGGATCCCATCATCAGAACTGAACCAAATTAATATGGGACCAACTTGGAAGTACCACCTTTCGAACAAAAAAAGAATCATCGAAATCGGTTTACGTTTACTATTTATTTTTGGTGAACATACATAAAAAAAAAAAAAAAAAAAAAAGATTCCGACGAATTGAGAACCTCCTCCTTTTTTTGAAGTCGGTTAAAAACACAAATAAACGATAAGACGTCGCGTCGTGGCACGGTGCGACGTAGCCTTACTTTCCTACGTCGTGTCGTGCGGAAATCTACGACGTAAGCCGTAGATCGTGTCGTAAATATTTACGACATTGTATTTGTGTTTTGGCTTTAAAAACTCAGTCTGCGGCATGGCGGCACTTCCTCTCTGGATTGCTAAATTATTTGCGTTTTTCTACACTATAATGATTACACGAGTTTCAAGCTTCTTGCGTGTTGCGTTTACTAAAATGATAAAATAACCAATAAACTGTCAGTCAAGTCAAACTGTCAGAGTGCCCTTGAACTTATCACAGTATTATCGGCGATATGAAATAGATAAAACTAAAATCTGCCGGGTTTTAGAAAGCCGCTGTAGATAATAAAACTGGGCGTTATTAATTTGAAAGCTACGTATAGATACTGTGTTATGCATCAAACATCAAAAAGCTATGTTAGCCTAGTTATAGTAGCTCAGGTTGGCCTACCGCCTCTCATGCAGAGGCTCGGGGGTTGGAATCCGACTCGCACCTCTGCGAATTTGATTTTTCGTTAAAGGGAAACATCGTGAGGAAACCTGCACGCATCTGCGGAATAATTCAAGGATAAGTTTGAAGTCCCCAATTCGCACTGTGCTCGCGTGCGGACTATAGCCCAAACCCTCTGGTGATGAGAATAGAACAGAATAGAAATCATTTATTATATCACAAAAGACACCACCACCAACTTATACAACATTAAGGGTAAAACTTAAAACTTAAGACTACACAATGGTGCCGAAATGTGACACAAAAAGGTCCTCCTCTCAGCATATGATGGGAGGCCCGTGCCCTGCAGTTGTTGGGACGTAAACAGGTGCAAGCGTGGATCCATGGGGGGGGGGGGGGGGGTCATTGGGTGATGATTTTTTATAAGCATTTTGTTTAAATACCTAACATAGAACCTTGCTCAAATATCAGAATTTGTTACTGGCCAGTAGCAGGGTAACAAAGGCGTCCATTTGAAAAAAAAAACACAACAAGAGAAGATAGGTTATTACCCATCGTTATATGGGTTAATTGGCCATTATAACACAGAAAGAAACCTTTTCGAAATTGAAGTTCGGAAAACGATAATGGCAATACTAAGTGCATAGTAACTTTTGTATCATAAAACTGTTCCGTTTGCATCAGCGATATAATATATACATACAGTTTTAACGAGGAGCTTTAAATTCTAAACGGGCTACTAAAATTTATAATTAACACGTTGGGATATAAAAAACAATTACGTCATTTAAATTTATCAAAAGAGATGGTATAAGATCTCTTATAGTTGAATGAAGCGACAAAAATAAAGTTACACATCAATCATTTATGGGAATTATGGGGTTTGCGACTTGCACATTCTGCAATCGCCCGACTAATTGAAGAAAGTGCAAAGAGGATAAAATATGAAGGTCTGATCAGTCTTGATTATATCGATTTTGAAATTTGTAAAAAATATTTACGATAAGTTTTTTTTATCAGTAATTCTTTGACGTAAATCTATATACGAGTATACAACTAGCTTCTGCCCTCGACTTCGTCCGCGTGGAATTCGGTCATAGCGTTCCCGCGGGAATTGTGTGTTAAACTATAATAAATTATATACTAAAACCTTCCTCTTGAATCACTCTATCTATTAAAAAAAAACGTTTCAAAATCCGTTGCGTAGTTTTAAAGATCTAAGCATACATAGGGACAAACAGCAGGAAGCGACTTTGTACTATGTAGTGATTGTCGTTATCGAATCGAGTTTCTCACTAAGTAAATTTATTGAGAATTTCACCGTTTTTTTTTACATCTTCGATGTCCGTTTTCATAAATCATATCTGGTGGCACAACTAATAGTCTTATTTTTTAATGCATTAAAGGGATCATTCACATTAATTAGTCATTTTTGATAAAGCATGGTGAGGATACGTATTAGTTGTGTAAAATGTTGTTATTAGTTATTTGTTTCAGGTATATTCTTTTTTTAAGCTATACTTCTCTATTAGTCATTACGAAGACGATTCTCTATTACTCCATTATTATTATTATTTATTGAAAATTAATCAATCTTACAGAAATAAAAACTTAAGACTAAATTTCCATTTCTATTTTCCCGCAAAAATATTTGTATGCAGTTTGTCTGCAGGTAAGAATACCAGATAAATTCTTCGGTTTGACATTCCTGATTGTTCCGATCACAGTCGCCTGTAATAGAGGCTTTGTAACGCCTTGCCGGCCCTGTTAGGCTGCGTTTCCGCCAGAGATGTACGAAGATGCGTTGCGAGGGATGTGTTTGTTATGAACCAACAGAAACACTTCATTTACCTCGAGGATAGGTAAATGAAGTGTTTCTATTGGTTCACGACAAACAAATCCCTCGCAACGCATCCTCGCACATTTCTGGTGGAAACGCCGCCATAGTAGGAGATGTAGACCGTATGTAGAAAACATTTCATCCCTATTTTTTTCAATGACGAAAAAACATTTACGTTTTGTTTCCGTTAATGACAGCGTTACCCGTGACGCAATCGTGACGTCATCAGAACGATTCGGTTCGCAATGCAAATGAACAATCAATCAACGTCGAGCGATCATATTCATTATTGATGGGGGTTAATGAGAGATCGTCCTGGATTAAAGGAAGCTCGGTCAGGAATCTACTCCTCTAAGTTAGGGTGGCATCTAATGGGTTCTAACCTATTAGATGCCACCCTAACTTGGTAATGCCATCTATTATGATTATTGAGAGTAAGCCGATTATTCATCTCTCATTAGCCTTTGTATTCAACTGAAAGGGGCACTATGTTATTGGTTGGTGTAACGACGCAAATTACTAATTATTAATCATCACGCACCAAAAACGTTGTAATATAAAAAAGTGAAGGCATGTTTTAAGGACCTTTATTATGTAGTAGTTACATTTTTTTTCATTTATTTATCTAATCACATTATAATTATAATTCATTACTTGCGTGCCACTATTTGCAGGTTTATGTAATAGTGACCGAGATCGCGCGGACACGGTCCGCGTTAACAATATTTGCTTTTATAAGGTACTATTTCATCTTAGTGACATTGTTATTGTTTTGTAGGTAATGTTTTTTAATTATTTTTTTACATTTTATTTGGCTATATCCATGGCTAGTCAGGTCGTCTAATACATTTTTCTCAAACATGCTCGGAAATGTTCGTGTTACTTTCAAAAAAAGAAGACGCGAGGCTATCCATTGCCGGCCTTGGCCAGCAAAAACATTAGTGTCGTGTGTGTTTTTTTTTAATTCGCTTGCTATTTGAGACACCTCTAGAAACTGACAAATCCATGGAGGTAATAAGTACAACTTCCATGGCCAAATCATCCACGATCATGGAAGTAGTAAATACTGATGTGGGGTAAGTGCGCCTAAATTTATTTCGCCCCTATGCCTTGTAAACAGCCAACTACTAGTTGAGTAATAGTTATAGGTTTCGATATATTTATGTTAGGCGCACTTACCCCATCCTGGCGCACTTGCCCCGACTGACCTTACGTATTTCCTCGCTGTTTGAGAAAAGCATTATATATACCTCGGCCGCAATTGCGATTGCCGGACTCGTACCTACTAATAGAAGGCTTCGCTTCGCTCAGCCTTCTAACTGACTCGTCCGGCAATGCGCTACTTGGCGGCCTCTGCAATAATGTACTATTTCGTAACACACACATAAACTACTAGTAGAGCGGCCGTTTCGCATGAGTGACGTAAACACTCATCATGTGGGCTTATCACTAGTGTTCATTTTGTGCCTATTATTTGAGTATAACGACATCACGTATACCTAATAGGTACTATCGCACCAGTAGCGCTTAATATCGTACTTACTTTCTTTTTTATATCGTACGACTGTTCGTAGAATGCATATTTTGACTAATGTAAACAGTGATCAAAATGCGGAATTCCGTGGGCGGCGGCATTTAACGATGACTGATTCACAAACAGACCGTTTTATTTGCTTTTTTTGCGTAGTGTTTTCGGCTCAGATTTTCCGGTTGTCTAGTTTTTAGTGTGTGCAATCTGGAGCAATTTTGAGCGTGCTTAACGTTTTTGTTTCGAACGCGAGCTCTATCCTGATGTATATTCATAGAGCGATCATCATAGGTTTGCCCTCATACAAACTTTGAAATATGTATGACGATAAGATATTCTAAACATTTCCTAATTAACTCAAGTAGGTACCTTATTACCTTTATTTTCTTATCACCGACAAAACATTGTTAAGCTCAAAACATTCCAGTTTTTAATGAGTTACATTACAAAGGTTTTAGGATTCATACTAGCAAATGATAGAAAACGAGAATTTTAACTTTAAATTACGAAAGTTAGTTCATAGAAAATACTTGAAATGCCTGAAAAAATCACCGGTATGTCACCCTAAAAATTATTTACTTAATTGTGTTTTTCAATTCGTACCGAGCCGCAGTGGGTATATTTGCACGCCAATGTTGAGTTTTTCCAGTCTGGTGGTCAAATTCCGGCGACATGCGACTCGGAAAAATGTTAATGACGTACGTTATTATGAAATCCCCCTGGAGCCACCGCATAACTGCGATGTTTCATTTGTGTAATACAACTTGAAAACATTTTTAGTTTTTATGTTTATTAGAAACTTCACCCGAGCTTTATGAAAAGGTTAATGAGTATGTGGGTCGGTTTTATTCAGCTTCAGGTATTTTTGTAAGGCGTTTCTATTTTCGTCTTTTTCGAGCACTGCGAAGTTCACTACTCAACAACATCACCAACCTCTCATCACCAGTTCGGATTGGGAACTTCATAAATATCCTTGAATTACTTCTCAGTGTGTACAGGTTTCTTCACGATGTCAAGAATGAGAGTGAAGTATATTTTATTGCCAGGTTTTGCTTACAATTTCCTCCGCGAGGAATTCGGTTATAGCGTTCCTGCGGGGACAATGCGCTTTTCCGGGACAAAAAGTAGCATACTTATGGCCTTCCCCTGGACGAGAAAAAGGCTTGGCTCAAAAGACTCTGAAATATTTTACACTGTGGTGTCTCGTAAATATGAGTTGAACACTTAAGACTCCTTGAAGAAGAGAAAACAGAGAGCCAGAGTTACACTCGCATTCATATGGATGCACGTGAGTTTAAAGTAAATAAATATTTAATTTTGCCCTTTATTGAGTGGGTAGTCCAATATCAGATTGCCTTTTGTTATTGACGGGGTTTTATATCGTTCCTAAATAAATATTAAAAGTCCATGAGTCGGGTACAAACATTTCTGCTCGACACAGTCGAGTTTGTCTTTAGCCGTATTTGGATGAGAAACGGTCGGTATATTAAAAAAAAGTTTTATTATAAACAGCCGTGTGTGTCGTAATGGACATATTATTTCACATACAATAAAAAAACGTGCTAAGATTCCTGCTTAACTACAAATTAAGAATACCATAAATACAATAAGGTACCCAAATGTAAAGCACTTCGTCACAAGCGGAGCTAAAAGGCAATTTTCAAGTTTAAACTATTAACTATCATTCCTCTATAGGTGCTGCAATAAAGGAGTACTCTACCTGCTAGAGGTCATATCCAAAATTACTGAACCGATTTGATTGCAGTTTTCAAAGCACCACCCGGAGCTATGCTGTTTGATTAAAATTGGATATCGTAAAGGAAAAGATACAAAATAGTAAATCCATCCATATCCATATTAATATTATAAATGCGAAAGTAACTCTGTCTGTCTGTCTGTTTGTCTGTCTGTTACCTCTTCACGCTTCAACCGCTGGACCGATTGAGATGAAATTTGGCATGGAGGTAGTCGGGGTCCCGGGACATAGGCTACTTTTTATCCCGGAAAAACGCATTGATAACCGAATTCTACGCGGGCGAAGTCGCGGGCAGAAGCTCGTATTATCTAAAAGCAGACAATTTTTGTGATCTTCACAACGTTCTCTTTTCTTTTTCCGATTCGACAAACCTAGCCCCATCGGCCACTATTGAAATGATGTATTTAAAAAATTGTTCGTTAATTTAATTAGCATCATAAAATTCACTAATCTCATGGTGAAATCTATGTATTTAAAAGATCAAAAATTTTCTTCTACCGATTTCATGCAACAGAATTCCTGAAAGATAATAGTCATTAGCGCTCAAGCATTTATTTACTCGCCAAAATCATTGTTGTTCGTGCGAAAAATCCAACCGATTGCTAAACATTTTCACCGTATTAAGGACCCTTTTCACCGTGGGTCTCGACACTGGAATGTTAACTGTTTGTTTCGGAATATAAACACAGCATTTGTTAGTGAAGTGGCTTTCCGCGTTACGTTTTCATTTTATTTGCGATTTCAGTTCGCCTATGTCTTGACGAAAATGGCTCAAATTAAAATTGTGGTGATGTATCCATGCTAATATTATAAATACAATAGTTGCTCTGACTGTCTGTACGTCTGTTGCTGTTATTGCTGCTCTTCACGCTTAAACTTCTAGACCGAGTTAGGTGAAATTCGGTATGGCGATAGTCGGGAGTCTCTCGGGGAGTAGGCAAACTTTTCATCCCGGAAAAACTCATTGTTCCCGTGGGAACGCTATAACCGAATTCCACGCGGGCGAAGTCGTAGGTGGTTTAAAACAACTTTGTTAAAGGTATGTAGGTAGTAATCTGAAGTTTTATTCACACATAGATATAAAATACTACAAGCTACTTTAGTTCTGTGTTTGGTTCTTCTGCACATCTTAGTAAAGAGCACCGCCTACCAACCTAGTTTGTTTTTCTTCATCTCCACTATCCAAAGGAGTCTGGTTGAGATCGCTATTAAGCGATAAGACCGCCTACTGGATGCCATATTTAACATTATGTCTGTATTTTCATTCCTTTGACATTCCTTTGAATGTGTGGAGTTCAATAATAGTACATTACACACCTAGGCCGGTAAAGTAAAGAAAGTCTCAGATCGCGGGTAGTTGGGGCCCGAGCTGGAGGCGAGGGCTATAATCGAGCGGTCTGAGGCTTTCTTTACGACCGCCCGTCGTGAGTATACGATTTTACGTCACCACCTGGCCGTGAAGAGGGATTTTCCGTCGCGCCCGAGGGCGGTAAATCCTGCTTCTCCGCCTGGTGTGACGTAAAGTATATTGTATTGTATTGCATTGTAATTTAGCAACTTCTCACTTCCGGAACTCTCACGCAAGAAAATTGTTGTTTACACTCATTTTCAAGACATATCCACAAAAGAAAAAAAAAGAATTCAAGTTGAGAAGAGAGAAGAGAAGAATTAGAATAGATTCTAAATTATTATATCGTTACTAAAATCCGATGTTTAGTGTAACAAAAATTGTTCTTTTGGAAACTCAATTTCGTATCGTACTTTTGAGAACTCCATTTCGTTATTACTTATCAACAACTCGACTCGTCGAGATTGTGATTTTGTGTAAATTGTGACCTTTACTTACTTGAGAAATTAAACGTTGTCAATAATGAATATATCTCTTCTCAAATGCCAGTTATTCCTGACTTCAAGTGTCAATTATAATTTCGTATCAATTGAATTTCCTACTAAACTTGGACGTTCTGATTTGGAAATAATGTTAATATTATTGAAATATTCATAACTGGTTCACAACGGCCAACCTTTAAACTTTGAAATCACAAATATTCATCTGAGGTTTATCAATGTAACCATTGCCACAAAATTAATACTAACGTAAGCAACTCTTCGCATACTACCCGTTATTCATAGAAGCACACATAGGCATTGCACATAGCTCTGTACTGGGGCTATATTCAAAGTCTTAAATACGGACAGGGAGATTCCCTATAGCATCGCTCACGCGTCACGGCTTTCAAGTTGAACTTTAAATCTAGCTGCTTAAAGTTTAGTTGCAACGCCACGACGCGTGAGCGATGCTGTAGGAAATCCTTCTGTCCCTATTTAAGACTTCGAATAGAGCCCCTGTTTGAATATCGGGTGCTCTTTCGTTCGCACTTTAATAGCTTATTTTACTTACCTTCTGTAAATGGGGAAATAATGCCAATTTAGATGAAAGTGAAGGGAAATCTGATGCGTATTAATGTATTTAATAGGTAAAAAAACCGGCCAAATGCGTGTCGGGCCACGCGCAATTTGACGATGCCCACAGTAAGTACCTTTCTAAGACTTATTTAGCATCTTAGCTAGCCTGTGGTATGACGTTCCCGTCCGACGCCCCTGCCGCTCGAGCAAAATCATTGGTTTTTAATCATTTCATAAGTTGGTCGACTATGACTCGTAAATTTGTACAGCCTACTTAGCTGTGATAATTTTCCTTTCAAGTACGTTATATATGCCACAACCGTGATTTTTTCAGCCATCCAAGTACCACCATTTAGCTGGCAGGAGGGGGGGACACTCGACTCTAACAAAAAATAGCACTTTAAAGCTTAACATTTCACAAGCGCATCACTTAATCGAAAAATGGTTTGAACAAACCTACAATATTTTTTCAAGACCTATTCAACGATATGCCGCACCATGGGGTACGCAAGAAAAAAATATATACATCCCCACTTTAGGAGTAGGGGAGGTACCCTATAAAAAAAAATATTTCTAAATTTTATTGTACCACTTTGTCAGCGTAACTAATATGTATATTCATGCCAAATTACAGCTTTCTAGAACTAAGCATCTTCGAGCAATAGTGCGGACAGACGGACGGACGGACGGACGGACATGGCGAAACTATAAGGGTTCCTTGAGGACTTTGGAACCCTAAAAAATAGAATACTCTCGTATATGTAGTAATAACCTATCTGAATATGAAAGTTGACGTTCCCTAATTGAATTTTCTTCCAATTTTCATATCAATTTTGAATAAAAGTAAGTAGGTACATAGAGAAGTTCGTTACCTAAAGCTTAGTATAAGTTTAGAATTTGATCCTTAATTTTCACCATAAAGATATCGTTGGCGATTCTGTTAATGTTTATTTCACTCCATGACATGACCTACCTTCCACGGAGGCGCCTATTCTATCCAAAGTTTCCAAATCACGGTACGCCATTCAAACCTCTGGGGGTAGTTTAGTTTTCGCAATTTACCCTCGCATTAGACGTTAATTAATTAATTACACTTAATACGAATCGTATTGTGCCCTTAAGGCCGTACATAGACCCAGCTCAGCCGTCACTGTCACTCGTGGGACGAGTGAAAGAGAAAGCGCTACGCAGAGAACGCCCGATTTGGTTAGTATTTAACGCGTTTTAATTTCTATAAAAATACCGTCTAAAAAAATGGCATTTATAAAGCTGTCGATGTATGCATATAATATGGATATTTTTTGTGTTATAATTAGTTTTACACTATTTGATATAATAAACTGGAGTAAAGTTGGATTAGCGGTCCGAGTTAGAGGTTACTTTGGAATTAAATTGTATCGAGCGAAGTTTCGTGAAACGTGTATCGAAAGCTGTCAATGTAAGGATGATGTAATCAAATATAACATATGTTTTTTTCATATTTTAAACTTGTAACAATTCTTAGAAAAGTATGATCTCAAATGAGCAATTTGACGATGCTGGGTCAGGGAAGGGCCTTAAGAGGAAAGTGTAGGTATGTACAGTGATAGAAGGAAGGCAACGCAATAGAGGTTTTCGCTCTCGCTTTTATTCATGTAATAGTTCCACGAACTGCAGAATGCAATGTATTTGTCTAAGGTGTCCATTAACAGACAGACTATCCATACTTATATTATAAATGCGAAAGTAACTCTGTCTGTCTGTTACCTCTTCACGCTTCAACCGCTGGACCGATTGAGATGAAATTTGGAATGGATATAGTTGGGGTCCCGGAAAAGGACATAGGCTACTTTTTATCCCGGAAAAACGCATAGTTCCCGCGGGAGCGCGATAACCGAATTCCACGCGGGCGAAGTCGCGGGCGAAGTCGCGGGCAGAAGCTAGTATATTATAAATGCTAAAGTAACTCTGTCTGTCTGACTGTTACCTCTTCACGCTTCAGCCGATGGACCATTTTGGATGAAATTTCGTATGGAGATAGTTGGAGTCCCGGGAAAGGAAATAGGCTACTTTTTATCCCGGAAAAACGCATAGTTCCCGCGGGAAAGCGATACCTAATCGAATTCCACGCCGGCGAAGTCGCGGGCAGAAGCTAGTATATTATAAATGCTGAAGTAACTCTGTCTGTCTGACTGTTACCTCATCACGCTTCAGCCGATGGACCATTTTTGATGAAATTTTGTATGGAGATAGTTGGAGTCCCGGGAAAGGACATAGGCTACTTTTTATCCCGGAAAAACGCATAGTTCCCGCGGGAAAGCGATACCTAACCGAATTCCACGCCGGCGAAGTCGCGGGCATCGATCTAGCTAGGTCTCATGACCTAACTAGATCGATTTATCACCCCTGTAAACTCCTATATTCTACGTCCAAATCGTTGGAGCCATTTCTGAGATCGCTTGTATAAACAAAAAATAGAGAATTATACAAGACCAGAAGCGCTTTTAAAGTATAAGATTATAGTTTAAAAGATTAGACATTAAAAGTTTAGGTTTTACAAGAACAAATTCAACTTCTGATACCCGAAAACAACCTGTGTTATGGTTCCAGTAGTATAAGCAAATAGTTCAGGTGTCAACGTCCTTGTTTACTTTATTATGAAAACATATCGAACTGTCTGGCTTCTATAAACAGAACACCTATAACATCTCCTCGTAAAGTAAATGTATTCATAAATTCAGTACAACTATAATTTTACGAGTTTTCAAGATTGGTATAAAAGGGTCAGGACAGCGAGATGTTATTGGCGACATTCATCTCTACAAATAATGAAATGGCTGCACGACTAGAGATTATTTTAATTACTTTATAAAAGTAGCCGTGGTGGCCTAGTGGTTCGACCTACCGCCTCTCATGCAGAGGGTCGGGGGTTCGTCAAAGCCTTCTTTTCTTCTTACTACTGAACTGACTTTTCCACTACTGAAGGTCGACAGTCAACTTCGTATATCATGTTAACTCTTTGTCACCCCAAAAAGGTTGCTCCACGCCAATCAACCATCTGATTACGGAGCGACGACTTCGTCCATCTACCACTTTTTTTTGCCACAATCTTGCTCACCATGATAAGCTCGAGAAGGTTGTATCCAAGCAGACATCTGATGTATCTCAGATGGAATAGGTAGGTACTCCACCATCCTTTGGGACATTAGAATAATCTGGCAGTAAATTACACTCCTTATCATTGTACTTACTTAAATTAACATGGCGATTAGCGCATGCCGTAGACAAAAGAGAACAATGGTATTGTAACGCATTGTTTCGAAGATAACTTCTCAAGTGCTAAAAGGAATTCTTATGCTTAGACTATAAGCGGCATCGTTGACGCTGTTATTGATGTGCCTACGGATGTCAAGCAGCCGATCATCTAGAATGAGCGATATTACGTCCAAATTGAGTGCTAGACACTTCCGTTCGACCAACAGATGGCTGAATAAGCTTGTCTTAATGGGTACCTTAGTGGCAGTGGGCGGGGCACATTGCTCGCAGGACTGATGGCCGATGGGGCAAGAAAGTCCTGGAGTGGCGTCCGCGAACCGGTAGACGAGCTGTCGGTAGGCCTCCAACAAGATGGAGTGACGACCTTGTAAAGGTCGCGGGAACGCGGTGGATGCGAGTGGCACAGGACCGGTCTGAGTGGCGCGCCTTGGCAGGCCTATGTCCAGCAGTGGACGTCTATCGGCTGAAATGATGATGATGATGAATGGGTACCTTTACCAGTTCCCAAGATTCGGTTGCGACGGAGAATTTGATTCATTCATTCGGAAGATCAGCATTGGCGTCACCATCGACATAAAATATGCTGAGCTAAGACCGTTTCGCAACTTTTACCTCTTCTGTTTCTTCTTGTTTTGTGTATGAAATGTTGTATATAAATATCTTTTATATTTATGTTTATTTTTCACAAATTGTCGAGCTTTCATTTTTGGAGCGGCTCAAAAAAGATTTGCACGAGGCAGAAACTGTTAGGTTCCGGTAGGGGGTTAAGGCAGCCGGTGTAATTTATGGCACAGCTAGGCATTCTATCTTAGGCCTCAGGGTAGGCAACGCATCCAGATCTTATGGTTTCTTAATGGGGGATCATAGGATTTCGGTGTCCATGGGCCGCAGTGACCACTTACCATCAGGTGGACAGTGCCCTCGTTTGCCTAAACTATTCCAATGACATAAAAAAGTATCGAGAGTTGAAGTCACGCAAACAACAACAATTTCATGAAATGACACTGCAATTTTGAGTTTACCTACTGTTCTTTTTTTCCCGCCGAATTACCAATAGCCGTTATTAATATGGCTGTGTGTGTTATCATTCCCTTCAACTGTCGAGGCAATACCTGTACCAAAAATGCCGAATAATGACATTACATTAAATATGAAATGGCTATCGATCGGTGTACAATGTCGTGACGGTCGACTATTGGTGGCAGATATACACTTAATTGACAGTTATTGACAGTGACACGCAATTGGTTGGATGTTTATGACAAGTTATTTAATAGTACCTAATGGGAGCGCGTAGGTTATCGAACGGTTCGTAATGTGTACCTATCATAATTATAATGTAAGGGCCTTATCACACTTGCGATTTGCGAGCGAGATGAAAGCGTTTTTCAATACAAAACTCGTACGCGGCGATCTCGCGGCGTGTTCGCCTCCATACAAAACTCGCTCGCGAATCGCAAGTGTGATAACGCTCGCCGTAGTTAGGATCTTGTCCTGCATATTTATCTCTCAATTTTCAATGACAAGCCACATTGTGACATTCGTTAGATGGTTGACAGCTAGCTATGGCCAAACTCGAATATCATCAGTGCTTTGCATTCCGCCAGTACCAAAGTAGGTTACATAACCAGCACAGCCAGGATATGGAAACCAGCATCAGCATCAAATAACAGGCGTACCCACATATATATGAAACCAAAGTTTGTTTGAACCTTGGGGTGAGTAGTTTTTGAAAATATTTTTAGGCAACTAGACATATTTCAAAAAATCTCTCGACATGGTTTCCTAATATTGATTTACCGTACAATTTACCCTTCGCACGTTTACAAAACGGAAGTGAGCGTAGAGCTTTAATTGATCATAAACCCGATTTCGTAATGGCCCACTTCCGTTAATGGCGGCTGTGATTCAGGCTGCATTAACATTGTAGAGTTATTTTAAACGTCTTTATTATTGTGTTACATATCGAGAATTGACAAGTAATTAAAAAAAAATCGGTTGTCTATAAAGTCGGTTTATGGACGATAATTTTACGTGATAACGTCATAAGAAAACATTAATGAATATGTCCCATGACGTAGGAAATACATCGCCATGGATATACATGGACATACATTGCGTCATGCTTTTTCGTGGGCGGAGCCGGCGTTCAACAATTTATAAGACGTTATCACGTCAAAAGCACCAGTAAATAAAGAGATATTGATATTAAAATGTAGGTCAAGATTTATTACCCGACTTCGCTAGAAGGAGGGATATGTTTTTCGAATGTATGTATGTATGTATATTTCTTTGGCACGCTCTGTAGCCTAAATGGCTTGATAGCTTTTAGCATGCGAGTTGTCGTTGGATTCGTCTTAATTGTGAGAGTGACACTGGGTATATCAAAATTGTAAAAACATAAGATTGACTTTTGGGGGCATTTTAAAGGTTCCCAAACAATTTTCATTTTTGTCAAAGCCTATCGAGTGGGGTATCAAAATATAGGGTTTAATGAACGGATTACAAAAATATATAATGTGCCATCAAAAGTTCATTTACAGTCAGGTATATTTTTTTTTCAAAAATCGAGTTAAGTATATTAGGTATAGATACATTTGGAGTTAGTAAGAAGTGACAGTTTTTTCCTAGAAATCATCCTTTGACCAGATGAAAATCGTGAGAGTTTATTATGAAACTACGCAGACAATTTCTAAACGATTTCGTAGAAATGTTGTCCCGAATTTGTTGAATAAATAAAGTGAAAATCAAAGGTCATTTGGATAGCAATGGTAAGATCGGGATCGAATTACCTACGTAGACGTAGGTAATTCGATCCCGATCTTACCAGTTTGACATTTATATCAGTAAAAAGTATGTAGTACCTATACATAATTAAAGATAAAGGCATGAATCAGTAATAGCTTTTCGAGAAAAAAAAACCTATAGAACAGTGGTTTTCACTTATTCATGTTTTTTCATTATTATACATATACCCAAATGAGAGTAGATGCGTATAAATCAAAACACAAATAATAGACACAGTTTTTAAAATTTTGATTAATTTCCTTCTACAACATTTTACTTTATTATTTGAACAAATTAAATTCATCAGTAAATCATTTTAAAAAATCCGGCTTCCACAGTAACATTAAAATGAGAAAATAATTATGTCGTCTGTTTTTCAGTCTGTATGTCTGTCTGTTACCTTTTGATGCTTAAGCCGCTCCATTTGGTATGTAGATAAGTAGAGTCCCGGGGAAGGACATAGGCTACTTTTTATCCCAGAAATGAGCTGAATTCCTGCGGGAACGCTATATCTAAGCGATTTCCACTTAAAATTCCAAAAAAAGCTAAGGATACCAGTAGTTTAAAAAATCCATTGTGCCGAAACAACTTTGCACGTGAACCTCTAATCTCAAGATATGATAGACCAGATGAAGATAGAAGCCAATGAACTTCTTCTAGTAATGAAAATATATATTTAACTCTCCTTCAATTGAACGGTTCCGTTTACCTGATGCTCCAATTCGAAGTTTCGAAGAACAATTTTGTTGGTCGATTATTCGAAATCATTGGTGTGCGAATTCGCGTAACTCGATCGAGTCGGGCACCTGAACAACGTCGGAGATTGCTTATGACTTGGGACGTTCTCAAATGTTTAATTTATTACCCGCAGGCAGTTCACCGAGTTGTTTGACAGTTTTAGTCAGGATTGGACAGATATAATATAGCACGATACAACTCAAGAAGGCGCGCGGCAAAGCACTGAAGCCGTTGAAAGCAAGTAAGTAACACTTATTTTACAAAATAAAAACACACAAATATATTTTTCAATACGGAGAAGAGACACATGTACAAAGGCGAGCTTATTACTATAAGGAATTTCTTTAAATTTCTTTAAAACATAAGATACTTTTTATCCCGGAAATCATCCCTTTAAGAGTTAAAAAGGGGGGTGGAAGTTTAGCACGAAATCCCTTGCTGACGAAGTTACAGGTAAAAGATTTTTCTCAAACGTGCTCGGAAATTAAACACACTATTACCGGGACTTAATCGCGTAGAAACTGAAGAGTGAGTCTTCTCGTGACCACGGCCGTTGCATCGCGGCCGAAACGTCGAGGTAAAATATAAATAGATTTTACGCGATTAAGTCCCGGTGATAGTGTGTTTAATATGAGTGTGTATCGCGAAGGTTTGAGACAATGTAGTGCTCGGAAATGTTCGTGTTACTTTCAAAAAAAGAAGACGCGAGGCTGTCCATTGCCGGCCTTGGCCAGCAAAAACATTATTGTCGTGTGTGTTTTTTTAATTCGCTTGCTATTTGAGACACGTCTGTAGAGAAACTGACGATCCGATCTCCACGATCATGGAAGTAGTAAATACTGATGTGGGGTAAGTGCGCCTAAATTTATTTTGCCCCTATGCCTTGTAAACAGCCAACTACTAGTTGAGTAATATTTATAGGTTTCGATATATTTATGTCAGGCGCACTTACCCCATCCTGGCGCACTTGCCCCGACTGACCTTACGTATTTCCTCGCTGTTTGAGAAAAGCATTATATATACCTCGGCCGCAATTGCGATTGCCGGACTCGTACTAATAGAAGGCTTCGCTGACTCGTCCGGCAATGCGCTACTTGGCGGCCTCTGCAATAATGTACTCATTTTCATATATACTCTACAGTAATGCTATAATGTTATTACTGAATGTGGTAAGAAAATTGATGTTTTAGACCAAACTGTTTCTAACCAACCTTTGACAAATTATAACAAACGGGTCGACAGTTATAATTATACGCCTTGGAACCCATTTGGAACCCAATTAAACAACTTCTATTGTCTAAGTCGGCTTTACAATTTGGAACCTAGTTAAATCTAATAGCAGTATCCAATAGGCTTTTATCAGGCTGTGCAATGCGATCCGCTAACCAAACCAATTTGAGAACTCGCTTGCTCATTATATTTTATCCCTTTTGTATCCACTCCCATTAAGTATGAACCGTGGTTACGGATATAATCTACAATAGAAGCGACACCGTAAATGATATAAGATTTAATGGAACGTCAGTCGTCAATCTCAGTTCGGATGTCGTCAATCCCAAATTTACAAGATTTTGAAGATTTAAAGGATATCGAAAAGTGGATCGCCTTGTTGGGATTTTATCTAAGCTTATTACGATTGAAGTAGAGTTGGAATGGATTTTGCTTCTTTTTTTTGATATTTATATGATCTGACGGCGCTTCTATTCTCGGAGTAATAGAGCGAGGGAGACAATTCGCAACATGTAGGTATTGTGATGCTGATGTATGGCGATGCTTGTTATGTTGTGTAACCTAACCTGTCAAATGTCGAACGAACATCAGTGAGTGGCGTTGTGGAAGAACAACTCAAGAGAAGATCCTACAGGCTGACTATCTAGTCCAGGCATCACGTTCTTTGCAGAACAGAAATTGCGCCAGAGTATCTCCTCGACCTACTCACACCACCCGTACAAGATACGACGAAAGACTCCTACATGCAGATTTCGACCATGCGTCATCAGATTTTAACCTCCCTTTAACGTATTTTATTTCTAAACTGTTGTAGTATTTGTTACCTACATTTTTAATTGATGAATTAAGTCTGTGCAAACGAACACACATGCATCGAATGCATGCCAGCCAATCTGAGGACGAAGACTATATGCTGGTAATTTTACCAGCTCTCCTTCCTCCTTACCAGAACTCAACATTGCAAGCGCTGCTGTTTAGCGGCAAGTTTGCAGGAAAGAATGAAAGTGACCATGCGGGCAGAATTTCTACAAAGTCCTGCCACCGATAAAAAAGCTGTATCCCATTTAAAATAGGCACAACGATTTTTTAAAGAGAAAGCTAAATTCAAAGTACCTAAGTACACCACTTTCGTATAAGCGTACAAATCGTCCGTCCTCAGATCCGACTTCGGGAGTTCATTGTATAGATATTTCTGCTCCACTGACCATGCAGAAAAGAATATTGGTCCCCGTTCTTGCATGTTGCGAGTCATGTTCCTCATATTTCTAAATTTAAATTTAATAAGATTCTACTGACAAATGTATTCAATTCGGCTTATGAAAGTTTACTGGTAACCCAAGTTGTGTGATTTTAATTTGAAATTTAATTCCATTATAACACATTTTTTAATTTGTTTGTCTGGAATGGCCGTGGGGTAAACATGATCACGTTTTGTTTTTATTGTTCTTTCGACCAAATTAATTAATTTTAACAGATACTCAAAGGTCTCGTCCCACACACATACATTAGCCCGAGGGTGAGTTTGTAAATATCAATAAAGATTTTTTTGAAGTTTGACAATGTGAACAAAACGAAATCCATGCTAATTTTATAAAAAATACCTATGTCTGTCCGTAATGTTACCTCCTCACACTTAAACCGCTAGAATTGAAATAAAATTTGGCATAGAGAGATAAATGTGGTCCCAGTGAAGGAAATAGGCTACTTTTCATCCTGAAAAAACGCGACAACCGAATTCCGTGCGGGCGAAGTCGCGGGTAAAAGCTGCCTATTTATCACTGATGCTGCGTCAAATACACGGAACTTTCGTCACATATTGGTTTCTGTTAAGGGTCCACAGAAATATACAGGCTGTTTATGTTGATAGTACTTGGGACATTAACAGAAACGATACCGTAAATGAATTTTAGATGATATCTAAATACTTCTTTTTTTAGCTTTTTCATACTACTACTACTACAACAGCCTATTTACGGCCCACTGCTGGGCACAGACCTCCTCTCATCACGAGAGTAATAAATAAATAAATATTGCCATGACGACTAATGCACAAGGACCTTTAGAGTTAGACAAAAGTTACTGTCAACTGGGGGGAATTCTCTGACTATTCGAAATAATTTCGTAAATGACAGATCCATACAAAAATTACATATTGTATTGAACATTCTGTGTGTGACGCACCGGACTATTTACTCGAAGCGCTGCAATGCAGCAGTCGTTTCATGTTCCAGGTGGAGACATTTTTGTTTCATTCCCAATAGTGTACAGAATGGAAAAATTAAATGTCCTTTTGTAACAAAGAAAAGCATTTACTTACTTATTTTAGGTTGGAAGAAGTGGTTACTTACTTGGTAAATTATTACAAAAAGGGTAAATAATCTGTAATTTCATTTGCTAGTGGTAGGGCCTGGTGGTAGGTACGTCCGGGGAGGTACCATCGTCTTTCCCCGCTAACCTGCCGCCAAATAGCAGTGCTTACACTGTTGTGTTCCGGTAGGGGGTTAAGGCAGCCGGTGAAATTTCTGGCACAGAGGCATTCCATCTTGGGCCTCAGGGTAGGCAACGCATTCGAGATCCTATGGTTTCCTAATGGGGAATCATGATTTCGGTGTCCATGGGCCGCAGTGACCACTTACCATCAGGTGGGCTGTGCGCTCGTTTCCTATACCAATGATATAAAAAAAAACACATAAAAATAGCAAGTAATTTAGATTATGAAGTCCATTATAAAATAAATTAACATAGAAATAGATAAAGTACAAAGAAACGATGGCAGCCAGTTTTATGACCTTCCAGTCAGCAAAGCAAACTGACATTTTGTGAACTTCAAACTCCGTCAGATTTCGACTGAAATCGTCTCTCTAATTTAAACTTTAATTGAGACAAATAAAGTTGTTTTTAGACCGGCGCCAGCAATAAAGCGAGTTGGCGGCGTCGACCCCTCTCAAGTGTCATTTCAGATGAATATCTCATCGAAATAATGTAGACCTGATATCGTGATGGAAATGATTTCAACTTCTAATTGCAGAATCCTTGATCAAAGTAAAATAAACGGTTTTGGTAAATAAACACGCTACTTGGTGACTGCGCTAGAAGGAGGGCTATATGTTGCTATATCTTTAGAGTGTAGGAATGTGTGTATCTATATATGTATGTAGGTAGGTAAGTATATTCTTTCGCGCTCTGTAGCCAACGGCGTGATGGATTTTGTCTTGTGAGGTGTCGGTAGATTTATCTCGATTGTGAGAGTGATACTGATTACCTATCAAAATCTTGCTAGTATCGTAGTATTTAATATGCTATGCAGTGGATATATTTCTGCTGAAATTAAAATTATTGTCATATCAATGATATCATAGTTTTTGTTAAGATAAAAATCCAATAAGTACGTTTTAAGTATTTAACAAAGTCTCGAATAAACCATGTTTTGAATTAAAACCGTGAGCTATAACAGACTCGAATTATGCAATACCGACAAAAGAATCGCAACGATACGAAATTCCAATTAATCTCAGATTTAATCCCGAATCTGGAAGACAATTAAAATATATTCGACAAATTTCACTGATGTAGAATTTGTCTGGAGCTCTATTAATTGTTTAGTTAATTACGTGTCGTTAAATTTCCAAATTAAGATTTCTAATTACAAATGTTGTAATTGGTGATCTGAATTTAGAAATCAATAAGCACTTTAACTCTAACCACGCACCCCCATACACACCCATACACACCCACACACACCCACACACACCTACACACACACAAAGTTGATGTTATTTAATAATACGTTATGATATAATGCATGGCCTTATTTTGTTAAAAACAGAAGAAAAATATGTAAATAATATTTAGAACAATTTCAAAAAGAGGTTCCCACCACTGTAAACCATAAGTTACTCAAATAAATAATTCTTTAATTCTTTAACTGATCGGGAGCTCGCTTTGATGTTAATTCAGCTCCTGATTATTCAAGATGCTATGTTATGATTAGGTAAGTACTTACTAAAATGTGTTTGCAGAACTTTCGTATCAATGCGCAATACGATTTTTCCATCCGGGAGTTATAAAATATTAATCCAATTTCGAAGTCAGCTACTCCAAATGCCAAATGGTGGGTCTATATTGACTGACATAACATCGAAGTTCCGATTTTCACAATTCATTATGTTTTGGGTAATAATTATTGTAAGTCATAATGCCGTTAGTAATAATATAAAAAGCCATAAAAACGAATTACCTAATTTCGTAAGGCATAATAGTCGTGGGTCAGAACTATCATTAGTCATACCAATCAGTACCCTGAACTATCATTGGTCATAATGTAATTGATCCTAAAATTTTCTGACATAACGTTTGATGTGATTTTTTACATTAGTCATATTTATGTATAATTAATAAAAACGTTGAATTACATTACAAGCTGTTTCATTACTCATTATTTATATGCACAATGCGGGGTTTTTTTACAATTACTCCCTATTATTTGCTATCATCAATTCGTTTCTGTAAATATTCATACTCTAACCTAACCTAACCTAAATGTTTCGTCTGTCGCAGCATTTCGTTTCTGTAAATATTCATACTCTAACTTAACCCAACCTAAATGTTTCGTCTGTCGCAGTATTTCATTCTAATGAATTAAGGCTATAAAACAATATGATCTAAAACAGTTATGACTTAAAAGCTTATGATTTATTAAGTTTCTGATAATAAACAAGTATGTCTTCAGATATTATGGATATCAATATATGACTAACGATGTGTATTACACTTGATATTATGACTGCTGAACGTTAGGAGTATCTCAAGTTATGTTTATGATTATTATGACTAATGGTACTTATTTCCATAAATTTTATGACTAACATTTTCTGACTAACGAAATTAGGCCCTACAATTTTATGGGAAACAAGGGGATCCCGCCAAATGGTACGCGTGAAATCGTGCGAGTAGTCGATTCTACCATTGAACGACGTTTCTGAGACTGACAGCAGTAAAGGTATGCATTAAACACGTTTGAACTTCAATAGGCACTTTGCAACTCGAGGATGTCATCCGATTTCGATTACGATCTCAATCATATTCACATACTTGAAGCTGCGATTCTCAGAACCCGTTGCAAATATTAAACATGGTGTTTAATAATAAAATTTTACTTTAATATTTGCAACAGGTGCTGTTATACCTACACCAAATATATTGCTTACTAAAAATGTGAACCATGGCACTTTTTTTTCTTGTCGAGCGTATTCTTTACTAATTTGTAAGACTTATAGATGCTGTCCCATAGTTTATGTACATTTTGTTTATTTAATTTTAAATACAATTAAAGTACATACCTACCGCGTACCTGATCGTACAAAAAGTGTTATTTGCGACGACGCTCGACTTCGCCTCTTTTTGCCACTCTTTGAAGTGCCACTTGCATTTTCTGACCTCTCTCTTAAAATTCCATTTCATTTATAATGGTTGTATGTATTTATGTCCAATAATAAACAAATTTCAGCCTCTTTATCAGAAAACCTCAGTTGTTCTTACGTAAAGATTGTCACGTTTGTGGTAATGTGAATTCAGACTCAATCAGAAGGTAATTTTCTTTACGAAATGAAACTGATAACGTAATATTAACGTATTCCTCATTGCTGATTCTTGTTTAGCAATTAGGAAAACATCGAACTCGTAAGTAAGCATCTTATTTGTGATATTTATTTATGTAAAGGTAAAAAAAAACGTAAATGAAATCGGAAAGGGAAACATCTGGCAGGGGGTATTGTAATTACATGTTTGATTTTACTACGCAGCCCGACTTAGGTCTCTTCTCTCTTTCTTAACCACCTGAAGCAACAATTTAAATCATGAACACACCCGTGCTGCGTGTTAAAATTGATGCAAAAGGGTTTTTCAAACAAACAATTGTGGCTTTTACAATATTGAGAAATTAAAATAAGAAAAAAACTTGTTTCAATTAGTTATACCTAATGTAAAAAGAAAAGAAAATACGCTGTCGAAGCATAAATAGACCAATCTTGCGAAATCGATTAAGCACTCAGTTTATACATTTTTATTAGTCCGATTGCCACTTAATCTTACTCGAGCCCATTCCCTATTTCTGCATTCGCTTTTCCTTTTCTCCTTACAGTTAAGAAAAATGACTGGAAATATGATTTACGATTATAAATAGCTACATGTAGATGTAGTAGTGTAGGCAGTTTTCAGTTTCACTGTGTTATAATATGAATAGTCAATAATAATAATAATAAGTATCTTGAACTTTTCCTATTTAGTGCAAATATAGGGTCAAGCAAAACGTTGTGACGATATTTTACACACATAATCACCTGTCAATTCTAAGCATGTTTTTTTTAATTTATTTAAACTAGCACATAAAGAAAACTTAGTATACAAAAAGCAGATTTAATGCCTTAATTTTTTTTGTTGGTAAAAAAAATGTGTGCTCCCAGTAGGATGGGATTACTGGTGTCAGCGATACCTGGATCCTATACATTTTTTTTACATACATTAATATTTCAGTAAGTACCCAACTAGCAAATTATGCACTTATAGCACTCTTCAAGCCTATTTTTATTGCGCTTATAAAGTACTTGTAGCTATCTACAAACCTGGATTTGGGCACACTTATAGGAGCATTTGTTTTTGTAACAGTCTTATAATCTACTTACACAATGCTATTAAGTCCTATAATATGCTCGTACTAGCGTTGAAGAAGTACAAATAGTCCTATAATGTATACTCAAAACCTTTATAAGTACAATTGCTCTTGTAAGTGTCTGTGACAAGCTCTTTATAAGATTAAAATAGTAAATGTCAGTACATCTTGCAAATGTGGTTTAGTGTTTGTGTTGTGAGTGATTTATGGAATTAAAAAGGTAAGTACAATATCTTTTTGACATAATACTAATATTTATCGCAGCCGGTGAAGTAGGGATGTGAATATAGGGTTAATAGAGAATGAATTAGTGGGGAAGTGATATTCATCGTTAAAATATAGTATTTTAGAAACATATTTTAAAAGCGCCTCTAATATTTCATCATTACACCATTCTTTTAATAAGTTTATTACAATATATTGCAATAAATATCCGCCATAACAAAAACTGGTTTAAATGAGAGCGTTTTAAGTCTATTATAAGTGTAATAGCGCTTATTCAAACTATTATAAGAACATCATGCCCTCCATGTTGAAATTAATTAGGGTTCCTCATAAATTCAATATAAACACTTCTAACCCATGATTTTTTTACAGTTTATAATTTTAAATTGTAGTAAATCCCTATAAATCGTAAAAAAATGTTATTTTTGGTCTTGAATGTTTTGTCTGACTGACTTTATATTATAGGTACTAGATTTTGCCCGCGACTTCGTATGCGCGTAAACATTAACATGTATTTAATTTTCTTTTCCGTTCACGTGGGCATTTCGAGAAATCCTCTTTAGTGCTCTCATGCACTAAGTTCACAGTTCATTGAGGACTACATTATATGTGGTACGTTATAGTTCAGGGCCAGAGATTTTTATGATTTTCACTTTCTTCGTTATCTTCTTCTGTGTAATTTTCTTTGTCGAAATTTTCACCTTTTTTATTTTCATCTTCACTTAAATTATCTAAATTATTTGATTCTACGGGACCCTTTCTTAATAAAGTTCCCTTTTGATTCAGTGGGTCAACTCTTATAATAGCATCAAACAAGAGTAGATACGTTTTTGAAATCTTATTAAGGTTCTCCTCAAGAATGTAATAAGAGCTATTACTCTTATAAAGGTTCTGTTCAAGAATTTTATAAGAGCTATTACTCTTATAAAGGTTCTGCTCAAGAATGTTATAAGAGCTATTACTCTTATAAAGGTTCTGCTCAAGAATGTAATAAGAGCTATTACTCTTATAAAGGTTCTGCTCAAGAATGTTATAAGAGCTATTACTCTTATAAAGGTTCTGCTCAAGTGTGTAATAAAACCTTATACTCTCACCGAATGCTACTATTGGAGTTGAAAAATTACAAAGACTATTTGTCTTGTAACATGCACTTATAAGATACCATCTCCTATAACTGTCTTATAACGTACTCCTATAGTAAACTAAAAAGCTTTGTTATAAGAATTAGTGAACTTGAGTTATTGCTCTCATAACGCTCTTAATAAGAGCTTTTACTCTTATAAAGGTTCTGCTCAAGAATGTTATAAGAGCTATTACTCTTATAAAGGTTCTGCTCAAGTGTGTAATAAAACCTTATACTCTCACCGAATGCTATTATTGGAGCTGAAAAATTACAAAGACTATTTGTCTTGTAACATGCACTTATAAGATATCATGTCCTATAACTGTCTTACAACATACTCCTATAGTAAACTATAAAGCTTTGTTATAAGAACAAGTGACCTTGAGTTATTGCTCTCACAGCGCTCTTAATAAGAGCTTTTACTCTTATAAAGGTTCTGCTCAAGTGTTTAATAAAACCTTATACTCTAACCGAATGCTACTATTGGAGCTGAAAATTTACAAAGTTTATTTGTCTTGTAACATGCACTTATAAGATACCATGTCCTATAACTGTCTTATAACGTACTCCTATAGTAAACTATAAAGCTTTGTTATAAGAACAAGTGATCTTGAGTGTAACAAGACTTATAGCTTAACCTTGTAGTACACTACAAGCCTATTTATAAGAACACGAGATCTTGAGTATAACAAGACTTGTGGAATGCCAATATAAGAGCGAAAGTCTTTCTCAGTGCACTTACTAGACTATTATGAGAATTGGTAGTCTTATAATTTTGGTTATAGGACTACTTTGCTAGTTGGGTAACTTACTTCGCTTAGTCACTAATTCTACAATCCTACCGCACTACCTAGTGAACAGTAGTAGATACGGTAATTGTAGGATTATATTGAAGAAATAGCACATCTTCCCTGCTCCATGGGCGTTTTTCCCCGGGCTAAGTGCAATGCGTGTTTTTGCCGGTTGATGGGTGTTTTACGAGGCACACTCGATCACCTGACGGTATTTGCTGGCGGATAACGTTCGTATGAAATAAGGTCAATAGTGTGAAAAGTGACTATTGGGATTTGGAACGACGAGCCCGAGCTCTTTTTTGGCCCTATCGGTCATTCTGCGAGCGTTCAATGCCATTTAAGTCTCTAGTCCAAAGTCTATATATAAGATATAATATATCTATATGTATACAATAAAGATAAAGAGGGTCGAAAGTCTGTACATGGGAGATATTCGAAAAAAAGTTGACTGGGGATACTTAGAATGGATAACAGAACATTCCAACAGTTTTTAGAATTTTTGTCTTTTTATGTTTGTCTGTTCATTTGACCGCGCATCGCGTGAAAACTACTGGACCGATTTTAATGAAATTTGATATGAAGATAGTTGGAGTTCCAAGAAAGGACATAGGCTAATTTTTTCCCGAAAAAACGTATAGTTTCCGCGGGAACGCGATAACCGAATTCCACGCGGACTAAGTCGCGGACAGAAGCTTAGTCTTATAATATTCCCATACTTATAGATGCGAGTACGAGTTTTTTTTTCTATTTATTTGGGTCAAAAAACAGTCGCTACACAGTGTATACAAGTAACAAAACAGATAGTAAATTAATATATGTGCGACCAGCACCATTAACCACATATATAATATTTCACCAGTATAGGTGGGTAAAGAATTGTATAAATCTGAATCGCAGATAAAAATACAGTATTTATTTATTGTTTCTAGAAGCTTTACGATTCGACAGACGTGTACAAAGACCGTTGCCACAGAATTTACTTCGCTATTTTTAAAATGAGCGAGTAAATTGAATGGCATCTTGCAGTGAAACATTATTTTTTACAACCAAATCTAATGGATTCGATGACTGTAAAGTGAAACAATTTTGTTGTCATGCTTTTGTTTTGGCTTTGTTCCAAATGGCCAAACAACAATGATATTTAAATGTGGCAAGGATTCTCTAAAAAAAGGGAGAAAATGTAAAACAGAAGTACTTATCTACTATAGATACCTTTTAATATGTAAATAATAACTCGATTTTTGAAAAAAAATAATACACCCGACTGCAAAAAAACTTTTGATGTCACATTATACATTTTTGTAAGCCGTTCATTAAACTCTTTATTTTGAAACTCCACTCCAGAGACTTTGACAAACAATTTTTTTTGGAAACGTTTCTTGCCTCCGAAAGTCAGCCATTTTATTTTTTGCAATTTTGGTATACCCAGTGTCATTTTCACAATTAAGACGAATCTAACGACATCTCGCATGCTAAAATCCATAGAGCCATTTAGGATACAGAGCGTGCCAAAGAAACATACATACATACTTACATACATACACTCGAAAAACATAACCCTCCTTCTATCACAGTCGGGTAAAACTAGGAAGAGGAACAAAATTCACAGCGTCATATGAAAACGCCAATTCCGACAAAATAGGCAAGCAAGCAACGCGCAGATTGAAGATGTAAATCCAGGAACCGAAGTGGTTTGAAAGGCAACGTTTGACACGAGACTATAGATGAATTCAAAGTCGATAATTAGAGACCATAAATCTTATACTTTAAACGCGCTAATCTTATTTCTCTGCTTGTTTATTTATTTATTTATACAAGCGACCTCAGAAACGGCTCTCACGATTTGGACGGATTTGGAATATAGGTCGCGAAATCGATCTAGCTAGGTCTCATATCTGTTTAAACTCGGTTTTAGCAATTTTCCCCCGAGAAAAGCTCGGTTGCCCAAGTACTTATAATAAAACTTGTCTGCCCGCGACTTCGCCCGCGGGAACTATGCGTTTTTCCAGGATAAAAAGTAGCCTTTGTCCCTTCTAGGGAAGCTAACTCCACTCTATACCAAATTTCATCTAAATCGGTGTCCAGTTGTTGAAGCGTGAAGAGGTATAGTCAGAGTTACGTTCGCATTTGTATTGTTCACGTAATCCATATTATGTGAATATTCTGACGACTACAATTATTTTATACACAGTACTAGAGGTGGCTAAGCAGTCGAACGGCTCATATAATTACTTCCACGCCGAGCTAATCGTATAAAAAACCGGCCAAGAAGCGAGTTACACTCGCGTGAAGATGGTTCCGACCCATGATTATTTTCAATGACGTCATTTTCAAACAGTTTCACAGATGATCTGTTTTACATGATAAATTTAGGGGGGGGGGGGGGGTTATGGTAATTTTTCGCCTTTTTCTTTAAATAACTCGAAAAGTATTGATCAAAAAAGAAACTTGAGATCCTCATAAAAAGTTCTTTAATTTGATATGTCACACGATATAGTTTGAAAAACTACCTTAATATTTTTTTCAAATTTAGCCCCCAAAAATAGAGCCTATGTTTAAAATTAATTTATTTTCGTTACACGTCTTTGGGTCACAAACTTACATATACGTATCAAATTTCAACTTAATCGGTCCAGTAGTTTAGGAGAAAATCGACTGTGACAGACGGACGGACAGACACACGAGTGATCCTATAAGGGTTCCGTTTCCTCTTGAGGTTCGGAACCCTAAAAAGTGTGATTGAAAGAGGAATGATGTCTTTGGTCCATTTTTTGGGCATTTTAGGTCTATATCTAAACCATTTAGAGCCATTTTAATTGATACCTACATAGATTTTCAAAGTTCAGAGAAAAGACGGTTGAAAGAAAGCACTCTACTGGACATATTTATGATCATCTCAATGGAAATGAGGATTAGGGGCTTACTGAGCTCTATACTAAGTATATTTACTAGCAGTTACATGCAAATGAGGCTTACTTCAGAAAACTGCGTTATCACCCGCTCCGGGCATTACGCAGGGCAAAGTGGATTGGAGCCATGCCTAACGTCTGCAAAGTTTCATTGCTCGTGATAGGGCGAATAAAATAACAAGTGTGCTCAAACATTTTGGCATTTCCGTTACTTTTGTGGTTATATAAATTATTACGAGATAGGAGAAGAATTGCGAGCCTTAAGTGGCAGTGGGCGGGGCACATTGCTCGCAGGACTGATGGCCGATGGGGCCGGAAAGTTCTCGAGTGGCGAACGCGAACCGGGAGACGAGCTGTCGGTAGGCCTCCAACAAGATGAAGCGACGACCTCGTGAAGGTCGCGGGAAACCGGTGGAAGCAAGTAGCACAGGACCGGTCTCAGTGGCGAGCCTTGGGGGAGGCCTATGTCCAGCAGTGGACGTCTTTTGGCTGAAATGATGATGATGATGATGATGATGATGATGAGATAGGAATAATTCGAAATTTGACACATGATTTGAAATATAGCGTAATTTGACAACCGCCTATCTTATCCCGTATTTGGGTTTGCAATCGACTCGAAACTAAAAATTAAACATATGTCACTAAAATATCCAAACAATATTATTCACTGTGCAGATAAACTTGATTTACTTAGCTATAATAAATCGAGTTTATTTTTTACGGTTTAGCAATATCGAAGTTAAGAAATGCCGTTACCAGTTTTCTTCTCAATAACCTAATTAAGACTGAAAATATTAAAGGGTTCTCTTAGTAAATTTAATGAACCCTAAGATATGAGCCTTAAACATGTCTTAAAGCATTATTTGAGAAATCGACCTAGCTCAGGAAATAAATATGAAATCAAGTTGTGTTAAAGATCCGATTTCACCTTTCAGGCCGTAGAGTATTCACTCGTACGTGTAGGCCCTACCCGCTATACTACTACTACAACAGCCTATTTACGGCCCACTGCTGGGCACAGGCCTCCTCTCATCACGAGAGGGTTGGGCTATAGTCCCCACGCGGGCCCAGTGCGGATTGGGGACTTCACACACATCCTTGAATTACTTCGCAGATGCGTGCAGGTTTCCTCACGATGTTTTCCTTCACCGAAAAGCTCAATGGTAAATTCAAATTGAATTTCGCACATAAATAAATTTCAGAGGTGCGAGCCGGATTTGAACCCGCGACCCTCTGCATGAGAGGCGGTAGGTCAAACCACTAGGCCACCACAGCTACCCGCTATGGCTTCGCTGAAATTCACAAGAACTAAAATCGCAGTCGATTTTTGAAACTTTTTTGTATAAATGATGATCAAACTAAGCCACAATATGTGTCCACAAAAACTTTCATTGATCATTTGTTCACCGGAGAGTTATTATTGTACTAGAGACAAACGCACCACTACCACGACAACCCATTTACGTTCCAGTCCCACTGCCTCCTCTCATCACTAAGTATAAGGTTTGTTTTGGGGTCTAGCACAGAACACAGAATTACTTCGCAGATACGCGCAGGTTTCTTCAAAATGTTTTCCGTCGCTGAAAAGCTCAGTGATAAATTCAAATCAAATTTCGGACAACATAAGTTATTTCAGAGGTGCGAGCGGATAGGTCAAACCACTAGGCTACCACGGCACTTCAAACAAACGAATATAGCGCCAAAAACCACAGATACTGAAATGTCAGTCAATAACAGATAAAACAAGTACCAAACTAAAAGCATGAGTATTCTACATGCTCATGAATAGCCAATAAAACGTCGTCCTAATATCGCCCAAATCCCGACACACTGATAACGTATCACAGGATTATAGACTTATTCGCTATCACCATCGCAGAGGTTACATTTAAGACATGGATACATTTAAGACTTAGAATGTTTAAGACTTATTTACAAAACACTTTATGTTACTACGCACCGTGCAAGTGCAAATAAATAAAAATATTCTCTGTTAATTCTGTCCGGATGAGTCCGCTCCTTTTTATCGGCGAGATATTCCGTTTCACATGGTTTCACTTAGGGCCGAGATTTTTCAACCGTTATTCTGGAATAAAATCTAATTTTATCTGACGGTTGAACAATCGGCCCTTTTTGAATGAATACTAGAACTAAGCAGAAGAACAGTTTGAGTGGCGATGCTTAGAGGCGGCCTAGGTCTTCGCGCTAAGAGGGCAGTAAGTAGTAGAAATAGTAGAATGCGCCAACGCGATCCTACTACCCTTAGGTACCCAATCATCATAGAGGAGAATCGCTGGGTATTTTTTTGGTATTCTGGTTCGCCGGCGAGTCCCCTCATACTCGTAATTCACAAACGCATACCTAAATCGATAAACGGTTTTCAGAAACCCATGTTTTTTTTTCAAAGACCCATCTAACGACATCTCAAACCATGGGCTAAGCGAGAAGAAAAAAACACTATACCGTGTAGGGAAAGTAAACCCAAAAAAGAAATGATTTCAAATTTTTATTTTACGACTGTGTCGGCGTGACTAATGTATATTCTTGCCAAATTATGTAGGTATGCTGCGGACAGATGGACTGACATGGTGAAACTAAAGGTTCCTTATGGACTACATAACCCTAAATAAAGAGTACATCTAGCGGCTGACATGATGATGATGATTTTTCTGTAGTAACTTATTTCCAAATTAGCGTGTTATTTTATGGTGAAGGTAAGGAATCCTTCAACAATGCATTATTACCTAACCAACTTACTTTTAAACCTATAAATAACTAGCTTTACCCGCTATCTCCATACCAAATTTCATCCAAATCGGTCCAACGGTTGAGGTGTGAAGTGGTTACAGACAGACAAACAGACAGACAGTCAGAGTTTCTTTCGCATTTCTAATATTAGTATGGACGTATTATGTAATTTTTACTTACTCAGTTTTCAGGAAGAATTTAAGAGAAGCGTGTTGAATTTTGTTTGAAGTGCCGATTCAGATAAATCGATGCTGACATCAGTAATCGATAGATGTTATCGAGTCGGATTACCCGATTAGAGGAGATAGAAAATGGATTTCGTTTGTGCGTAAACAGACACGTGATATGATTTTTGCTATTTTTCTTCAATGTCAAGTTCATTTTTTTTAACTCGATTTTTTTATTAGGTACTTACCAGCTTCGTGGATGTGGAATTTGGAACTTTAAAAGGCCTAAATGTTAATGGAGCTCGAGCAAAGGGAATATAGGTACATGGAAAAAGAAATTTAAACATTTTAATGTACTTGGAAAATTTATAATTGTTCACTAGGTAATATTTAAAATTGAATAAGATCCTGATATCCATTAAAATTATAATTACGAAAGTAGGCAACTCTGTCTGTGTGTTACCTCTTCACGCTTAAACTTCCAATTAAGATGAAGTTTAGGCCACCTTTTATCCCAGACAAAACGCAATTTCCATGGAAACTCTATAACCGAATTCCACGTGGACCAAGTCGCGAGCAGAAGCAGTTTTATTTACAGTTCTGGACCGACGAAGTCCTGCTCGATGAACGGGCCAGCACCTGTCTACAGACATTTTCAATACCATCGTTGTCTTAAATGCGTTGCTCGCCTGGAAGAACAGACTAGATTGGTCTCTTGTTAAAAATCAAAATAGCTATTGGTCATTTGAAAGCAGGAACGCATTCGAGATCTTATGGTTTCTTAATGGGAGATGCAAATACAATACAAATACTCTTTATTGAACAACACACAATAGAGAAAAAAAGGACAAAACAAAAAGGTCAGGAAAACATGTTGTTAGGTACAACAGCAGGCGGCTAACTAGCTAGGCGGAGATAATAGGATATCGGTGTCCATGGGCCGCAGTGACCACTTACTATCAGGTGGACTGTGCGCTCGTTTGCCTATACCATTGGTATATATAAAAAAATTATAAAGTTTTAATTTTCACAAGAAGCTTCCTAGCTCTAGACTATTTAAAAAAAGAACTTACACCTTTTGCTAAACCATGAGACACTAAATAAATATTTATTTATTTATTTATTTATTTGAAAAGGTACACCAACAACAAGTATATTTACACATTGGCAGAGAATACATAGCAATAGATGGAAACTGATATACAAGTCAATTATAGGTATACTCAACATTCTTAGTCAACATTAGTGTTAGTTACAAAAACAAAATAAAATATAATATGTATGTCAATGTTATTTGCTTAGAATTAGAGTTAATACTAATATTTTTGGATAATGTTGTTTGATTAATTGAAATGAATATAAAAAGATGGTATCAATGTCATTAAGATTTTTCAATAAATTTACTTACGCTTTCTTTAAATAGAGGAAGTGTATCGTGAAAAATGTCAGTAGTAGGTACTTTTTTTGTAAAATCGTTATATTTGGAACATGCTCTGATTATTGGCGAACTGAGCCCGAAGCGAGTTTTACAGAATGGGATTTTAAATATGTCGGTTATAGGAGCTCTTGGAATAAGGCGGGGAACTGTGAGGCGGATTCGCTCGGTCAGTTGGTTGCACTTGATGTCACCATTAATAATTTTATGCAAGAACGTTAGGTCGTTCGTCGTGCGTCGATCACGTAGGGATGTCATGCGGAAGCGTTTCAGTCGCTGGACGTAAGGGTTACGGTGTGAGAAACCTTGAGATATGTATGCCAGATGTCTAGTAAAGGCTCGTTGAATGCTTTCGATTCGTTGTGAATGAATGGCGTAAGAAGGGCAAAAGGAAGAAATATGAGTATGAGTAGCAGATAATCTACGAGGGGTGATCCAAAAGTAATGATAACTGAATACTTATTGAATCGGATTAAAATAAATAGGTATGCCGTTACTGGCCATAAAGACTCCTTAGTAAATAAAAAAATATGTATCTGTCAGAGAGTTGCAGCTGTTTTTTCACGAGCAGTCGGAACAATAACGCAAAAATGGAGAAAACTGAGGTGAGAGCGGTTATTAAATACTTCTGTTTGAAAAAAATGTGCACTAAAGATATATACGCTGAATTAATGGGAACACTGGGCGAGTCCGCTCCACCGTATTCCACAGTGGCACGGTGGTCAAAGGAGTTTAACTTGGGAAGAACATCCACTCAAGATGAACATCGCGAAGGCCGTCCATCTGACGCCATTACTGGAGAAAACGTCGAAAAATTCATGATCTCGTTTTAACAGATAGAAGGATGACTATCAGGCATCTAGTTGAGCTCACAGGCATCTCGTATGGCAGCATTCAAAGAATCTTAACTGATGAACTACACATGGAAAAAGTCTCCGCTCGTTGGGTGCCTAGAATGTTAACGGCTGAACAAAAGAAAATACGATGTGAGATTTCGAAGTCTAATCTTGACAAATATCAAACTGATCCCGACACATTTTTGCGTCGGTTTGTAACCATGGACGAGTCTTGGATCCACCATTTCGATCCTGAGACCAAACAGCAATCCATGACCTGGAAGCGAGCGTCTTCCCCTGCACCGAAGAAATTCAAGGTAGAGCTCCGCTGGTAAGGTCATGGCTTCAGTGTTTTAGGATGTTGCGGGAGTCATAATGATCGAATACTTGGAAAAGGGAATCACTATTACGGGCTCCTACTACGCTGATCAAATACGCAGATTGAGAGAGGCAATCAAAGAAAAGCGGCGGGGTAAACTTCGAGCTGGCATCCTCTTTCACCAGGACAACGCACCGCCCCACAAGGCCGGCGTTGCGATGGCTGCCATCCGTGATTCAGGGTTCGAATTGCTGGAACACCCCCCATATTCGCCAGACCTAGCTCCCAGCGACTTTTATCTCTTTCCACGGCTGAAGGAAGATCTTAGAGGCAACAAATTTTTAAATGATGGCGAGGTAATGGCCGCTGTGGGGGCATTTTTGGAGGGGCAAGAAAAATATATTTTTTTTAAAGGAATTCGTGGTCTGGAGAAACGATGGTCTAAGTGTGTAGACTTGGAAGGAGATGTTAAAATAAAATAATTGATTTTTCTACGTAAACATTTTATGTGTCTTTCATACTGATTATCATTACTTTTGGATCACCCCTCGTATATCATGCTTTGTTACATTTCCATGGAATATTTTTCGCCTCATTAAATAAACTCTTCCATTACCTACTTACTATTTGAGCGATTGACAGACACTGCCGAAACTGGTCGTAGAAAGCAAAAAAATGGCATGTAGGTAGGTTCCTTGGGGAATATAGGGGAACACTAAGATAGGATGTCACAAAACTCCCACGGGAACGGGAGTGAGAAATATGGGACCCACAACGTTTATTTTACCGCGGGACGACTAGTTTATTTTTTTTTTGGCGAAAAAATATTTTGACGCCATTCCAATGTTTTCCAAACTTTGAATGTTCCCGAGTGGTCATCTTGCTTTACTGACAAAACAACATTCCATTCTCATTTCCATTCAGTGACGAGATAACGACCACTTTTCGCGCTGAGTGCTGACCCGGTTTCATATCTGATTAAACCATTTCGATAAAATTGCAAAGAGACGCAAATTTGTTAAGATTCACATTAAAAAACTTATATAGAGAAATCGTCTAGGCATTAAATGGTTTTTACCCGTATAAAAGACTTACAAACAAAACGTTATTTTGGTATTTTTACTAGTAGAATATTTAAAAAAAAAATAGCATAGATGAAATAATTTCGTTGCTTTTATTTCCTACAAGGTATAAAGTTTCCTTTTGAGTATACTAAAGTATGTACTAATTATTTAACAATCAAGTAGAAAATTGCAGCTTACCCTTAGCCGTCGGAAGTGCGGAGTAGAAAAAAGACACCAAGATGTTATTTTCTTTATCCAAAACTATCACCGAAAGTCCTTTTACAGTCTTTAAACTTCAACAAAAAGTAATCTTGAACTTTCAGGGTAAAGGGAAAAAACACAGTTTTACGTCGTGAAAAAAAGTTTTATCAACGTTATTAATTGGTATAACTGCTTTAGATTGTTTGTTGAACCGAAATGAAGCTCTCCAAATAGTTTTAGTATACTTGACGTTGGTGTTTATTACGGTTTTCGTGTGTGGAGTCGACTGGGAGAGCGGCGTGCGCTTCGGTCGCTCGTTGTATGCAGACTGAGGCTTGTAGTCCTCTCAAAAATCCACAGCGTAGCCTGAATTAAATACCAGGCTGGATATTGTTACGCTGTTTGTTGGTGGCTTCATTCCGACGTAGGACTTAAATGACTCGGAAATCTGCGCATTGAGGACTTGTGATATCGTTGGAAATTAGACATTATTTCTCGTTACTTACCAGCGCGCATGAGGTGTAAAGTTTGGAAAGCATTGTTTTTAAATTGAAATGATTTGAATTTAGAATTTAATACGAATTACAAATCAAATTTAAAGTACTGACAATAGGTACTTGAAAATTAAACTATTTTTAAAAAAGGCTACCGCAGCGCGGTACCGGTGATGCTGGCAACATTTCCCCATTGACTTGGATTAAAGTACAAATTTTCAAATTTCCTTAAGAAAGATTGATTTCTTTTTCCTGATATAATTTTGGGATAGATTAAGTCTACATTAAATAAGTAACCTATTGAAGTATTGATGTCAATCTCCGAGTTTTTTACCGAAATCTCTAAGCCACTATTTATGTTTAGATTAATGTGAAAAGACATAATACCTATTTACAGTTAAGTATATGATTTCTAATAACACTTTATTTTTGACCTGTATTATGTCCCATTATAATAGCTTAGTGAAGACAGACGCTTGTGCTTTTAATAAAGTTACGTGAAAACTGTTAAGTGTGGTAATATCCATGATTAAACAGAACAAAACCTTATCACCACAATAAACTGTAATAAGTTATAACCAAACCTCAAATCTATTGAGGCTTCACCAAAAAGGGCCAATTTGTTCGTAGCTATTACTTACGCAACTGTTACTTGAGTTCGACATGAATGGACCACTAATGAACCAAGCCATAGCATTATTTACGTAAACATAGCAACTGGTTTCAATTACTTAGTGTAGGTATTATGATAGTAAATTGTGATATTATGCTGTTTGTACACAATTGTAATTTGTGTATCCAGTACACACAATATTTAATGTTGGTTGTCCCACAAAGATGGATAGAGAAGAAAACCTGTTCAGATCTAAAAGACAAGGTTTTACCCAAATTTAAAAAAAAACATTGTTTTGATATGGACATGTTTTTTTCATTTATTTCATTGTATCGTTATTATAAATTGGGGTTTAAAAATCAATTAATACATTTTGACTTCAGTAGTGCCTAAATATGTAATTAAGTATCCTAAGTATACCTGAGCAGTGCATGATTTTACTAACTAGTTTGTAACATTGTTCCTACCTACATGTTTATCTATATTCTACACTAATATAAGTCTTTAGAAGAAGTCGCGTCAGAAACTTGAAAATTACGTAAAATAAACTATCAAGTCGAGGGGTCAATAAGAAGATGTAATCGTACTTTGTAAACATGTGAGCATAAAAAACAATATCAGTACTATTCCAAAATTAATTTCATCACTTTAACCTTATTTTAGTACCTACGATAGGACTTTAGGCCTGTTAAAAATAATGTGCCTACCCCAGAGTCCCAGACTTTGCCAGATAAGACTTCGTACCCTACTTATAATTATGTTTAGTGCGTATAACAGCTATTTTTGAAACAATTTGAACCTTAAATTCAGCAGATAGAGCTGAAATATGATAAAGACGACACGGCTTTCTAGAGCATATTTAATAACCACCGAAAACCAGTTAGTTACGACCTACTTACAGCTTAAACACTTAGGTCTTAACGGCTCACTGCTTTTAAGATCCATTGAATGTTTTACGTAAGTTTCCTTGAGTGACTTAGCAGAACACTTGGCAAATATTTGTTAAATAAACTCACGCCGTTTTCCCGATGGGGTAGCTGGGACTACAGAAAGCCACCTATTTTTAAACAAGAACGGCCTATCTGCAGTAGAACTAGAGTCACCGACATAGCCCGAAGAATTGCGAGCCTTAAGTGGCAGTGGGCGGGGCACATTGCTCGCAGGACTGATGGCCGATGGGGCCGGAAAGTTCTCGAGTGGCGCCCGCGAACCGGGAGACGAGCTGTCGGTAGGCCTCCAACAAGATGGACCGACGACCTCGCGAAGGTCGCGGGAAACCGGTGGAAACAAGTAGCACAGGACAGGTCTGAGTGGCGAGCCTTGGGGGAGGCCTATGTGCAGGAGTGGACGTCTTTTGGCTGAAATGATGACGATGATACCGGCTTCGCTTTCTCCACGTTTATCCCTCTCTCATGCAAGCTCGTCATGTTCTGTTCTCACGAAAATGAAGTAAATATTCAGATAAAATGTATTTATCCCATGGCCGTCTGCAAACGCTTTACCCACACCGCCAACGCCACAGTTTGCGCCCCATTGTGGGGACAGCCAGGCCTCCCCTCATTCACGAGAGTCTTTGCTGTAGATTAACGCATTCACTGCCACCGACGCATATATGCGTTTAGCTGACTTTCTCGCAGTGCCTTGAACGCACATGTGCGTTGCAATGTTCCCTTAATGACAGACGTGGCACCTGGTGAAAGTTCGTAAAGCAGAAGTGGCAGTGAATGTGTTAACCTATATATCACGGTGACCTGTTCAGTAGGTGCTCGCTGTGCAATAAAGAAATAATAATGTGCATACCTATCACTTTAAGATTCATAATATTTGTCAACAAAGTCAAAAAATGAAAAGTTTCGCGATAAAATTCTCGTTCTTTTCATAACAGAACTGCGCTGCGCAACAGATGGCCACAAGTTAAAACGTTGTAAAATATAATGAGGGAGAGTTAAGTAGTCAAACTTGCAAGGGAGCAGCGATAAAAAGCCATTTTCACATACGGAGGCGCAACTTTATATTATGTAGGAGTAAACTCTGAACACAGAACATGGAATTATTGGGTAAATAAGTACTTGAACACGTTCGTGAAAAGATACAAACGTGATCTTACTTCTAAATACTAAGATTTTCATGCAAAATTTTAGCACCATTTCTAGTAGAAGCAGATTCAAGATAATGTGCTATTCACGTGCAAATATTCATATTCATATTCATATTCATATCATTTATTGCCAAACCATGGTTTTTACAAAATGTTACAATATTTTCTTAAGTACTAACATGGACCCTGTGAGGGTGCAGCAAAATATTAAAACTAAATAGACCTTAAAATCTAGATGTAAGTGCAACCGGTATAATTATAAGTATATATTAGCAAAAATAAGCCCTATAGTTATGTTTGTTGTCACTACATGTATATGTATGTATTTGTATGTACACATCTTTGTCATGGATATGGATATTTATTAGGTAGGTAATATGTATGTTGTTGTGTGTGCGTGTGTAAGTGTGTGTTTGCGGTCTGTGTAAGTGTGTATTATTTGTATTATTTATTTGTCATATTTATAGTTTATCTTCAAAGTATTCATTAATGTTGTAATATGCCTTTGTTAACAGTAATTTCTTTAGTTTTTTTATGAATTTTTGTTCATTCTGTTCTGTTTTTAAAGTTTCTGGTAGTTTATTATATACTTTTATTGACATTATGTATGGTCCAGAAGAATGGAGTTTCAGTTGGGAACTGTCACTCCCGCTGGGCAGCACGAGCTTGTTCCTGTTTCGGAGATAGTGGGTTATAGGGGCGTCTTCAAGCTTGGTGTAAAATTGAGGGTATTTTTTAACAAACTTACAGATTTCTAGTACCTATATAGATGGAAGGCAAAGTGAGTATTTTATGTTTCAGAAAATAAGGTTTACAGGAGTCTGTGGGTTTTATATTTACTAGGATCCGGATTAGTTTTTTTTGAAGCGTGAAGAGCGCTGGCGCATCAGTGCTGTTGCCCCACAGGATGGCGCCGTAGTTCAGCCAGGCGTGCGCGTACGCGTAAATGTCAGTCACACGAATCGAGTCAGAGATTAAAACGAGAAATAACTTTGAAAAGTCATTTCACATAAAATACATCAATTCTACAGAAATTCAAGAAGATAATTTCAACTAATTAACCACTTGAATGACACATTATGAACGTAGACTTCGAAGTCTACCTTGCTCGGAGAGAGAGAGAGAGAGAGAAATCTGAAGCATGTTTTGTATTGTAAAAGAAAAGACTTTCGAATTTAGGTTTTAAGGCCGTTCCTATACCCAGCTCAGCCGTCACTGTCACTCGTGCCACGAGTGGAAGAGAAAGCGCTACTTAATTTCTGGAAAAATACCGTCTAAAACATGCCATTTATAAAGCTGTCAATGTATGCATATAATATGGACAATTTTTCTGTTATATTTAGTTTTACACTGTTTGATATAATAAACTGGTGTTGGTTGGATTAAAGGTCCGAGTTAGAGGTTACTTTGGAATGAAATTGTATCGAGGGAAGTTTCGTGAAACGTGTAACGAAAACTGTCAATGTAAGGATGATATACCAAATATAACATATGTTTTTTTCATATTTTTAACACTTAACATTTCTTATTAAAGTATGATGTTACATGAGCAATTTGACGATGCTGGGTCAAGGAACGTCCTTAAGGCCGTTCCTATACCCACCTCAGCCGTCACTGTCCCTCTTGCCACGAGTGAAAGAGAAAGCGCTACGCACAGAACGCCCGATTTAGTTAGTATTAACGCGATTTAATTTCTAGAAAAATACCGTCAAAAAAAAACATGCCTTTTATAAAGCTGTCAATGTATGCATAAAATATTGATAATTTTTCTGTTATATTTAGTTTTACACTGTTTGATATATTAAACTGGTGTTGGTTGGATTAAAGGTCCGAGTTAGAGGTTACTTTGGAATGAAATTGTATCGAGCGAAGTTTCGTGAAACGTGTAACGAAAGCTGTCAATGTAAGGGTGATATTAATCAAATATAACATGGCATTTTTATTTTTTTTACTTTTAACATTTCATAGAAAAGTATGATCTTACATGAGCAATTTCACGATGCTGGGTCAGTGAACGGCCTTAAATAAATAAATATTTTTGAACCTTTCACAAAAAAATTACTTGTATCTTGTACCACGAGTGCCAGACAACAAACTAAATACATATATCACTCTATAACATGCATACCTATATAAAAAAAATTACTTAAGTACTTACAAACATTCGTGCTCATCACACGAAGTTTTCCTCTAGCGGGATTCAAAGCCGCAACCTACGCAGGGTGACCTACCATCTGCGCCAATTAGCTCAAGTCGTCCCGTTTTTGACCTTTAATTTCTTAATGCTATTATCGCTCCAGAGATACTAACTAGATGGTGGAAACAGACTACCATAATGTGTCGATTTGCGTACAAATGCGAGTGCCGCGATCCGTGGCGGGGATTTGGCGTCGCGAGTGCGAGATGTTTTGTTTTTTGTAGCAAATGAAGATTTCTTGCTGAGTCGTGGCTTGTAATTCAAGTGACCAATGTACCTAAGAGTATGAGGAATAAATGGGAAAATAGGTAAGATAAATAAAGAAACACAAGAAGAAAGACTTGCAATTTTGAGCTTCATTAATAAGTAAGTCTCTCGAAATAATATTTGTACATTAAAATTGTGTCAAATAATTTATTAGAATAGTTAATAAGTATCGCCTTAAAAAATGACTCCTTAAAATTAATAAAAGTTTCTTGTTACATAAGTTTTCACGTTTAAAGTCATGCTCTAGAAAGTTTCATTGTGTGGCAAAATTTGATATTATATTAGGTATTTCAAATATTGTCGCGTCTGCGTATGTATGGCAATCCAACAAGATGCAGAAACAACCCGGTGAAGGTCGCGGAAATAACCTAGTTACGGGCGGCACAGAGTCAATTTACGATGTCTGGAAAGCGAAATCTGGTGTTTACTTGTAAGAGTAGTAATTATGTAGAGAGCTAACTTTTTGTTTATTTTTGAAGTGAAACTTCTTTAGCGGCGCTGTGCAGTTTTTGTGAGGGGGAAAAATGGTAAACTCGCGACAGATCACGTGACCGTAAGACTGATCGAAAAACTGTTACAATGTAATGGGGCCTATCGCGTGTGAATTTGCCACTAGAGGCGCTAGTATCGCGTGAGGTCCAATAACATTCACTTTTCACTGATTGTGGCGGGCTTCGTGATATAAATTATTAATTTCTTTAATTTAACTGTTGAAAAGTCTCTCCTTCGTGAAATTATCGCAAATATGGATTATTTGGCGATGAATGTGAACGCTTTGAAACAAAAATTGAATTTCTGAACAAAACGGAACTGCACAACAATGCGACATAGCTACTCGATATGATGATAGTTATTTATAATTAATAAACTTAATGAGATTCAAGACTTAAACCATTGTTTCGGCGCCGATCTTATAGAGTCACCTTTGACAGCTATACCTCTGGACCTTAGTCAACAGTGGCGCCAACTGGTGAGCAAAGAAACGATAGTCCCCATTGAAGCCCTTTTATACTGATAGTTAAAGCAATTCGTGCAAAATGATTCCCTAACCATTCTAAAATATCAAAATTGTACAACTTTAATATTCAAGTTTTCACTTCTTCCGGCACTCCCGGAGTGCAACTCGTTGTTTTTTCTGTTGTTTACATTGTGTGTATCGAGTGCATGTTTTTATGTGTGCCGAATAATTGTTAGGTTACTTTATTTTCAGCCAACTGACATTATGAGACATCAAATAATATCCTAATATCGCCAAATGAGCTTTCATAAAGCAGGCGATAAAGCGAGCTTATTCTAAATTAGCGGATAAAGTATATCGCAATCAGGCCGGCGGTAACTCGCCGGGGGCCTCGTATTAATCTGGCATCGTGAGTGCCACGGTGCCACTTATTACTGGGAGCCATAGAAACAGCGGCCATATTTGAATGTGGAGCCAAAAGGTCTAATCGTAAGATTCTGCCCGTTTTGGATAATTGTCAGGCATCATCAATAACCATCTAGTTAATATTGAGTTTATACCATTCAGTTTAGGATTTTTTACAATTACCCAGTGAACTTCGTGTCACCACAAAGTTATTTTTCTTTTTTAGGGTTCCGAACCTCAAGAGGTAAAAACAGAACCCTTATAGGATCAATTCAATTCAATCATTTATTCAGCAAATTGGCTACATAGAGGCACTTTTACACGTCAGAAAAAGAATTTACCAGCGCTTCCTAGACCCATTGCTTGAGAAGAAGCGCCGCAACAAACTCAAGCAGAAGGCCTTTTTTCAAAATTTTCAAAATTTACATTACATGTATAAAATATACATATAGGTACGTACTAAAATTACATTGAAGGGATGTATAGTCCCTAACTTAAACTTAAATCTAAGATCTTAGAGATGTATAGTCTCCAAGGGTCCAGAAAAAAATAAAAAAATTATGGAGATGGCCTCCATTGTCAAATAAATATAAATTCCATAGATGTCGACAGTCTCAAAATGTCAATAAATAATGAAATACATCATGTATAAAAGAGTTCATTAATACATGTCAATAAGAACATGATGAGGTCTCTCGCTTAAAATGTTTGACTTAGTAATATATTTAAAGCTAATGATTATTTTTAAAAGTCCTTGCAAGCATGAACAGACCGGACCCCACAGACAGCACCCGTTCACGAGCGTGATGCGTATCTCAGCCATCGCCTCACGATCACACGTGTGTCTGTCCGTCCGTCTGTCACAGTCAATTTTCTCCGAAACTACTGGACCGATTAAGCTGAAACTAGGTACGTATATGTAAGTTTGTGACCCAAAGAGGACGTGTAACGAAAATAATTGAATTTTAAACATATACCCTATTTTTGGGGGTTAAATTTGAAAAAAATATCAATGAAGTTTTTCAAACTATATCGTGTGACAGGATCTCAAACATATTTTTTTTATTTCTTTTTCGTTTTTTCTTTTTTGGTCAATACTTTTCGAGTTATTTAAGAAAATAGGCGAAAAATGACCATTCCCCCCCCCCCCTTATTTCCGAAACTACTGGAGATAAAATTTTGTAAAAAATACGGAGAATAGTAATTGACCTATAGATTTCAGAAAAAAATATTTAAATCCATGGTATTTGAAATCTATACATAAAAGAGCTTATCCTGTGAAACGGTTTGAAAATGACGTCATTGAAAATAATCAAGGGTCAGAACCCTCTCCACGCGAGTTTAACTCGCTTCTTGGTCGGTTTTTTAGCTATTCCTGTAGATTCTTCCCGATTTTTTTTTCTAAACCTGCCTTGAATCAAAGGGGTTACAAAAAAAGAATCAGCCAAATCGATCCAAATTTTGAAGCCTTAAGAGGTGACAGACAGACAGATGTACTTTGGCATTTATAATGGATAATAATTATAATGCGAAATAACTGTGTCTGTTACTAAATTCACAAACGTTATTTCCGTATTGAAAACTTAAAGAGTAACATAATATCACTAAAACAACAAAGCTTGGTATTGGGTTCCTTAAAACTGCTGGAGCGGAAAACTGTCTGAAAGCGCAGCTTTTAACAGCTTTGTACCGAACTTTGCAAATACTTACAAAGTATCGGAGCTTTTAAGTTTCTAGTCGATAAACCGACATTTAGAATACGAAGTTATTCCAATAACACGAAAAAAGAAAACAAAACTGCTAAAATGTTAAATTATCGTATTTCCGGAAAACGCGATGAAAAAACAGACAACCCGTGAGGGTTGTCTGTTTTTCTTTTAGGTATTCTGTTCATTTATATTAAGAAAACTGTTAGTTCTGATATTTTACAAAAAAAGGTTCAATGTAAAACTCGCGTCTATTTATAGCTTGGTTAAAGGAATTCGTTCCAGAATAAATTAAAATTTTGTATGAACTATTCGAAGAATAAATTGTATCTGACGATTGAAAAATCAGCCCTTAGTTGTTTAGATTCTATTTATTCTTCATTCTTATCTTATATCTCACCTACTCGTTTTCTGGAAAATAAAATATATCTGATTTCCCAGAAATGTGTAGTAGCATTAAAACAAATAGTGCAATAAATTCAAGTAAGATTTCCGCCGCAGTTCCTACTTGCGATAAAAGTCGGTATATTTTTAAACATACGAAGATTTACAACGACTACATGGCAATTTCTATGAATTTTTCTAGTTACGTGGTAAAGGAATTCGTGTAGAGAAATAGGAAATGTTTTTGCAGTAGTAGGTAACCGGGAGACGAGCTGTCGGTAGGCCTCCAACAAGATGGAGCGACGAACTCGTGAAGGTCGCGGGAAACCGGTGGAAGCAAGTAGCAGTACAACAGTAGGAGGCCTATGTCCAGCAGTGGACGTCTTTTGGCTGAAATGATGATGAGGTAACCCTTATTAGTGTAGGCATAGCCTAGTGGTCGAATAGTCAACACATTCCATATTATTTTCTTTAACTAGTGCAAGTAGAGCTGAGTGTATATTGACGAAACATTTTATCTAGTGGTTAAAAACTGTTAGCAAATCACCGATACAACTGGTAATTTTATTTTACACTGTGTGAATCATCTTCATCATCATCATCATCATTTCAGCCGATAGACGTCCACTGCTGGACATAGGCCTCCCCCAAGGCGCGCCACTCAGACCGGTCCTGTGCCACTCGCATCCACCGCGTTCCCGCGACCTTTACAAGGTCGTCACTCCATCTTGTTGGAGGCCTACCGACAGCTCGTCTACCGGTTCGTGGACGCCACTCCAGGACTTTCTTGCCCCATCAGCCATCAGTCCTGCGAGCAATGTGCCCCGCCCACTGCCACTTAAGGTTCGCAATTCTTCGGGCTATGTCGGTGACCCTAGTTCTACTGCGGATATCCTCATTTCTGATTCTATCACGCAGAGAAACCCCGAGCATAGCCCTCTCCATTGTGTGAATACATAACCCTAACTACACTCAACCGCAATGAAATCGAGTGACTTTTTATATGATTCTCCGTAGGTACAAAGTGACCCGATTTCAATAGGGATGACGACAACTTTTTTTTCCTTAGTCTATCAGGAAGATTGTTGAAAAGTATTGGACACGTATTTTTCCTTTTTTTACGTAATCAAACTTATACGGAGATATATTGAGTTGAAATGTCACGTGACGTCATGGTTAGGTAGATTTATACCTAACGGTTACGTAGTTAGCCCCCACTCTCCAACTTTAATGCGTTTTAACTTAGTCTTTCTTTGTTAATTCGATAAAACAAAAAATACGTGTCTAATATTATTTTATTAACTGACTGACGGACTCATTAGAATTTCGATTTCTTCACCCTGTCGTCATCCCTATTCATTGCGGTTGAGTGTATTTAGTTGGCTGGTAAATGGTAATGGATTCAGATTCTAAAGGTGATCTATTTCTGAATTCACTTTGCAGCCTTGAAATTCATTCATCTATTATGCTTCGTAATTGACCTAGCTAGTAAGTACGATTTTAATTAAACCACGTTTGCGTACACCCGTGAATTTTTTATATGATTTAACATATAATATTCGAATAATATAAATATCAATGAGACTGATATTTTGCTAAGTCTGACGTCTATTACACTAGAGCCTCATTACAGAACCTCAGTTTTCCTTTAAATCTTTCTCCGAAGTAAACCGAATCACTCCAGCAAGAATATCAACTTCAGCTTCGAACTAGGTTTTTTTTATGTGATTGGTATAAGCAAACGAGCGCACACCGCACCTAATAGTAAGTGGTCACTGCGGTCCATGGACACCGAAATCCTATGATCCCCCATTGAGAAACCATTATATCTCTAATCTTGCCTACCCTGAGGCCTAAGATGGAATGCCTCTGTCACACCACGTGGTGTGACAGTAGATGACGATGTTTTAGAAGTACCTAAATGAAACAAAATGAAATTTCTGGCACAGAGGCATTCCATCTTAGGCCTACTCCACTTCTTTTAATCAAGAAACCAAACATATTTCCTACGATCGCGGTGTGTGATCAACGACGTATTGCCGTGAAATACATGTACAGTTTGCAATGCGCTCCAACTTGAGAGCACTCATCACTTTGAGGCGTAACGATCCAAGCTCACCGCTATTAAGACGTGATTGGAACGTGCATATTACCCTACTCATTCAAATGCAGCACTTAGAGTCGGCTAAAACGGATCTAGACTGTTACTACGAATATATGTCGTATAATTAAATTATTATGCTTACGGATGCGTCCGCGAAAAAACTGAGAATCTCCTTTTAGTTCAAGTCTCCTGAAAGCTCCTTTCTATTTACGGCCCACTGCTGGGCACAGGCCTCCTCTCATCACGAGAAAGGAAAAACTCAATGTCCCCGTTATTCTTTTTCGTCCACTTTGAAAAGTAAATTAAAGTTAAGCAGTAAAATTACTGCTGTCATTTAAGTAAATGGAGACCTAAAAAAATGTGGTAGGTAGTTCCAACGTTCCTACACTTAAAATAAAACTGATAAACATAACTATGATGAAAGCATGGCCGCGACGCGTAGACTTCACGTTGCTGCTTCATAGAAACAATAGCTCGACGGGAGACTGGAATTTTTGGCACCCGGGTGTGGCCAGCTAAATAGCGTTTACCCGCAATTGCTGTGCTTAATAAAAATAAACCATATTTATAATTAGATTCAAGAAAAGGATTGTACTTTAACTACACATCGGCATCTAGAAATGAATCAAGAAGTTTAAAAGTAGACAGTATACCACACAGTGCATCATATCCAGAAGCGCAACCATAGAAAAGCATAGATGAGATCATGATGGCCGTAAAAGTGCTCAAATTACAGTCAATTCAGGGTCGAACACATTTGTCCAGAAATGGGCGGCTGATTTGTACGAATAGATATAGAAACCCTGCCGACAGACTAATACTCCTAATAGAAGGAAAGAGTCCTTTATGAAGCTCTTTTCCGAGCGTAACTTGGAATAGACACTGGGCTGATCTTTGTATTCAAACCACGAGCGACGAAGCTGAAGTAGTGGAGTTACGCCAGAGTTCTCCGGTAGGTAAGTGTTGAGTCGTAAAGCTCGCCGTTCATTGGTTCCATTCGAAATGCACTGTACACGTAGAAGATAACACCTGAGGGTAAATAGGTAGTAGAAGCATGTGGGTACTAAGTCTATAAAATGTTTTTGCCACTTTTAATTATTTACGGTTCCGAAACTCAAAAGGTGAAAAGCCAATTGGCCGCGGGAATGCTATAACCGAACCCCCAAGCGGACAAAGTCAAATTTCAAGCAACCTAATCGAGAATCAAAGAGCAAGGCTACCGTAAGTTAGTTCCAATATTTAGCCGGTGAAATTTCTGGCACAGAGGCATTCCATCTTAGGTCTCAGGGCAACACATTCGAAATCTTATGGTTTCTTAATGGGGGATCATAGGATTTCGGTATCCATGGGCCGCAGTTACCACTTATCATCATGTGGGCTGTGCGCTCGTTTGCCTATATCAATGACATGAAAAAAACCGGCCAAGTGCGTGTCGGGCCACGCGCAAAGTATAGGGTTCCGAAGTTGACGATGCCCAGAGTACCTTTCTAAGACTTATTTAGCATCAGCTAGCCTGTGCCCGCCCGACGCCCCTGCCGCTCGAGAAAAATCGTTGGTTTTTTAATCGTTTCATAAGTTGGTCGACTATGACTCGTAAATTTGTACAGCCTACTTAGCTGTGATAGTTTTTCTTTCAACTACATTATATATGCCACAACCGTGATTTTTTTCAGCCATCCAAATACCATCATTTAGGTGGCAGGGGGGGGGGGGGGACGACGACGACACTCGACTCTAACAAAAATAGCACTTTAAAGCTTAATATTTCACAAACGCATCACTTAATATACACCCACAATATTTTTTAAAGACCTATTTAACGATATGCCGCACCATGGGGTACGCGAGAAAAACCCACTTTACGAGTATAAAAGAATATATTTCAAAATTGTATTATACCACTTTCTCAGCGTAACTAATATGTATATTCATGCCAAATTACAGCTTTATAGAACTAAGCATCTCCGAGAAATAGTGCGGACAGATATGGACGGACGGACGGGACGGACGGATGGACAAGGCGAAACTATAAGGGTTCCTTGTGGACTTCGGAACCCTAAAAACCGTGTAGTTAGTTTTGTATTTAAATAATGTGCGGGTCAAATTCTTGCAAACTTACAAAATATTACCTCTATATACGTTATAATAATACAACATATATGCTGTACAACTTCACAGGGAACTGAAAATATAATTTATTAGTTGTTTACATTGTACTGAAATAGTTCCGAACGAAATAGCTGCATTGACGTCAACACTTATTATCCGCGTATCCTCGTGCAAAAGCCTTTCCAAAATATTATATTCCAAGCAAGTTTTTATAATAGCTAGCGCTTCTGCCCGTGACTTCGTCCGCGTGGAATTCGGAAATAGCATTCCCGCAGGAACTATGCGTTTTTTCGGGATAAAAAGTAGCCTATATGTTGACCAGTGTTATAAACTATCCCCATACCAAATTGTTGCAATCCGTCCAGTAATTTTGGAGTTACATCCGGACATACATACATACAACTTAAAAATCATCATTTTGTGTTTAGTATCGTTGTATTAAGACGCAACTTCTTCTACAGACTTATTATTAGTACAGTCAGCAGCAGAAGTAGATAGGCTGTCCAGGTGTTCAAAATGACCTGCACACGACCTTATTCTTAAGACGTTAAGGGCGTGTGTAGGTCATTTTGAACACCTGGACAGCTTATCTACTTCTGCTGCTGACTGTACCTATAGATTCAATTGAATTTCCCGGGGAGTTGGAAATACGCGTGTCACTCTCCACTGTCTGTCCTTAACAACGGGTAATAAGGCAGGCGCGCCAAATTGCGCGCTCGTGCATGAAAATCATCGCGCGCAAAGTAGGTATTTAGAGTGCAAAATAAAACACATGTCCCTTCCAGTCGTTCGCTGACGTCATTTACAGGGAATGACGCTCATTTTTGCATATACATGGCTTAGTATGATGAGTTTGTAATGCCCGCTGTTTGCCGTGTTATCAATGCAAACCAACTGAAGGAGAAATGATAAGACTACGGTGAATCGTTTCATACCGCCCGTCGACTAAGATGCGTTCGTTAAATTTTACATTATCGAGGATATTACATTTCTTTATGGAATGACAGCTCGGCGGGCATGTTTAGCTTTGATCAGTCTTTCAAATGAGGTTGATGCTACTCAGGCTTAAGGTTGTTTCAAACTATCAGTCAATAAATATAGCGCGTTCGATAAGTAAGTAAGTGAGCCTCCTGTGTCCCCGGTATGGTTCGGCCAGTTTTCGTGGCAGCTTCCGATACGCTGCCACGAAGTGCTGGAACAATATTCCACCTCCAATTCGAAACGCAAGTTCAGTCCAAGTATTTAAAAATAAATTTAAAGCTCATTTACTAAAACTGCAGCTCTCAACAGGTATATAAAATTAAATAATCATCCAAACTCTCTAACCCACATTTGCTAATTGTTATGTGTGTTAAGTTCCAAATGTAAATATCTGGTCACTTAATTTTGTCAATTGGATTATTGTTTTGTTACTGACCCCACCAATGTTTATTTTATTTTATGTTTTTTGAGTATATGTTTATTTAAGATTGAACAATTATTGTTATACTTAATTATCATCGCCTGGACAATTGTTTTTTATTTTTTAGTCAAGTTAAAAAAGAACGGAGTTTTGTTGGCACCAACCTGTATCTTCGGGTTCCAGCTGAAAATCAGCGCTGAGGCCCTGCCCAGCATAGAGCTGAGCTGGAACCCTTTCGGCTAGTTGTAATTTTATTTTACCTAGTTATTAAGTAATGTAAGGTTAATTAGCCGAATAAATGTTTTTTACTTTACTTTAATTTTATTCATATAAAAAGCATTACATTTTGAACATGCACAATATCGTGCCAAACTGCAAAACAGTTTGTCGGCACTTTTGCTCTTGGAATTTATTTTACAATTCTAAGTAGCGCTTAACATAAAACTTAGTACTTGAATAAGTTGTACCTACATTCAAGTTTACAATAAAATTATAGTAAATACAGTGAAAACAATTTATCATTGTCAAACGACAACAATAAAACTAAACTTTCCAACAAAATCTTTTTTAATTAAATAAAATAAATTTCAGTAGTTTACAGGATGGCAATTTAAGATGGGTCAACACGAGTAAGATACACCTATCTTCGTAAAATCCGTGAAACCGCATGAAATTTATGAGTGAATTTAGGGAAAGCAACGAAATAATAACAAGAAGTTTTACCCGCAGTGTTACAAGTAAAGTTTTTATATTCTACAACATTATATTTTGGATCTCTTATTTGAATAAGAGCCACTCGGTATGCAATAGGTACATAAACAGCAAACTAAAATTTTATGGTGTACAAATGAACTGTGGTAATACCAAGTTCTAGTTCGCTCTTCTAGACCAGAAGGCAGCCTTTAGTCTTTAGTAATAAAATAAATATAATCTATACATATAAAACAAGAAACTGACTGACTGACTGATCGATCAACGCAGAGCCGAATCTACTGGTCGTAGAGAGCTGAAATTTGGCATGCAGATTCCTTAGGGAACGTAGGAGAGCATTAAGAGAGGATTTCCCGAAATTCCCACGGGAACGAAACAAAACGGAATTTTACATTTTAATATCTCTGCGCATACGAAGTTGCGGGAAAAAGCTAGTATAGTTATATAAGTTACGACAGTCTCTGATGTTTTCTATCATATTATTCGCAACGTTGAGACGGTTCGATACTCGATATCTACATAGTAAATTGAATTCGTCGAGTTGTTGTCTGCATCGTAAAAAGAAACAAAAGAAAAAAGTATTTGTTAGGTGTACACCACCTTCCAGCTATGTCTCTTTACTATAACAGAGTAGTTTTGTCTTCTTCGGTCAGTCTGTCTACTTGTCCTGCTGAGCTAATCTCTGGAACTACTAAACAGATTTGTATGCACGTAGATAACGAGTATCATTGGAGCACAATAGGGTACTCACCATTCAAGGAAAAATCGAGAATTACTGATTTATGATAAATTATATAAAAATGCTACCCAAAGCATCGACTTTTAATCATAAAAATGCATAAATAATTTTATAATTACACTTCTAAAATATTGTTTTTTATCAGTTCCAAAACGGTAGGCGCCATATTGTTAGCTGCTGTGACGTCACTTTTACTGTAAACAAAGCGTTACAAGTAACAAGTTACAAGTTTAAGTTTTGACTTGACTTGTTTGGTACTTACTTATTTACTATCCTAGTGACGTCACAGAGACCAAGCTAAAACGGCGGCTAGCTTTTTAGCGCGAAATCTGAAAATGAAAATTTAAAAGTACTTTTTTTGTATCGCGAAAGTTTGAGACAATGTACTTTTTAAGGTATTTATCGCATTCAGAAAATCGAAATAAAAAATCTTGTGATTCATTCATCAATATCCGACATAAGGATCATTTTAAAACACATTTCAAAAAATGGTGTAATACTTACCCTATTATGTGGAAGTGAAAATGGAATGGTACCATTTTACAGGTTCATTTATTTATTCAATGCAACCATATACATTTTTCTTAATGTAGGAACATTAGATCTTAAATAACTAGTAAATATAGTAGAGTACATGGACCCTGGCAGGGTATGGCATATATTGGCAAGTATGTACCGATCTTACCAAAAACGACACAATATACGATACTCTTAGGTATACATATCAAACTTAAATTATAATAACCTATATAGTATCTACATTATCGTCTTCCATAAACTCTAAAATTGTATAATAACATTTTCTAAATAAGAGTCTCTTCAATTTCGCTAGAAGGACTTTGTCATTAATTTCTGCTTTCAATGTTGTCGGGAGTTTGTTGTATATTTTAATTGCACTATAAAATTGACCTTTTTTATATATTTCCAGTTTTGGTTCCGGTAAGATTAAATTTTCTTTACGACGGGCACTTTTGGCATGGTCAAATAGGTGAATGTTTTTCCTGACAAATGAAACTATTTCAAATATGTATATGGATGGAAGTGTCATGATTTTAAATTGTTTAAAATACGGTTTGCAACTTTGGGGTTGATGTATGTTAGCGATTATGCGCAGACATTTCTTTTGTAGAATAAATAATTGGTTAGCATCAGTGCTGTTTCCCCACAATAGTACTCCGTAGCGCAGCCATGCGTGCGCGTGTGCATAATATGTAGACAGTGCGCATTCTGTGCTTGTATGTGCTTTTAGAGTACCTAGAGCATATATGAACTGAGACAACTTGGTTTTGGTCTTTGCTACGTGCGATTTCCATTTTAAGTGGCTATCTATGGATAGGCCTAACAATTTAAAATCAAAAACTTCTTCCATATTTACTTGTTTTAAGGGTGATTGCAGGTTTAAGGATTGTTTTTGTCGTGGTCGGAATTGTATTATTTTAGACTTACTGCTGTTTACTTTGAGATTGTGTTCTGTTAGCCATGTTGATATCTTGTCGAATGTTTCGCAAACGTGAGAGTTGTTATGGTCGTTGGGGTATTTAAACAGTATGGATACGTCGTCAGCAAACATTATACATTTATGACCGGTTATTTTTGGTAAGTCGTTAATGTAAATCAGAAAGAGAACGCATCCTAATACGCTACCCTGGGGAATTGAGCAATTAACAGTTTTGATTGTGGATTTATTTGTTGATAATTGGTTTGATTCAGAGTTGTGATGTTCAATTTGAACGTATTGTTTCCTATTATGTAGATAAGACTCTAACCATTTATGTGCATTTCCACATTGTAAGTCGGTAACTTAAAGCCAAAATGGTATCTTTACTAAACAGTCCCACATACAGGCTTTGTTTGATTAAAATCCGATATTCCCATGAAAATATTCACGCTTCTGCCGTCCAAAAAACAGCGCAAAGCTGGTATTTTGCGGCTACTGAATAAGCAAATAACATTACCATTTGCCTACGCTATCTAGAACTGGGCTTTATTAAAATTGAACGTTTTCATGCAAATTTTGCAATTAAGCATTTTTAAGCCTACCTTTTTGTTGGCTGTTATTGTTAGTGGTAAATAAAGATTTTCGCATATAAGTAGGAAATAGGTACTGAGGAGTAAATCTGAATTTAACCCTCTACCACCCCCGACCATCTGTAAGAAATAAACCGAATCCGAGGTCGAACCGCTAGGTTACCACGGTTTGTTCGTAAGTACACTGAAAAAAGAATAACCAATGTGTTACCTAATTATAACCAAACTTTGAGTACCTACTGCTTACCTATACCTACACAAAAAAGTGACTTGCGAACTATGTCTTATTAGTTACCAACCTATTTTTGTAAGAATTAGTTTTGTAAGTTTTTATCAAACTTTATTTATTCGTAACGAAAGCTTGCTCCGTTTTTTTTTTTTCAGTGTAACATGTAAGTACTAAAATTAGTCGTCGTCTGCTAAGCTAAGGTTAGTCTCTGTCTAAAGTTAACTTGATACTTGATAACTAATCCTGAGTTAAGAGGCTAACCCGAGGTTAGGGGTGTTGGTGCAAGTCGACCTGAGTCGATTCTCTCCAGATAAGTTTTTTTTATACCATTGGTATAGGCAAACAAACGAGCGCACAGCGGGTTAATTGAGAATTAATTAGTGGGGAAGTGATATTCATCGTTAAAATATAGCATTTTAGAAACATATTTTAAAAGCGCCTCTAAAATTTCATCATTACACCATTCTTTTAATAAGTTTATTACAATATATTGCAATAAATATCCGCCATAACAAAAACTGGTTTAAATGAGAGCGTTTTAAGTCTATCATAAGTGTAATAGCGCTTATTCAAACTATTATAAGAACATCATGCCCTCCATGTTGACATTAATTAGGGTTCCTCATAAATTCAATATAAACACTTCTAACCCATGATTTTTTTACAGTTTATAATTTTAAAATGTAGTAAATCCCTATAAATCGTAAAATAATGATATTTTTGGTCTTGAATGTTTTGTCTGACTGACTTTATATTATAGGTACTAGATTTTGCCCGCGACTTCGTATGCGCGTAAACATTAACATGTATTTATTTATTTTTTCCGTTCACGTGGGCATTTCGAGAAATCCTCTTTAGTGCTCTCATACACTAAGTTCACAGTTCATTGAGGACTACATTATATGTGGTACGTTATACTTCAGGGCCAGATATTTTTATCTTTTTCACTTTCTTCGTTATCTTCTTCTGTGTAATTTTCTTTGTCGAAATCTTCACCTTTTTTATTTTCATCTTCACTTAAATTATCTAAATTATTTGATTCTACGGGACCCTTTCTTAATAAAGTTCCCGTTTGATTCAGTGGGTCAACTCTTATAATAGCATCAAACAAGAGTAGATACGTTTTTGAAATCTTATTAAGGTTCTCCTCAAGAATGTAATAAGAGCTATTACTCTTATATAGGTTCTGTTCAAAAATGTTATAAGAGCTATTACTCTTATAAAGGTTCTGCTCAAGAATGTTATGAGCTATTACTCTTATAAAGGTTCTGCTCAAGTGTGTAATAAAACCTTATACTCTCACCGAATGCTACTATTGGAGTTGAAAAATTACAAAGACTATTTGTCTTGTAACATGCACTTATAAGATACCATCTCCTATAACTATCTTATAACGTACTCCTATAGTAAACTAAAAATCTTTGTTATAAGAACATGTGATCTTGAGTTATTGCTCTCATAACGCTCTTAATAAGAGCTTTTACTCTTATAAAGGTTCTGCTCAAGAATGTTATAAGAGCTATTACTCTTATAAAGGTTCTGCTCAAGTGTGTAATAAAACCTTATACTCTCTCCGAATGCTACTATTGGAGCTGAAAAATTACAAAGACTATTTGTCTTGTAACATGCACTTATAAGATACCATGTCCTATAACTGTCTTACAACATACTCCTATAGTAAACTATAAATCGTTGTTATAAGAACAAGTGATCTTGAGTTATTGCTCTCACAGCGCTCTTAATAAGAGATTTTACTCTTATAAAGGTTCTGCTCAAGTGTGTAATAAAACCTTATACTCTCACCGAATGCTACTCGTACTATTGGAGCTGAAAATTTACAAAGACTATTTGTCTTGTAACATGCACTTATAAGACACCATGTCCTATAACTGTCTTATAACGTACTCCTATAGTAAACTATAAAGCTTTGTTATAAGAACAAGTGATCTTGAGAGTAACAAGACTTATAGCTTAATCTTGTAGTACACTACAAGCCTATTTATAAGAACACGAGATCTTGAGTATAACAAGACTTGTGGAATGCCAATATAAGAGCGAAAGTCTTTCTCAGTGCACTTACTAGACTATTATGAGAATTGGTAGTCTTATAATTTTGGTTATAGGACTACTTTGCTAGTTGGGGAGCGCACAGCCCACCTGATTGTAAGTGATCACTGCGGCCCATGGACACCGAAAACCTACGATCCCCACAAGATCTCGAATGCGTTGCCTACCCGGAGGCCTAAGATGGAATGCCTCTGTGCCAGAAATTTCAACCTTCAAGTAAACCAAGATTCAAACTCAGACGTCATAAGTGCAGCCATTCAACTTTCATCAAACATACCTCTTTATTTGCATAAAATGGTACTAAAGATGGTATACATTTTTATAGGTAAGTAACTCATTCCTTCAGGTATGAGTATTATGTGAATAAATACTAGCATGCAAACATTACATTACAATTTGGTCGACCTTCACATCGTAGTAGTTTTTAAGTAACATATTTTAGTTAAATTGTTGCAAACTGTAATAAATGTTACATATATAGAGGCAGCTTGTCAAAGAGTTTTATCCACATTGTGTAATATTGCTTCATGTAAAAACCTGTCCGCGGAATATATCCATGGACCAGTCAATCGAAAGTATCACATAATCTGACCAATCCCAGGCCAATCAATATTGCCACCGGACCAAATTGACCTCGAAATTGCGACGCCAAACTGTAAAGTAAATTCAATGTTCGAAAAAAAAAATTTAGTCAATCGTATGTCGAATAAACATTCTTTTTTATTTCATTTTCTCAAGATACTACTTTTATTACAATTTACAACTTTAAAATGCTTAAACAAACTGCTTAAAATCGATTCGAAGCGAGGTGTGTTTCATGAAATGGATCAGTGTCGTCATCAATTTAAATTTCGAATATCCATAATCGAATGTTTGGACAGCTAGCCGGAACGAATTTAATTGTCATCGAAATGGAACATAATATGAATGCTTTTTTCGGCCAGGCAGATCGTCGTGTTGTGTGATTTTTTGGATTCCGAATTCCACAATGAACCCTTTTAGTTTCGCCATGTCTGTCCGTCCGTCCTTCCGCAGCATAGCTCGAAGATGCTTAGTTATAGAAAGCTGTAATTTGGCATGAATATACATATTAGTTACGCTGACAATGTAGTACAATAAAAATTTGAAATATATTTTTCACTTCTCATGCTCTTAAAATGTTACTTTAGTCTCTGCACATCGGGACTAAAGCTCTTTTTTAGTCTCTAGGGACTAAAGTAAAATTGTTTTAATTTACATTGGAAACCCGCCTAAACAGACAACCACAGAGTTTGTGAAAGGAGGATTATCCCCATTTCCAGTGAACCTAGACAATTTCTAGGGCGTGAAAAAACGATTTCATTTCGTGAAACACGATTTAATGTTTACGAATACCTATGAATCTTGTTTTATTTAAAGTGAATTCATTTAATAATGCATGACCCAATTAGTTTTAAAATATATTAATAGTTTTCAAGTTTGAATCTGTTGGCTAAATATCATTCAAAACGTCACGTGATAAAAAACAGGTCAAGTGCGAGTTGGACTCGCTCACCGAGGGTTCCGTACCTACAAACTTGATGATGCAAATTTAACAATACAAACTTATCATTTGCGGTTGGTGAAGTAGACACGGCTACTGCGCCAACCGCAAATGATAAGTTTGTATTAGTAAATTGGCTTTTTTTGCACCAAAATATATAATATTTATGGTTATCAGATTTATTCCTGTACGTGTGCTGTAAGACCTTGCTTCTGGCCAAATTTCATGATTCTAGGTCATCGGGAAGTAGCCGGTTATCTACTTTGTTACAATAAATATCGTAATTTTGTATGAACTTCGTTTTTTTTTCCTCGCATTCGAAGTGAAAAGCAGAGTGTTTAACGCGTGACTAAACAACCATAATGACACTCGAACTATAGCCACCCTCGCTCTGCTCGGGTGGCTAAACATCTCGTGTCATAATGGCTTGTTTTAGTCCCTTGATAAACAATCTACTATTTTAGGGTACCTCCCCCACTTCTCAAGTGGGGATGTATTTCTTTTTCTTGCTTACCCCATTCCAGATACAATCCTTTCAATGCGGGCAACTGGTTTATTTAATTGTCTTTACATCATGCATTAGTATACTGTGGTATGTACAGTCAAATGCTTACCTACGTTTGTACTTCGTTTGTTACAAATTAATAAGGTTCACATCTGGATCATTATTATGTATCCGACCGCAAAAGAGAGGTATAAACTTTAAATAGCATACATACATTAGGGCCTCGTGAAGGTCACGGGAAACCGGTGGAAGCAAGTAGCACAGGACCGGTCTGAGTGGCGAGCCTTGGGGGAGGCCTATGTCCAGCAGTGGACGTCTTTCGGCTGAAATGATGATGATGACATACATAAGGGGAATAGCACATTTTAATTGAAAAATTATTAAATTCAATATTAACATAGGATTTAAACTCTGCCAGCAAAATGGTATGTGTGGTGCTGTTTGTCTCTTTCCATCTCTGTTGTGTTGAATGGCATGTCCAATGAGAGAGGAGAAAATTCTGAATATATGTACATATATGGAGGATATATCCAATACTATTAAACGAGCAATATTTGTATATCCATATTATATTATTATTTTATTATATTAATATTATAAATGCGAAAGTAACTCTGTTTGTCTGTCTGTCTGTTACCTCTTCACGCTTCAACCGCTGGACCGATTGAGATGGGCATGGAGGTAGTTGGGGTCCCGGTAAAGGACATAGGCTACTTTTTATCCCGGAAAAATGCATAGTTCCCGTGGGGACGCGATAACTGAATTCCACGCAGGCGAAGTCGCGGGCAGAAGCTAGTTAATATTATAAATGCGAAAGTAACTCTGTCTGTCTGTCTGTCTGTCTGTTACCTCTTCACGCTTCAACCGCGGGACCGATTGAGATGAAATTTCGCATGGAGGTAGTTGGGGTCCCGGGAAAGGACATAGGCTACTTTTTATCCCGGAAAAATGCATAGTTCCCGTGAGGACGCGATAACCGAATTCCACGCAGGCGAAGTCGCGGGCAGAAGCTATTATGTAATCGCGTATATGGGCTTTTTTACTTAATCTTGTACCCCAATTAATGTAAAAGTTAGAAAAAAATTAAGACGGTGTCAGTTTTGTGACCATCATTAAGCATTAAGTTTAATGGAATTATACATTTTCATATGATTTATAAATTTCTTAATGAATAATCTTTAAAAAACATCGAGAAAATAGATTGCTTTCATATGAATTTCGTTCTTAATTGTGGTCACAAAACTGACGCGGTCTTAATTTTTTTCTGACATTTTCACTAATTGGGGTACAAGATTTAGTAAAAATGCCCATATTATGTAATATATATTTGTAATCGCGGAATCTAGAAAACGGCTCTAACGATTTCGATGAAATTTGGAATATAGGGGCTTACGAGGCTGAGAAATCGATCTAGTTAGGTCTCATATCTGGGAATAATCGGTTTTAGCTATTTTCTACCCGAGCGAAGCTCGGTCGCTCAGGTACTAATTATACTTATTTATCAAATCGTTTTTAACTTCTTCTTTGTTTTCCTCGACGTGTTTCAGTAGTTTCGGTTCTGTTTAGTAATCTGTTTAGTTACTAACAGCGCCATCTGTTCGTTACACGGCGCACTAGTGAGCTACGCACTTTCATTGAGAACGCCGGTAAAACGAACCAACCCTTGTAAGATGTTGCGGGAATAAAGCGATGTCGCTTTGCGTTCTGAAACGAATCGGTCGGTACAGTCAGCAGCAGAAGTAGATAAGCTGTCCAGGTGTTCAAAATGACCTACACACGACCTTATTCTTAAGACGTTAAAGGCGTGTGTAGGTCATTTTGAACACCTGGACAGCTTATCTACTTCTGCTGCTGACTGTACCATTGACCTATAATAAGTAATAACATATAAAAGAACAGTGCCTAACAGAATATGTCAAAATATATGGAGCAAACTGATTAGAAAATACGTTCCAATATGCTAATAACGCCTCTTTACAACGAAGGCAGCTCGCTCGGGCACCCGTTTTGACGGGGCCATTTTTCTCCGGCTGATTGTGAATCCTTACTTATCAATAGTCGGTACCTATAACACCAGTGGCTCTTGTATTCGCTGTGTGTATAGTTACTGGTAGGGATACGAAAACGATCGCAGCGTGCGACGTACCCAAATAGGAAATTACTGACTAGTATTAGATAACGTCCCGATGGGGCCGGAAAGTTCTGGAGTGGCGTCCGCGAACCGGGAGACGAGCTGTCGTGAAGGTCGCGGGAAACCGGTGGAAGCAAGTAGCACAAGACCGGATCACAGGGAATTAATCAAAAAAAGATTCAGCCGATTCGGTCCAGTAGTTATCGAGCCTTAGCCAGACTAATACAATTACATAAATAAATAAAATAAATAAATACTTTAGGACATTTCACACATATTGACCTAGCCCCAAACTAAGCAAAGCTTGTACTATGGGTGCTAGACAACGATATGAATACGTATATAGAGAAATATATACATATATAAACACTAAACATCCATGACTCGAGGGACTCGAACCCGCAACCATCGGAACAGAAAGGCAATTCATTTATAATTAAATCTTATTAATATTATCTATAAGATTTCCGTGATATTTTATTTACAAAAAAAACTGACCTTAGTACTAGAAAACTGGGCAGAGGATTTGGGTCAGTCCAGTGAAGACGATGATTACCTATATTTACTGTTGTTGCGAAATGATCCTAATTTTACGATCGTTAGTGAATATTTACGACGCGCCAAGCGGAAGACGTGTTAGGAAGCAGTAAAATAAAAAGCCATCTGTTTGTTAGACACGGTTTTACGAGTCGCAAATAATTTTAGAATTGAAGAGCACCACAAACACCCACTACAACCGGTTATTAACATCCCAATGCCGGACACAAGCCAATTTGGTGTAATTTTGAAGCTGTCCCCTATTTCCTCTTCCAAAACTGGACCAATTTGATTGCAGTTTTCTTTAAAAAATACAAGAAGACTTTAGCTGTGTTCCTATTTTGTTGCTTTTTTGATTTTATTTCGTCAAATTTGTTTGCTGGGTGTTTGAACACAGCGAAAAATCTGGCATTTTGAAGGCTTTTGAAGGCTCATATCTTTTTAAATATTTGGTTTATCAAAAAAAGGAAAAAATAGAAGGAAAACCTATAATAAACTAATGGAATACCTAGTATTCCATTGTGTCAATAAAAATGCAAAAAAAAATTTAGAAGTGAAAAACGTTTTCTCTTTACGCGTAGTAGGTCTATTAGTTGTCATAAACATAGGTATTCGAAATCAGCTTTCATCCTCATTGTTTAAACCAATATTTTCCCAAGTCTGATTGACTTGAGCAAACAACGTTAATCCAGTTTTCGTCGTTAATTCCGTTTAAAAATAATTCATTGTAAAGTAGCCCCGTTGAGTTTTTATTTGGCATGTTGTGTAAACATTGCCGGGATGTGTAAACATGCTCGAAAGTGGACGCTTATTTATAACTGGATATACAATTACATTTAGGTCCAGTTCCAAAAGTGCAATGAAATTGGAAGTTTATGGTGTGTGATGATAAGGTTGTAAATTTAATACACAGAAAGGCTCTACTGCAAAAGGATTCTAAGAATACGAATAGGTTTGGTGTTTGTAATACGTCATCTTTAGAAGTGTTTCTTACTGTGCCTACCGTCCACTACCATAATCTTTATCAGATACTGAAGAATGAAGATCTCGAGTGTTGCCAATTTATCGTGAAATATGGCATCTTTATCTCTCTCCTCTCTGGTCGATCCCTCATTACTGAGGATCGTGATCACGGGATTTCTTCGTGGCATTTATGATGTTCCTCCATCGGTCGCGATCCATAGTTGCCCTCACCGCTTGATGGAACTTGCTTGAGGAAGTGGGTTCTTTTATCTGCGTCTCAATTACATTTGACAATTAGGTTCCCCAATCCAAAGTAATTGCACTTGAATCCGGTGAATTAATTACGCTTTTTGTGGCGATTGACTTTGCCAATTGATTTCAACCCAATTGTCATTTTTTCTATACGAAAATGAACCTCATTTAGAAAGCAGTGTGGTTTAATCTATATATATATAAAACAAGAAACTGACTGACTGACTGACTGATCGATCAACGCAAAGCCGAAACTACTGGTCGTAGAGAGCTGAAATTTGGCATGAAGGTTTCTTGGGGAACGTAGGGGAGCACTAAGAGAGAATTTCCCAAAATTCCCACGGGATAAAAAAAAACGTGATTTTTCATTTTGATATTTCTGCGCATACGAAGTTGCGGGGAAAAGCTAGTCTCGTATAAAGATTAATTTTGAACGACTGAATGATATTTTCTGAAATTTGGTGTTTGCAATTGGTTTGATGAAATGTCAAATGAAAGGCCGAAATATCAGAGAACATCATCGCCATTTTAATTAACGGTAAACCAATTGCAATTAATCAAGTGTCAACGCCGATTGCAAGTAGAATTAGCTTCAAACTAATTGATAAAGATAAAGATAAGATAAAGATAAAAACCATTTATTCAAGTAGGATTTTACAATCACTTTTGCATCGTCATTATGTATAGTTTGATGTAGTTATCATTAAAAACATACCGTTAATCAATGACGAAGCTTGCAGCGGATAACCGCTTCATCTTCTACTTTGTATCACACTTTTTTTTTATCACACGCACTATATCGAATTTTAACTAAGTCCTTAAGCGCACACATATTTATTACTCCAATTCAGGCCAGGCATTCTTGTCACTTAAATAATCTTCTACACAATAGTAACCTTTGCGCAGCAGAGCACTTTTTAAATATTTTTTAAGTTCCGGGAGGGGCAGGTTCATGGCTTCTCGGGGTAGTTTATTGTAATAAAGAATACATTGACCCATAAATGCACTAAAAACTTTTCTCACACGGAATTTTGGTACTGCTATTTTATGTTTATGTCTGGTGTTGATGAAAGTTGAAGAAGCGAGAGAAGTATGCAAGAGTCGTAGCAAATGGAAAGAAGTGGTCTCTGCCTACCCCTATGGGAAAAAGGCGTGATATTATGTATGTATGTATGTATGTATGTTGATCATCTTTTTAAAGGAATTCATATTTTTTACGGCATAGATAATGGTTTCGTAAATATATTGTGAGGCCACAGTTAGTATGCCAATCTTTGGAAAAAGTTCCCTTAGAGATCCACGTGAACCCATGTTATAAATTGCGCTCTTTTTTGTAAAACAAAAATTACTTTTATATCAGCGGCTTTACCCCAAAGTAAGATTCTGTATGGCATTATGCTATGAAAGTAGGCAAAGTAGACGAGACGAGCCGTTTCTACATTGGTCAGTTGTCTGATTTTTCTAATAGCGAAAGCAGCTGAACTCAACCGGTTTGCTAACATTGTTATGTGTGGACTCCATTGCAAATTTTTGTCCAAAGTTAAACCCAGAAAAAGAGTTTTATCAACTAATTGTAAAGTCTTTCCATTCAGTATTATATTAGTACTCGTAGGTTTTACATTAGGCAGAGCAAACCGTATACATTTAGTTTTTTTGGCATTTAGCATCAGATTGTTAATTGTGAACCATTTTAATACATTTTCAAGGGTTTCATTTATGCTGGTGTAATCTGGCGTATTCCTTTGTACTTTAAATATCAGAGAAGTATCGTCTGCAAATAACACGATCTGACAATCACTTTCAATAAAAAAAGGTAAATCATTAATATATGTAAGAAAGAGAAATGGGCCCAAAATAGAGCCTTGCGGCACACCCAATTTTATCCCAGTACCATTAGACTTACTCCCATTTACTACCACAGTTTGCATTCTATTACTTAGATAAGATGAAAGTATATTTAAAGCTTTTTCACATAAACCGTAGTGCTTTAGTTTCAATACTAATGTCCTATGATCAACGCAGTCAAAAGCTTTGTTAATTGTCAAACGTAATATTTGAGGCCCTGGTCGGACAATCGAGTCTCTTGCTCTCTATTCCTCCAACGACTAAACGACGGAATATGGCATACTACTACTACTACAGCCTATTTGCGTCTCACTGCTGGGCACAGGCCTTCTCTCACCACGAGAGGGTTCGGGCTATAGTCCCCACCCACGCAGGCCCCGTGCGGATTGGGGACTTTTCACACACCTTTGAATTAATTCGCAGACTCATGCAGGTTTCCTCACGATGTTTTCCTTCACCGAAAAGCTCAATGGTTAATTCGAATTGAATTTCGCACATAAGTAAACTTAGAGGTGCGAGCCGGTGCGAACCCCCGACCGTCTGCATGACAGGCGGTAGGTCGAACCACTAGGCCACCACGGCTTTTTAAATATGGCATATAATTTGCTAAATAGGCATCACTGCACCTCATAGAACTCCAGCGCCTCTCGCGACGAATTACTAGAGGTGACCCTCATTGGTGAGAAGGGCTATTTTCAAGTACATACTAGAATTGGGGGGCGCGTGCGCACCCAATGAGCGACGCGTCGGATGCGGGCCCAGACGGCAATGAGCCCTTCAATGAAGGGGCTCATGACCTATTTAGTGTTCTATGCCACAGGCACAGTATATCCAATAGGTACTACGTAGGTACCTACCAGTAGCGACACGCCAGGCACAGGGTGCACACGGCCTATAAAAGCACGATTTCGAACACAATTCGAATGAAGTGTCAATGTTGCGTGCGATGACGTCTGTGTGCGTGCGAGGACGTCTGTACACTTGTAAATGTGTGTGTACCAACTACGCGGGCCAGTGATCCACTCTCCATCTCCGGATGAAACAAATGACGGTAAGAGTGAATTGGGCGCGAGTTGCGCGCCGGCTAGATTCAGGCGGTTGATTCTGTGGCCATTCTGTATGTAGTACTATTAAATATTCTGTGCGCCAAGTTACCTCACCCCGCCCGCGGCAAACGTGCGCCGGCAACGTGCACTGAATCGTGGTCGTCGCTCGCAGCGCTTCACGCGCGTACGACTAGGTAGCTCGCGCGTGCGCCAGCCCTAAACAGGTTCATGCAAAAACGCGCACGTATTTGTACACTATCTTAAATTAGTGTGTAGATTCGGTTCAATTTGTATGGCGTGTCGTGGGTGTGCCACAGGCCTGGAAAGACTTCGACCATCAATCGCTCGTCTACTCTCAAATAACAATTTAATACATATGTAAGTAGTTCATTTTCATTATGATGTCATCGGAATAATCGCATGAAGTCCAGTGACAAGAAAAGTTTTCTTTTCTTCATTATGTGATCTGTGAGTCAATTGTGACCATTTGGGTTGACAGTAGAAAAATTCAAAGTGTCATTTTTGTCCTTTACGAAATTGTACCGTTAAGTTGATTCTTCTTCTTGATATTCTCCTTCTCGAGTGGATTTCATGGCGTTTGAACCGTCATCATTAGTTGTAGGTGCATTTTATGCGGATAAATATGAGAAGACGCCTAATATTCATTGCCTAGTCGTAGGCACGTCACGCTTAAAATAACACGCCTCTCTTTTGTCTAACCTCTTAAATTAAAAATGTATTCACCTTTCACTTGTTCACAAGATCACAGTGAAACTAAAGGCACTGTGGGGAGTAAACCTTCTCAAACAACTGCCCACTGGTGATCTGGAAGCTTTAAACGGCATTGCTGTTTAATTTTTCACAAAAAGGCTCCAGAAAAGTGCGCACGCCGTTATAAAACGAGACATATCAGTTCGCTAGTGCTTCTGGATACCCATTCCTGCGTTCAACCATGTCTTATGCATAGTAGCAGGTAGGTTAATTATGTATGTCGCTTGATTTGGATTGCTTTAATCTTATATTAAATTAGATTACTCACTAGTATCATTGTGCTTTAAACTATATTTTGACCTTTGGAGACACCTTACATCTCCAAAATTTATTAAGGAGACCGTATACATCTCTTAAACTTGTGTTGTATGAATTAGTTTTAGAGACTGTTTAATATAAAACTTCAATTTAATGTTTCACATCTTGCTTTACTTAACCACCATCTTTTTCTTATATCTAAACGTCCATCTGACAAGCCCAAAGGCGCCAAAACCATTCCGTTATACGTACACACGTATAACAGAGACTGTGTACAAGCTACAAGGTGCATAAGATCTGATGCAGGTATCACCATCTTACCTGCCGCCGAATAGGTAGCAGTGCTCACTGCGTGTTGTGTTTCAGTTGGGGTAAGACAGCCTGTGAAATCCTAGTAAATAGAGGCATTCGATCATAGTCCTCGGGTTGGTATCGCTTTCATAATTGTATCATGTCCATGGGCCACAGTGACCATTTACCATCAGGTGGACTGCGTGCTTGTTTGCGAACCAATGTGTTTAAGAAAATTTGAATCATAATGTTCAATACCACACCACCACCTATTGGCGTCCCACTGCTGGGCACAGGACTCCTCTCATCACGAGAGGGTTTGGGCTTTATATTCACACACATCCTTGAATTACTTCGCAGATGCGTGCAGGTTCTCTCACGATGTTTTCCTTCACCAAATAGCTCAGTGGTAAATTCAAATTGGATTTCGCACATAAGTAAACCCAGAGGTGCGAGCCGGATTCAAAACACCGACCCTCTGCATGTGAGGCGGAGATCCAACCTCTAGGCCACCACGGCTACAAACAACAACAGGTTCAATAATGTACAACAAAAAATGACACTTGGTATCGACAGCCAAACCAAGTGCCATTTACAATTTATCGGCAGGTCGGACTGAATTGCCAAATTAAAAATTGACGGCCCCGAAAGTTGGCCGTGTCTTCACAGCCAGATGGGGCTGTAACGTCTCACTTAGATATTCACTGAAATTTGCTTATGAGATATTAAGTATGGCCCAAGGGAGTTGTGAAAATCTGCCTCGGGTTGCGAGGAAAAACGAATCTCATATTCAATACAGAATACAGGCTGAGGTGACATACGGACAGACGCACAGCGGAGTCTTAGTAATAGGATCCCTTTAGGTACGAAACCCTAAAAAATAATTGCTGTGTGCTAGGCTTGAGAACTGCGGGGTCGATTTGGCTGATCCTTTTTTTATTCTCTGTGATTGAGGGAAGGTTTAGAAAGAAAAATAATCGGGAAAAAATGTATAAGAACTCCTAAAAAAAGAAAAATAAATTTTGTAAGTATATGAATCATATTCTGGTGATACGAAGTTGACCGGGTTCACTAGTGAATAATAAAAATAACCTTCACCTCTGTTTAAATAGCAACAATTTTAAAGATGTGCTGGAAAAAATCGCATTCGTAGATGTGTCCCTTCTCTGCATTTTTTTTTATTGAATAAAATATTTTATTAAAGTACAATCTAGTCTTAAAACTACTAAGTATTTTAAGTCTGACATAAACTGTTAATAACATTTAAACTAAGAAAGTGTCTATTAACACCTTTTTTACTGTCTCTATTAAGGCCCTTTGTTATTGTGTTCAATACAATAATAATTCACTCACTGCAACACTTAATTAACACTACACTAAACTAGCTCGAAAGGTTTTATTAGTCTCCTTTCTATGTCCATGTTATCGATGAGCTGGATGGCATCGACATTCACGTGATGGTGAAGCCGTGTTCATGAGTTTCGGCATATTTTTTATAACATCGCTAACAGTTTCCACTTCGAGGTCCCGATGGAGGGCGTCGTTTCTTATGAACTAGGGTTGTGCATTAGGAATCTTTATTTGTACAATTAGAATACTTCACCAAAAATGCTCCAGAGCCGAGGTCCATCAATCAACATCACTTCGCTCTGTACACCGAACACACACGAGTTGTTGCCGTCAAAAATAAATCACTCCTGTGACGGAGTAACGAATGGAGCACAAAATTCGGGCACTCTCGTCGTTTTAAAAGAATACCTATGGATTTCAATATGTGTAGCTACACTTTTAGGACCGCTCGCTGCAGGAAGGTCAGAAGGTGATACATTTTATTGAACTGGATTATACTACTTGTAACTATAATTAAAAGAATTTTCGAAGCAATCCACCTTTGTTTTAATTATTTTACTTTAAACTACATTTACATGATTCATTTATTCGTGACATTGGTTTTACAAATTTTGTTCTACTACAGACTATTTGCGTCTCACTGATGGGCACAGGCTTCCCCTCATCATGAGAGGGTTTGAGCTATAGTCCCCACGCGGGCCCAGTTTGGGGACTTCACACACATCTTTGAATTACTTCGCAGATGCGTGCAGGTTTCCACACGATGTTTTCCTTCACCGAAAAGCTCATGGTAAATTCAAATTGAATTTTGCGCATAAGTATAGATAGAGGTGCGAGCCGGAATCGAGCCCCCGACCCTCTGCATGAGAGGCGGTAGGTCGAACCACTAGGCCACCACGTTGAATATCAATATCATATTGAAATTTTTTATCCTCTTTTCAGCTCTTTTCCCCTAGAGATGACCTCTGATAACTGTCAAAGTCTAAACTACTCGTTTGTCTTTTTCAGGACGTCGAACTATTTTCATACAAGATTACCTAAGGTGGAGACGAGGGAGGCATTCTTCCAAGAACGCCTCCCAAGAATGCCTCCCTCGAATCAGGTATCCATAGAAACAGGTGTTTTTCTGTGATCTCTGTCTACCCTAACCTGAAACAGGCGCGAGCATATGTAGATATATATATATATATATATATGTAACATATTGAACTCTACATCTAAATCGCATCAGTGATTTAAAGGTGAAAGCGTATTAACAGAGTTAGTTTCACAATAATAGGCTGGCAAAGCGCCATTGCAGTGATAGGTACCTTTAGTTTTGTATGCGGCTATAGACCAGTTTACACATTGACCTCTTACTATTATAAATACTTAGTACATAAAACCGGCCAAGAAGCGAGTTAAACTAGCGTGGAGAGGGTTCCGTCCCCTGATTATTTTCAATGACGTCATTTTCAAACCGTTTCACAGGATAAGCTCTTTTAAATGATAGATTTCAAATATCATTGACTTCTTCATAATTTTCCTGTAATCTATAAGGTCAATAACTATCCTCCGTATTTTTTCCAAAATTTTAGGTTCATTAGTTTCGGAGATAAAAGGGGGGGGGATGGTCATTTTTCGCCTATTTTCTTGAATAACGTGAAAAGTATTGACCAAAAAGGAATAAAAAAATACATTCGCGACCCATTACATAAGAAGTACTTTCATTTGATATGTCACACGATATAGTTTGAAAAAATTCATTAATATTTTTTCAAATTTAGCCCCCAAAAATAGGGTCTATGTTTAAAATTCATTTATTTTAGTTACTACATATACGTACCAAGTTTCAACTTAATTGGTAAAGTAGTTTCGGAGAAAATCGACTATGACAGACGGACGGACAGACACACGAGTGATCCTATAAGGGTTTCATTTTTACGTCTTGAGGTTCGGAACCCTAAAAACCTAAAATTTAATAAGTATTGTGTTAAAAGTAGCACATCGCATCTGTCACCAGCCGACATTCACTTAGATAAAGATTAATGTGTATTTCATTCATGTTAAAATTACCAAAAAAGTGTAATTAATACTCGTAATTTTAATGTTCAAGACAATTTTGCATTACGAAAATAGTGACAAAGAAAATGAACTACCAAAATAAATTGTATATTTTTTGGTTGAACAATTTTTACTTATTTCAACACAAAATAAAACGCTCTCACTATTATCTCAGATTCAGCACAATTTTGTTGATACCTATGTTATGAAAACTTCAAGCAAAATTGGTAATTGAAACCCAACAATAGCTTTAATCTTGTATTTTTTCTTTTTTTTTCAATTCAATTCTTTATTTCATTATCAATATCATGTTCATTGACATCAGATGTTAATTATGTAAATTAGTAGGTACTCGTATGATACCCTGCTAGGGCACGAAATGTCCTTAAAAACTAAGAAAATATATTATACATGGTGGGTCAGAAAATATGGCAAATAATTAACCCACAGTATCGTACAATTTACTTACAATCGATAGCCGATACTGTGGGTTAATTATTTGCCATATTTTCTGACCCACCGTGTATATCTATTTAATTCTACGTTAACATTTAGACTTCGATTTTATCATAATATTATAATAATTAGTTTAGATTTTATCAGATTACTCAAAAATAATAATAATAATAATTCGTTGAGTAGTTTTAGAATAGTGTTTATCCTTTAAGAATTCATCTATAGTATAATAACATTCTTGTATTAATATGGTTTTGAGTTTGCTTGTGAACATTTTATCATTTGATTGTTGTTTTACATATTCTGGTATTTTATTGTAAGTCGAGATACGTCTACAATAGGGACTATTTGTATATATAGCTAAATTTGATTTAGGCGGAACTAAACGGTTTTCGTATCTAATTTTAATTTTTATAATATCATTTCGTGTCTTAAATAAATTGAGGTTTTTTCTTACAAAGATCGCAGTTTCCATTATGTACATACATGGCAAATAGCTGATGTGCATCAGTGCTTGCGCCCCAAAGGACAATGCCATATCGAAGCCATGTAAAACCAATAACGCAGTTATCTTTCACTAATTAATACCCTTGATCGCGGATGGAAGTGACATATCGCTTTTATTACACACGTAATACAAAAGTTACGTACTGGCCACATCGTAAATCTACGTTTGAAAACAATTCGTCAATGTCGTCGCCTTCAATCAGATGCAATGATTCGAACTCCTTGTGTTAAGATTTTATCACCACGTATCAGAACCATCAGAACGGTCTGGCAAGTGTCAGTCTAACTCAGCGCCTCACGCCGGCCGCACGATCGTCGCTCTTGCCACCGAGCGTAAATTTTAAAAAGTTTCGAATAAACAAGTTCCTTTTTCAAATCAGTGTTCAGTTTGAACGTTCTGTGGCATTCTCATTGGGTGGAAAGTTTCGGATGGGAGTTTGAAATTCGTTTCTTTGGTAAGTTTAAGAGTTTTTTGTATTTGGAATGAGAAAGGTCTGGCAGGGTGGACAGCTTTTGTTTTTAAGGAAAAGATATCTTGATTTATTTTGAAATGAAGCGCATTACCAGTGGTAAAAATTTGTAGACTCTCTTTAGGTACTTTTTAAATTAGAAGCTGTTTATGTTTTAATACAATAAAACATGTTCGGTATGACGATGAAATGAGTAATTAGTTAAACTTTGAAGGACTTATTTAAATGAATCATTGTTGTTTGCTTTTCAGGATGGCTAAATAAAAGTGGTTAAACGAAACCACTACATGTAAACTAGGTATAACATATTTTGTGATGCATTACAGATTATGACTATTTTGTACGAGTAAGTATGAAAAATCAGGATTTACAATATGTGTTTTTTAGTTTAAAACATAGAGTTTACACAGATAAGTGGTATGGTTTCTATATCTTGAAAAAAGTGATGTTTTACCCATGAAACCTTTTCTATTGTAACGAGCAATGTCTGATAAGCTTTTATCTCTTATCGGTATATATACTTCCGACTATAGATACAATCAATTCGCCCTCCGATGACATGTAAACCTCGAACAATATGACATAGAGATTGAATTAGAAAATAAAACAAACGGCAATTTTTTATCATCATCATCATTTCGGCCGAAAGACGTCCACTGCTGAACATGGGCCTCCTTTCCCCACAAGAGGCTTTGATTAGGTATAGACCCCACGCGGGCCCAGTGCGGATTGGAGACTTTACACACACCCCTGCACTATAAGGTACTACTACTACAGCCTATTTGCGTCCCACTGCTGGGCACAGGCCTCCTCTAATCACGAGAGGGTTTGAGCTATAGTCCCCACGCGGACCCAGTGCGGATTGGAGACTTCACACACACCCCTGAATCACTTCTCAGATGCGTGCAGATTTCCTCACGATGTTTCCCTTCACCGAAAGGCTCTAGATTCAAATTGAATTTCGCACATAAGTAACCTCAGAGGTGCGAGCCGGATTCGAACCCCCGACCCTCTGCATGTGAGGCGGAGGTCGAACCACTGGGCCACCACGGCTTCACAAGGCGCTGTTGACAAAGGTCGAAAAAAACAATCTCTTGCCCCCCGACTGACCTTATTTCGACAAAAATGTATGTTGATGTGTTAACTTTATCACCTTTAAGTAGGTACAGTGGCGTCTTATCTATTTACATAATAGGGGAGATGACAACTTTTTTTCCTTAGTCTATCAGGAAGATTATTGAAAAGTATTGGACACGTATTTTTTCTTTTTTCACGTAATCAAACTTCTACGGAGATATATTGAGTTGAAATGTCGCGTGACGTCACGGTTAGGTACGATTTATACCTACCTAACGGTGACGTAGTTAGCCCCCACTCTCCAACTTTAATGCGTTTTAACTTGGTCATTCTTTGTTAATTTGATAAAACAAAAAACAAAAAACGTGTCTAATATTTTTTTATTACCTGACTGACGGACTAATTAGAATTTCGATTTCTTCACCCTGTCGTCATCCCTATTTTAGTTATTATGTATAGGCATGCAGGTAGATGTTATGACGTAGGCATCCGCTAAGAAAGGATTTCCCGAAATTCCCACGGGAACGGAAAAAAAACGGGATTTTTCATTTTAATATTTCTGCGCATACGAAGTTGCGGGGAAAAGCTAGTAGGTACTGTGGAGACTGGCCGAGTACAGGTTTACACAACTTAGAAGGCGCGCGGATTAAGCAAAAAAAGACTCTGCGTCAACGGCTTAAGTGCTTCGCCGCGCGCCTTCTAAGTTGAGTGCTGCTATAAGCATCTCCTAAAATAGGTACCTACATAAAATTTATTGCACAGTTAAAAAACATAAAACGAATTGCTAATTATGATAGATACTGTCATTTTTTTAACACAACGATTGAGATAAGCTGAAATAAATAGGTATGTGCTGGTAGGTACTCAGCCCACATACATGATTTCATATTTTAAATCTATAGTGTTATTCTCATACCTTACCTACACACATGAAATTATTCCTATTTCCAATAAGGGCCGTCATATTTTTTTTTTGTTTTGATAAAATAAAACACAATCACCTTTAGCCATGATTTCCGGTAGAAATGCGACAACGCAATCCCTCAGCCCTCGCGCATACAGCGCGATCGCGGAGGAAAATCGCTGGGGTTTTAGTGGGTAGTGTAGAGGGGGGTTGATGTTAGCTCAGGCAGCTGCTGCAGGCACGGAGATCAGCGGTGGAATCCGAAGACACGAAGACGATGTCTAGCTTATTAAAATCTCTAAATCTTGAAGACTGGCCCTATTACTGCCCTAACACGGCCCTAACTATGAAATAATAGATTTAAAGTTGAAAGGATAATGTATTTTCAGAGATCTGTTCGTTACAAAGGATAGAAAAAGACTAAATAAAAAAATTCTACACAATTCTACGCTTAAAATTACCTATTTTTGAAAGAAAATGTGTCAACTCACCGATTGTACTCGGCCAGTCTCCACAGTACTAGCAACTTCGTATGCGCAGAAATATTAAAATGAAAAATCCCGTTTTTTTCCCGTTCCCGTGGGAATTTCGGGAAATCCTTTCTTAGCGGATGCCTACGTTATAACATCTACCTGCATGCCAAATCTCAGCCCGATCCGTCCAGTGGTTTGGGCTGTGCGTTGATAGATCACTGTGTCAGTCAGTCAGTCAGTCACCTTTGAGTTTTATTACCCGGGGCGGGTGGTATGCGTAAATGCATTTCCCCAGTGAAAACAAAAAAAAGGTATGATTTCCGAGTTAAATGTATCACTCCCAATATCCAAATATCTCCTTTCACCTAAATCGTTTCATCGGCTTTAGCGGAAAAGATAGCATATATTGTTACTTTCTAACAAACCTCGTACTATTGCAACCAAAAAGTAACAGATGGGTAGAGACAGAGACAATGTAATTTTATAAGTCTGTCAAACTCCTTGCATTACGGTGTACATCGGAAATAGCCAGGTAGCTTAAAATTTTCATACTTCGCCAGCACAGCGCCATCTAGATGTAGCTCATGGAGTTCAAATATAAGGTAGTTCTTCCTTCCATTATAACGTCAAAAAAGGATACCGGATCAAAAATTTCCTGCCATCTTTCTTCTTCTCGTCTCGTGTGTTTAAGTATCAATCTCACTCTAAAATAAATAAAACTGGTTATTTTATTTCCCAACCCTTATATAATAGTTTGAGGTAGGTTAGTGCAGAATACTTATTATACAACAGAAGTGCTCGATATATTCGGCATAATTTGCGATGCAGTCAAGTTAGTTCCCGAGTTGAAGCTATGTTCAACCTTGCGTCAAATTTTGCGCTGTAATGAGGGAGCTTAACTAAGTTGAGGTAGGAACTTGAACGTCGGAATCGTACAACTATTGTGACACTACTATACTACGCAATATGACTTCGACATATTGCGTAGTAGTAGTGGTACAGAGTCAAGCAAAACGTTGTAACGATATTTCACCCACAGTATCAGCTATCGATACTAAGCATGTTTCTTAGATTTTTAATTTTATTGAGTTGGCACAAAAAATAGTATGGACTTGATGGTCTGAGCGATACTTGATTCCCATACAAAATATTTTTTCACCAACCTGAAGAAAAAGAAGCCTAAAAAACGTGCTCTGGGTAACATATCGTCACAAAGTTTTGCTTTACCCTATATACAAACGATGACAAACGACAGTCAATAAATATGATAATAATTTGTAAAGTAAAATGTTTTTTTATTGATAACAAATGTTACAAGTCATAGGATATGACAACCTTAAAGTATATAATTTAAATTAAGTGATACCAAAAGCACGTGGACAAATAATAATAATTATTATTGATTATTTAATAAAATTTACTATATAAATAATTACCACAGTGCTACATAGCAGGCTAATCAAAAAAATCCTTATAATTAGTAGACATGACGTAATATCCTTCGGAAGTAGTCGTGATTTCCGAGCTTCCCCAATGGCAAAAACACTAGGTACAAAATCAATATCTCGTTTGACTACCCCAGTCATCATTGCTATTGTTTTGTATAAAGTATTCATCATTTTCCTTTGATGTTAAGTAAATCCTCGAGACAGCGCTACTTATTATTTTAATCATTGTCTTTACTTAGTATAACTGAAACATACCCTTTGTACAAAGTTCTTATTCACTGCCAATTTAATAATACCTCTACTTTTACAAGAAGAATGATCGAACAGTCGTTTGCGTGGAATTCGTTAATAGCATTCCCACGGGAACTATGCGTATTTCCGGGATCAAAGGTCGCCTATATGTTGACCAGTGTTATAAACCACCCCCATACCAAATTTTGTTGAAATCTGTCCAATAGTTTTTGAGTTAAATCCGGACTACTGTAATTTTTTCTAAAAATCGTTATTTTGTGTTCAGCATCGTTTATTTATAGTTCTTTCGCTCGACTTGGTAGTTTCTTTTAATTTTCAAGTTTCAGACTCGACTTCTTCTACAGACTTATTATTAGTATAGATTATTATATCTATCAACAACGAACTGTGTAAACTATCATAGTTACCTGTATTTATCAAACACTGACAATGACCATTACACCAACCAAGTAATGGCCATAAACGAGTAATATTATGACAATGGCAAACAAATCAAAAACGCCATCATCGGCGCTAATGGGTTGGCAAATACATCGTCGATAAACGTCAGTTATTAGATGTATTTGCGATATCGGTTACAACTCAGCGATTTCTGGTTTATCCTCTCCCTCTATATACACTAATGATATGAACATTTGTTTATTAGTAATGGTTAAATTTGTTGTATAAATAAATTGTATTGTATATTAGATTGGTTTTTGTTTGAAGATTCAGTAAAATATTCAATATTGTTATACCTACTGACAGCATTACTGTGGCTAGTTGATATCGAATTTGTAGCGGAAAAGCAAAGTCATTCGTTGCCATCTCGTAATGCATTTCCGCCTGATTCTATCAATTTCTTGATTTGAAAATTATTTTACATGTGAAAAGGCTATGTAATAACGAACAGCTGGGGCACCCGTTTGGCCTTCGTTATAAAGAGGCGTTATTAGCATATTGGAAAGCATTTTCTGATGTCAGTTGTTAGGCACTGTTCGTCCTTATGTTATTACTTATTATAGGTCAATGGTTAATCCGTAATCATGTAGGTATCTACATACCTATATTCAGAGTGAATAGAAACGACGAGATTTAATATACATACATATTTTGGAACTTACAGCGGCTACAGATACATTTATTACTTTTATGCTCAAATAAAAAACAAGTAATAACTTGATAATTGTCAATTTAATAAAGAATATTATTTTGTTTTTTATTCGTTAGTGGATTACACCTTGAGTAGGTACATCCTAAGTATTTCAGAACCTATCCTAGTCGAACTATAGAAAATCCGCGTATATCTGTCGGACAATTGAACAATACTTTTAAGTAGATGGTACAATATGCTTTATAGAAAAGGAACCCTTACCTATAAACCCGTTGAGTCTCGATGATAGCGGAAAATATTGGAGCAAGGTTGGTACGGAGATTTTGACAATTTCAAGTAATTGGCCCACAGGCCGAGCAGTGTAGGTACGGTAATCATGATAAATGTACGGTATAAAAGATAAATCAAGTAAAAATGGGGAAGCTCAACAAACGTCAACCATCTTGGACGACGGCCATTGAGCAACCCCATCAATCTGATCTTGATATTGAAATCTCAAAAAGGTGTACAAAAGCTACGACAGTGCCGTTACTGACGTGCATGTCAAGTTAATTACTCGAGAGGTCATCAAAAGGGCCATTAAAGCTGACATTCTGGAGCATTAAGTCAGTAGATAAAGAGGTCACGGACTGACGGCTGTCCATGTTAATTACGTAAATTTAATTACGCTAGTCCTCTATTCGAGTCTTTGAAGTCAAAGGAAGTCAGGAAACAACCCGTGATTCTGTCGAAGAAGATTTTTCCTCATTTCACACCTTTGTGTGATTGTAATTTGTTTGGGAGCGGGGTCATAAAAGAGACAAATGTTTAATGCGCCACCCTTAGCCGTAAAATGGGATTTTCTGCCTGATACGCGGTGAGAAAATCTCACTTCCTGGCCAAGGCAAAAAGTAAAACTTTAGACATACCACGGGTGGTAATCCGTAAGGCCCCAGATTGCACTGCCTTAGGCCTAATGTACTATTGTAAGTCACGGAATATTTATTAGTACTACGTACAGAATGGCCACGGAATCACCCGCCTGAATCTAGCCCGCCTGCAATTCGCGCCCAGCTCGCCTTACCGTCATTTATTTCATCCGGAGATGGTGAGTGGATCATTGGCCCGCGTAGTAGTTACACACACATTTACAAGTGTACAGACGTCCTCGCACACACACAGACGTCACACTTCATTCGAATAGTGTTCGAAATTGTGGTTTTATAGGCCGTGTCCGTCCTGTGGTTACGTAACGTTAAAACAAGAAAGTGACTGACTGACTGATCGATCAACCCAGAGCCGAATCTACTGGTCGCAGAGATCTGAAATTTGACATGCAGTTTCTTTAGGGAACGTAGGGGAGCACTAAGAGACGATTTCCCAAAATTCGTACGGGAACGAATAAACGGGATTTTTCATTTTAATATTTCTGCGCATACGAAGTTGCGGGGAAAAGCTAGTCACGTATAAAATTATCGTCCGTAAACCGACTTTACAGACCACCAATTTTTTTTCAAAGACGCAACTTTTCTTCACTCTTGTTATTATTAAAGTAAACCATGATTTTCATGAGAAGCCTCTACATGAAATGTATGGGTGCTGATTAGCGAGACGTTTCGGAGCCTCGTCGCCCGCGGCTAATTATAACCACCCCTACGGTGCCTAATCACATCACCCTTAGGATCGTCTTGCCCGGGGCGTTCGTAATACTTGGCACGAGAATGAAAATGTGTCTACGTAATTTGTTGCGAAAATATTACCGTGAAATGCCTTAAAGCGCTGACAAGACCCTACTTTATTTAAACGAAAACTATTTGATTTTGTAAGGCGAGTAAAAGACATATGCTATAATTAAAAAAAACTTGCTATTTCGTAAAAAGGATTTAATGAAATCGGTTTTATGAAAAAAAATCGTGAAATTACGTCTTCTAATTCTATTTAAACGGTTCTATACGTTTAGTTTTTTAACGCAGATTTCTATAAATAAATACAATATTACGTCATACTCACACCAAAAAATTTGCTTATTTATAGTATTCATGTTTTTTTAAAATCTTTTTTTATTTATTTTCTACGTAAATCCCCCACATGCCGCGGTCGTGCTTCTCGCTCCCTCCAGTGCAAACAGACATTGTCCGCTGAAACAGTTGAGGTTGAGCTCTTGTCAGCGTCTTAACTTTTCCTGGAGAATATATCACGATTATTTCTTTATTTTACGCCAATTTATTGTCGACCGATCACAAAAACTGGCATCATGTTTTGTATACCAATAAAATAATTAGAACAATATCTTTTTTGACGCATGTCTCTGTTTTAAAGTTTGGGCGCCGTAATGATTAAAAATCTGATAAAATTTCTAAACAAGTAAACATGGAATACACTTTCATCTCGATAATCACTTATTACTGCAAAATTGTTAGCTTGTAATTGCAGGGTGAATGATGCGACCTAAAGTCAGGCTTCAATGGTTAATTACTAGTAAATTCATTACTGACGTGTAAAAGTGCCACTATGTAGCCAATTTGCTGAATAAATGATTGATTGATTGACAATTATTACCTTATCCAATAGGACTTAAATGTGCTAGTGATCAATAGTTGGATTGCTTGGGGTCTATTCTCTATAACTTCGTTAACCTAACGATAATACTTCATCGTTTTTATAAAGGGCATAGGTAAGATGGATAAAGGATATTGGACATAAATAAGTTTCCTAGAGAAAGTTAATGAATTCTTCTGTTTATTAAAACTGATTCACATACAAATTCGGCGACTTAAAAATAAAATAATCGAATTAAAAATAAAATTTTCTCAAACATGCTCGGAAATGTTCGTGTTACTTTCAAAAAAAGAAGACGCGAGGCTGTCCATTGCCGGCCTTGGCCAGCAAAAACATTATTGTCGTGTGTTTTTTTTTAATTCGCTTGCTAATGAGACACCTCTGTAGAGAAACTGACAAATCCATGGAGGTAATAAGTACAACTTCCATGGCCAAATCATCCACGATCATGGAAGTAGTACATACTGATGTGGGGTAAGTGCGCCTAAAATTATATCGCCCCTATGCCTTGTAAACAGCCAAATACTAGTTGAGTAATATTTATAGGTTTCGATATATTTATGTTAGGTGCACTTACCCCATCCTGGCGCACTTGCCCCGAAACTGACAAATCCATGGAGCTAATAAGTACAACTTCCATGGCCAAATCATCCACGATCATGGAAGTAGTAAATACTGATGTGGGGTAAGTGCGCCTAAATTTATTTCGCCCTTATGCCTTGTAAACAGCCAACTACTACTTGAGTAATATTTATAGGTTTCGATATATTTATGTTAGGCGCACTTACCCCATCCTGGCGCACTTGCCCCGACTGGCCTTACGTATTTCCTCGCTGTTTGAGAAAAACATTATATATACCTCGGCCGCAATTGCGATTGCCGGACTCGTAGTAATAGAAGGCTTCGCTTCGCTCAGCCTTCTAACCGACTCGTCCGGCAATACGCTACTTGGCGGCCTCTGCAATAATTTACTATTAATACTAGAACTAAAAATAACTATAGAAAAAACACACCTTCCAAAATTTCATTTTGCGGCATGGTGCCCATAACGCTGGCGGCGTTACCTCTCTGGATTGTTTAAGAAATCCTTTGCGAGAGGTAAGCGCCAAGTTAAAATTAAAATCAAAACGAACTTCAGTAAGTTATATCTATCTGATTCCGGCTCGCACCTCTAAGTTACTTCAGATAGACCAAACCTTTTCAGTTTATCTTGTACTTTAAACGCGCTAATCTTGTATTATTTCTCTGTTTATTTATTTATCCAAGTGATCTCAGAAACTGCTCAAAGATTTGGACGAAATTTGAAGTGTAGAGGTTTACGGGGGCGACAAATAGATCTAGCTATAGGTCTCATATCTGAGAAAACTCGGTTTTAGCTATTTTCACCTGAGCAAAGCTCGGTAGGCCAGGTCCTTTTTATAATACGATCTCAAGGAAACTACATACCGAAGTACTTACCTATATGAGAATTCTATCGGATCCGGTTACTTTGCTTTTGAACTTGGTCAATTTTGTACTTTTTAAATTACGGTTTGAGATACCGCTGAAAGGTGTTCAAAATTATTTTGCCATAATTAGTTAGTGTTCTTCCCCCGCGTGTAATTCCAAAAAAAAAATAAGATAGAAATGCTTAATGTTTTTGCATTTTTGCATAAACATGTAGTCCGGATTTACTCGAATACTGCTGGTTAGACGTGGGGGTATTTTATAACACTTCGTGTGTTGTTTTTGTTTTACTTTTAAGCCACTACTACCAAATTCCACGCGGACAAAGTCATGGGCAGACGCTAATTTGTTAGAGTTGACTGCGTGCATTGCATACGACAGACGTGCCCAGCCATCTACTATTGGAGCTTATCAGACTTGACTAGACTTGGTAGCGTATAGTCATTGATCTATTATAAGTATGATCTATTATATTATTATTATAAGGATTCACAATCAGCCGGAGAAAATGACCCCGTCAAAACGGGTGCCCGAACAGCATGGGCACCCGTTAGCCTTCGTTATAAAGAGGCGTTATTAGCATATTGGAACGTATTTTCTAATGTCAGTTTGCTCCAAATATTTTGAAATATTCTGTTAGGCACTGTTCGTCCATATGTTATACTTATTATAGGTCAATGCGTATAGTTCTTGATTTCACACATTTATTGATTTCAACTCGACCTTGTCATGCGAGATTTTCGAATAATATTGTGTTACAATAAAAATAATGTAACCATGTCTAAGAGATTTCTATTAAAGCTGGCGGTCTGTCTCGTACCTCTACCCTTGTCATATGTGACTTATCTAGTTGAAATTGTAAGTGAAAGAAAATGTAAGAAAAACATAACCTTACGAAAATCGTACTTTTTTATCCTTTAGTTTGGTGTTAATATTTATATCTTGGGAATAATCTCTTTTATATTTGATGTTACGTAACCAATGCAAAGTTTTGTCTTTTATAGAAGCGGTTAATCTTCAACCTACATGGAAACCCTAGCAGAATTTCAAAGTGACTGCAGCACTCCGATCTAGATCTCGCTGAAGGAATAGTTCTCTAAACCATAGTCACTTAATCTATTGATTGAGGAATAGTTCTCTAAACCATAGTCACTTAATTCCCCCCAATAAATAACCACAAGGAAAAGATTTGCCTCGCCGTCGACAGGTGACGGTGACAATGGATGGAGGAGGCCTATGTCCAACATTGAACAATCCAATAGACTTCATAGTTAAATAATTATCCTGTATAGTTTACTCTATTGGAAATAAATGGCTATTAATATTAAAGATTTGTACTTACAGACGCCTATTGGGACTCTATTCAAATGTAGTTTCCTAAAGAAGTTTAATGCTAGCGATTTAAAAGTCAACGACCGCGGTCCCCTGATCAACTTGATGGCCAGTTTTGAGAATCGTTTCCTTTCCTCACCAAAGTTATTATGTTATGTTATTTTGTAGTATTTTAACGTCGTTAGTAAATAACATGCAGTCACCCATTCCGCGGTTTCAATTTTACGACTATACTCGTATGGTTATAAAATGAGCTGTAAATTCGGAATTGCATTTAGATATTTACTGCTTTGATATCTGCTAAGCGATGACCAGCATGCAATTCGGGGAATTGTTGTTAAATCAGTTGTTTGTAAACGAACCTCGGCTCGGCCACAACTTCGCGCAACAGCGGCAGCGGCGGGCGTTTTGTGGTAACAGTTCGACCCACGCAGCACGAGCTGTCGCGCGGCACTTGCCGTAGATACCCGTTCGACCCACGCAGCACTTGCCGTAGATACCCGTTCGACCCTCGAAGCACTTGCCGTAGATACCCGTTCGACCCACGCAGCACTTGCCGTAGATACCCGTTCGACCCTCGAAGCACTTGCCGTAGATACCCGTTCGACCCTCGAAGCACTTGCCGTAGATACCCGTTCGACCCTCGAAGCACTTGCCGTAGATACCCGTTCGACCCACGCAGCACTTGCCGTAGATACCCGTTCGACCCACGCAGCACTTGCCGTAGATACCCGTTCGACCCACGCAGCACTTGCCGTAGATACCCGTTCGACCCACGCAGCACTTGCCGTAGATACCCGTTTGACCCACGAAGCACTTGCCGTAGATACCCGTTTGACCCACGAAGCACTTGCCGTAGATACCCGTTCGACCCACGCAGCACTTGCCGTAGATAGCCGTTCGACCCACGAAGCACTTGCCGTAGATACCCGTTTGAGCCACGCAGCACTTGCCGCCACGCGGCACTGGCAGTCATCAGTGTAGTTTGTAATACCTACATCAAATTACATTATCATACATTCTTCAACAAAAAAAAGACGGTGATGATTTGGCTCCAACTGTATTATTTTGGCAAACCAAAAAATCCTTACAAAATAGAACTACCCCATGTAGGTGAAAAAGTTTGTGAAAAGACACGTCGCGCGTTGTGATGTGAGGGAGAGTGACTATCATCATCATCACCATCACCATCATCATCATCATAAGACCAATAATTTGTCGCTTTTTTCATATGTAAATATGTCCGCGTCGACTGCAGTCAAACTGGCTCCCATACAAATTCATAGACCGCTGTTAGTGCCGTCGACCCACGCAGCATGTGCTGCGTCGCAGCACGTGCCACGCGACAGAACGTGCTGCGTGAATAAAATAAAATAAATAAAATAAAATTGCGCTCTGTAAATTTGACACTTAAGTCTTATAGTGCTTGGTTTACTTTTGTATAAAATATTTATCTTGACACGTTATAAAGAGGCGTTATTAGCATATTGGAACGTATTTTCCAATGTCAGTTTGCTCCGGTCATTCTCCAGAACGATGTTATAATTCTAATTAACGCGTCGCTTTTTTTCCTCTTACTTTTCAATGAGTTTTATCTCAAATATAGTATCTTTTTGATCATTAAAACTTAAATCCTTATTGGGCACATTAAATATATTGACGGTTAATTAGTTAAAAATAATTTAAAATTTCTGTGGCGCGTGAATTAGAAAAACGACGTGTTATTTAGAATATTACACTTTTCCATGACGTGTGAATTATAAAAACGACGTTTTAATTAGAATATGTTATGACGATATTTTTCCACAAATTCTAATTAACGCGTTGATTTTCGACGCGTTAATTAGACGCGTGAATTAGGGATTCTTGAAAAACACAAAATAACTTTTTAAAGGTACATGTAATAAATCACAGAATCTAGTATCAATTAAATATTGCGACCTTTAATGTATTCTGTTACTCTCATAGCAATAAAGTTGCTGGTTGATTTTTAAAATGTAAGCTTGTTAATTAGAAATTTCTTAAACCAAAACGCGTGAATTAGATACTTACGTGCGTAATCTGCGGCCTGGACACAACTGACACTACCATCCCGCACGGGGCTTTGGGCGCGACTGACTGCTTGACCGAAATGCGGTAGCGAGATCCGTGCCTACATTCCGACCACTGGTGTGGTCAAAAACGATCGCGACGCGTGATTTAGGATACGTTTCGAGACAAAGTAATTATAATTGAATTTTTTGTGGTTTATGACTGTATTGACTAGATTTTTTTTGTACAGTGAAAATATATATTCTTTTGTGAAATAAACTTGTTTTCATCGGGTTTTCTTTATGTATATCATCAGGAAAAATTGGAACGTAAGTAGTTTTGGTAGTGGGACGCGACGTGTTTATTAGGAGAATGGGACTTTTAGATTTTTTTTCCACCCGAAGCCTTTTAACTATCTTTTTGAAAATTCATGTACAGCTCAATACAAATACCTTCTACGATAAAAAAATATAAACCATGATAAAATCTATGATTTTATATGGTTAAAGAGTGAAGACAAGCAAAAATGTACGTCTGGAGAATGACCGGCTCCTTATATTTTGACATATTCTGTTAGGCACTGTTCGTCCATATGTTATTATAGGTCGAACTGTTACCTTTACTGACACATTGCGCGCGACGGTTGCTAACCGACGCGCAGCGGGCGTCTCGATCGCGCAGTGTCCGTAAAACGCTCCCCGCTGCCGCTACCGCGCGAACTCGTGGCCGAGCGGTGATTGCATGAATCGATGCTTAAATTGAACTGCAATCTATGCTAATGACTAATTTATTACTTGGCGTATTTGAACATCCCCTAACTATGGTTTCAAATGTGAACCAATTAATACTAGCAAGCATTTCAATTATGAAGCATACTATACATATGGGTACAATTTTAGGTGGTACAGTCAGCAGCAGAAGTAGATAAGCTGTCCAGGTGTTCAAAATGACCTACACACGACCTTATTCTTAAGACGTTAAGAGCGTGTGTAGGTCATTTTGAACACCTGGACAGCTTATCTACTTCTGCTGCTGACTGTACCTACCACCCAAAAATGTACCTATACATTGTATCTACCTAGATACAATGTATTTGTTATCCTAATGAATGACTATAAGGCAGTAAATACCACCCATATGAATGGGTGCAAAAAGAAGCAACTACTAATATATGTATATTCCTACCATTGGTTACATATTAAAATTTATTCAATCTCGATGTAAGCGGTTATTGAAAATTCAGGCTTCGAGAAAAGGATTGTACAGCCGTGCCGCTTTTTTGCTTGACTTGGCGGGGCCACTACATATACAAAACAGCTTACATAGGCAGTAAGATACAGAAATAAATCCAAAATGAGTAACAACATAATTTAAACAAAAATAGAAACATGGGACGGGATATACCTCACTGCCTATTGCTCTTCTTAAATCCGACACTGTACGTATTAAGTCACACAAGAACCCAACGTGACACGCGAAACTAATAAAGGTTAAGCCAATCCTATCGCGCCCGTAGTGTGACGGCGTTGGGAAAACCTCTTAATACCTCTTAACTTTTGTCCCTAAACCTGACAAACATAGTAAATCTCATCTGGCATTCGGATAGTTCTTGTGGGCTGTGGCTAAGGTGTAGCGGAGCGGCTGTGTCTTAGTTAATCTTCATATTATCTAAGAGGTCACACCATATCGTTTTTAGGGTTCCGTACCCAAAGGGTAAAACGGGACCCTATTTCTAAGATTCCGCTGTTTGTCTCTCTGTCCGTCTGTCACCAGGCTGTATCTCATGAACCGTGATAATTAGACAGTTGAAATTTTCACAGATGATGTATTTCTGTTGCCGCTATGACAGCAAATAATAAAAAACAGAATAAAATAAGTATTTAAGGGACAACAGACATGATTTTTTGTTATCATAGATAATAGTATGGAACACTTCGTGCGCGAGGCCGACACGCACTTGGGCGGTTTTTTTTTATTAGTATTTCTCGGACAAAATAACAACCGTGGATACATTGTGCTTGTACATGTTTTTTTATGTCATTGGTATATGCAAACGAGCACATCCCACCTCGCGGGCATATTGCGACCCATGGACACCGAAATCCTATGATTCTCCATTAAGAAACCATAATCTCGAATGTATTGTTTATACCCTGAGGCCTAATATGGAATGCCTCTGTGCCAGAAATTTCCCCGGCTGACTTAACCCCTCACCCGAACACAACAGTGCGAGCACTGCATTAACTTTACCACCACCATTAATATTTGCTTACTAATCTTAAAAAATATTATTGGTATTACCTATTTTAAATAGCAGGTAAACTCCTCATTATAAGTTATAGATAATGTTGCATGATGATGTCAGACAGCTTGAGTTAGCTACTTGTACGAATGCGTCTTAAACACATTGCACCTGGAAGTGCCCGCTCGCAGTGCCCAATAATGCAGCCTTACCCATACCACACGAAGGCGTTAATCCATGGAACACCGTTCGGGATCAAATGACAGCCGACGTGACGGAATCATCTAATTCGTTTCCGAATCGAATCCCGATTAGAAAAGGCTATTACACAATTTTCAAAATCTTCTGTTAAGGGTGCTACATTTCTGCTATAAAAAAAAACAGTTTATATTTTTAACACTAGGTATATAATTATCTAATACGAGTAGATACTTAAATTCAAGCATGTACTTGATGTGTACATATAAAAAGGTTTATTGTTCGTTTTATTATTTTAATAATTGAGACCAGATAACCGGTAGCCCACCACATTATAATTGTTTTCTTAAAATTCGCTATGTGAAAGTTTATTGTTGTAAAAAAACATGTAAAGAAACCGTAATTTATACAGAACCGGTTGCAACCAAATCCCTTGGTTTTGCTACATCGTAGAAATGTGACCAAATACATAAGTAATTATGTAGGTATAAATTATATGTGTTACCGATTTTATTTGCTAGTTTATTACGATTTTTGTAGCTACCTACATCAATATTTTTTGGTAAAATAAATAATCTTATACTTTAAACGCGCTAATCTTGTATATGTTTATTTATTTCTTTATTTATCCGCGCCATCTCAGAAACGGCTCTAACGATTTGGACGAAATTTGGACTATACGGGTTTTAGGGGGCGACAAATCGGTCTAGTTAGGTCTCATATCCAAGAAAAGTCGGTAATAGCTATTTTCACGCGAGCAAAGCTTGATCGCCCAGGTCCTTATAAATAAATACCTTAGCAAACTTCACACAAATTGAAGTAGAATCAATCAAAAACAAATCTAAGCAAAGATTGTAAGTACCTACTATGCTCATTTAAAGAAGTTTTCGACTCGAATTCCTAAATATATATTACTTATATATATATACACGGTGGGTCAGAAAATATGGCAAATAATTAACCCTCAGTATCGGCTATCGATTCTAAGTATATTGTATAGGTCTTTATTTTTTTTCGAGTTGGTAAAAAAAAAAATTGTATATGGGATTGGTTGTGTGAGCGACGCTTGAATCCTATACAAAATAAATTTTTTTACCAACTCAAAAAAAAAAAAACCTATACAATATGCTTAGAATCGATAGCCGATACTGTGGGCTAATTTATTGCCATATTTTTTGACCCACCATGTATATAGTTTTGTTTATGTATTATAATATAATATACATAAGTATATTTAGATTCTCCTTTATTTTTCTGTACATACTTATTTGTCTACTCGTGAACATGTGTCCTCTCCACTACTCAAAGATTAGCTGGAAGAAATTCCTTGTAGGGATAAGCTCGCCTTTGTACATGTGTCTCTTCTCTGTATTGATAATTGTATTTGTGTTTTTAGGGTTCCGTACCTCAAAAGGAAAAAACGGAACCCTTATAGGATCACTTTGTTGTCCGTCTGTCCGTCCGTCTGTCAAGACCCTTTTTCTCAGGAACGCGTAGAGGTATGAAGCTGAAATTTATATCAATTACTCAGGTCTACTGTCCCTTGAAGCTGTGAAAAAATCAAACTTCTAAGCCAACGCAATCAAAAGATACAGCCGTTTATGCCGCAAATTTTCGACACTTGCAAGGGAATCAAAACCTACAGGGTGCTTCCCGTGAACTCAGAATCTTGAAATTTGGTACAAAGCAACGTCTTATAGCATAGATAAAGGAAAAATTACGAAAACCATAAATTTTTAGTTACATCACATAATATATATTTTTTTAATAATTTTAACCTTACTACCCATTTCCTCATAAACGCGTAGAGGTATTAAATTGAAATTCATACCAAATACTCAGGTCTATAATACCTTTAAGCTGTAACAAAATCAAACTTCTATGTCAACGCAATCAAAAGAAACAGCAATTTAAGCTGCATATTTTGAAACTCGCAAGTGCTCGCAAGGGAATCAAAACCTAAAGGGTACTTCCAGTCGACCTAGAATCTTGAAATTTGGCATGAAGCAACGTTTTATAGCACACATAAAGGAAAAATTCCGAAAACCTTAAATTTTTAGTTACATTACAAAATATATATTTTTTAATAAATATAAACTTTGTAAACCTTGCAGGTTTGTACGGAACCCTCGGTGCGCGAGTCCGACTCGCACTTGGCCGGTTTTTTTTTCTTCTGTACAATAAAGTGTTACTTACTTACTATGGATGCTAGATAACGCTGTAATTTATAATTAAAAGAGATAAACATACTTACTTATACTTAACATGAAATCAAAACAAGTTTTCAATAAAAGAATCTCCACGATTTTGACCGACGTTTTTTCAACAGTCTTATCTCGTCTTGACGTTCCAATTTTCATTAAACCGCGCCTGCACGACGCTATCAGCACTATCTCACGCGAAGATTAACCGGATTCTGGCCTGCAGTGATAAACGACTAAATATTCCACTCGATTGCCAAGTTCAGTGTCATGTTAATCCATGTCAAAAAAACAGCCGTTATTAGTTTCGCCACACGGCGGACACGGCCTATAAAAGAAAAAATTGCCTTCAAACTCCTACAGACTGCGATGTCATTGTCAAGTTCACTATATGATTATCATTTATTTTGGTCGGTTCACTTGACACCGACTCGCAGTCTGACAGAGTTTGAAGGCGGTTTTTATTTTTTTATTTAAAATTTCTTTTTCGGCTACTTTCCAAACATTACTACAGAAATACATAAATAACTTTGTAGTCTGCGAAATTGAAACCAAAATCATCTCCTTGTTAGCAAATTTCTCAAAATTTGCTAACAAGGAGATTTAACAAGGGAACTCCTCAGAGTTCCCTCATTTTCTCATGGATTCCATCATCAGAACTAATCCAAATTACTATGGAACCAACTTGGACGTACCACCTTTCAAACAAAAAAGGATCATTGAAATCGGTTCACGTTTACTATTTATTTTTGGCAAACATAAAAAAAACTCCGACGAATTAAGAACCTCCTCCTTTTTTGGAGTCAGTTAAAAAGCACGATTTCGAACACAATTAGAATGAAGTGTCACTTGTTTGCGTGCGAGGACGTCTGTACACTTATAATGTAGTGTGTATACCACTACGCGTGCCAACGATTCACTCACCATCTCCGGATGAAACAAATGACGGTAAGGTCAGTTGGGTACGAGTTGCGCGAGGGCTAAATTCAAGCGGGTGGTTCCGTGGCTATTCTGTACGTAGTACTATTAAATCTCGAGTGGCGTCCGCGAACCGGGAGACGAGCTGTCGGTAGGCCTCCAACAAGATGGAGCGACGACCTCGTGAAGGTCGCGGGATACTGATGGAAGCATGGACCGGTCTGAGTGGCGAGCCTTGGGGGAGGCCTATGTCCAGCAGTGGACGTCCTTCGGCTGAAACGATGATGATGATGACTATTAAATATTCTATGGTTTCGCGCTAACTTACCTACCTGTGCCCTTGACCTCAAATTTCAAACTTAATAACTTCCCCGTGACTTCGTCCCGCGACGTAGAATTTGCGAACCCAATGATAGCATACATACCCATAAAGAGTTACACTTACAGGAGTATTAAAAATATGGTTTTCCCCGTGGAAAACCCGATCTCATGAAAATACCGGGATAAAAAGATCCTAATGTTATTTCCAATGACTCATACTATCTTCGTATCTTCTTTTATAATGTTAGTGTAGTGTGGATAGTATGGATAGGCTTCGTTACATTTATAAACAGACTAGCTTCTGCCCGCGACTTCGCCCGCGTGGAATTCGGTTATTGCACCCCCGCGGGAACTATACGTTTTTCTGGGATAAAAAGTATCCTATACTTATCCTTTCCCGGGACCCCAACTACCTCCATGCCAAATTTGATCTCAATCGGTCCAGCGGTTGAAGCATGAAGATGTAACAGACAGACAGACAGACAAAGTTACTTTCGCATTTATAATATTATTAATATGGATATGGCTGTTTAAATTTATGATATTATAATTCACTTGGCAATTCGTGGTTTCAAGGTCTTCCCTCCGATTAGTTTGAAAGTAATCAATTGTCTACGTATACATATAGATTTCTAAGTTTAGGCGGTTGAACGAAACGGTAAGTAGACTTTACCGACAAACCGTAAGCTGAGATTATCGAATATTTGTTGGAAAAGTGATCAGAAAGAGATGATATCTATTTAATCCTTCATAGGTATAATACTGATCCTAAACACATCCTAAATAATTAATCTTGTAGACGATCTAAACTTTCTTATTGATATTCATTTTGTAGAACGCATTTTGATATGTAGACGACATAATTATTAAGTACCTAATGCGATTAGGTTACTTTATCCCAATAGGTGTCCCCAAGAAATTCCCGAAAATAACACCTTAGCACTTCATTAAAAGATGTAGAAGTTACCTAAAAGAAACCTCAACATTTCGTTTCCGTGCTACATAAAATTCTTTTCACTCTAAAATTTAAGCATAAGGTCGAAAAGTTCGATCCTTTGTTGGGTTTGGATAGATACTTGTTTTATAAAGTTTCGAAAAATCTTTCAATAGATACAAACTGTTTCTTTTTCGTCGGAAAATCATAAGTTTTACGATCTATATAAACTGATTTATATCAAAGGGAATTCATACTACATAGTATTATTATAATTAATGGTGGACGCGGTAGGCAGTCCTGCGGCCATTTGCTAAACAAACATAGCAAAATCAGTAGACCTCTTTTGGCATTTTTAATTAGTTACATACTTAGTTTAATTACTGACACGATATAAACAACGTTTAGAAAGAATATCGTTTCCTTAGATGATCCGCTTACCACATTTAGATGATGCATGACGATGATAATACTCGATATTTTTAATTTTTAATTTATAATAAAAGTTCACACTATTGAGAATTAGTACCTAGTACATGATAGTTTCAAGAGCTGTAAGGATAGGTAATTTCGACACTACTTTATAGCCCTTTTAAAAGATAGGTAAGTTCGTCATTTGCGTTTCAGAAAAATGCAGATGTAATTTTACGGAATCACGTTTTCATGTTGTAAATTCTTCGAGGCCCCCAAACTGGGGTGATACTAACGGATTTTTCTTACTGCTTTAAAACGGCAATTAGAATCTAAAGTTAATTAAAATTTTATAGCTTAAGGCTAAGATTAATATAATACTATACTAGTCAGTACGACATTTTTGTCACAGTTCCTAAAACAAATCTAGACATTTACTCTACAGTTTATATCCTTCATTAAGCCGCAGTCTACAAAAACATTTCACGACAAATTTACACGCAGTGTTGCCGCAGTAAAAAATAATGTCGACTTTTAAAAACGGCTTTACTAAATGGAGGCTTTAGTACTCTATTTATTTGGAAGCTTATTAACCTTTTTGCGTTTAAACAGAAAGTATGACAGGCTAAAATGATCCAAGTTGGTCGTAATAAAAAGTTTCTATTCTAAAATTTTATCATCGAGATTATACATCATTTCTAAAATAGGTACTTAACCGCGTTTGTTCGTATACCGTGTAAGATAAAATGGGAAAATAAATCTGCCTCTCTGTGGCACTGTCGTGGATACTGCTTACCGATCTCGATAATATTGGGCACATCACCAAAATAACCTATTTTTGTCACACTGCTGTTTCTTTGTTCAGCATTAGACTTACTGCTGACTTGTTGAAGATAGTTTTAAATAGAACCAACTACGTCCTACATGCTTCAACATGTGCCTAGGTTTGTTTGACGTCACGTATTATGAATTATGATGTCATCAATGGAACGCGGCAAAATTTTCGAAGCGTTTATTTATGGTCTGCGGTGATGGATTTGCGCGATTTATTCTGATATACAATCGAGATATTCAAGGCCAAATTGGAATGCAGATCACTCATTCGTTTTTATTTAAACTCACGGAGTACCTAAATACGTAAGAATCGTGTTTGCCAACGTGAATTTGTAAACACGTATACTTAATATATATAAGTCACCCAGAGGGCAATGGAGAGGGCTATGCTCGGGGTTTATCTGCGTGATAGAATCAGAAATGAGGAAAACCGCAGTAGAACTAGGGTCACCGACATAGCCTGAAGAATTGCGAACCTTAAGTGGCAGTGGGCGGGGCACATTGCTCGCAGGACTGATGGGCGATGGCCAGAAAGTTCTGGAGTGGCGTCCGCGAACCGGTAGATGTGCTGTCGGTAGGCCTCCAACAAGATGGAGTGACGACCTTGTAAAGGTCGCGGGAACACGGTGGATGCGAGTGGCACAAGACCGGTCTGAGTGGCGTGCCTTGGGGGAGGCCTATGTCCAGCAGTGGACGTCTATCGGCTGAAATAATGATGATGATGATACTTAATATATCTGAAACCTATTAAAAACCCTACTTGAGAAATATAAATGATTCCGATCGAAGAGCGTGGAAAGAGTTTGTTTTACCCAGTTTAATGATTAAATGTCTGGCAAACCATTATTGTCATGTGCATTTCACAAAGCAGTCATACTTTAATTGATGAGAAACTTTGAAATCTTCTCAATGTTGCAGTACCTATTGAATATTTACCCATTCACGAGTTTCGAAGAAAATTGGCTGTAACACACGGCTTTGTATGACAATTTGAAGCCACTACAGCTTAATTTGCATCCCATTGCTGGTTAAATCTAGATTAATGTTATATTCGGACAAACGCTCTCGTTGGATCCCGCATTGGATCCTTGTAATAGGATGACAATCGAGCAAAAATCAGAGCAAATTGCCACTGAATCGTCCGCCAACAAACGTTCGCACTGATTGAGCGTGTAGAGGTGCTCCGTTCTTGTGCTTTGTTAACGGATAACCTACTTGCCACTTGCACCAAGTCGCTAACCTCGGTTATGTTCTTAACTCTGGTTTAGTTGTATCAACTTAACTCGAAGTAGGGCCGATTCCTCTATCCACAAAACGCTTTGGTTATACGGACGGTTAAATTTTGACAGAATCTCTATCTCATCATCATCATCATATCAGCCGATAGACGTCCACTGCTGAACATAGGCCTCCCCCAAGGCTCGCCACTCGGACCGGTCCCGTGCCGCGCGCATTCACCGACTTCCCGCGATCTTCACCAGGTCATCGCTCCACATTATTAGAGGCCTACCGACAGCTCGTCTTCCGGCACGCGGACGCCATTCGAGAACGTTCTGGTCCCATCAGCCGTCAGTTTTACGAGCAATGTGCCCCGCCCACTGCCAATACCTCATAGGAAAAATACACCTTAGTTGAAGCTGCAATATTTTCATGAATAATAGAACATTCTTCTGAATACGTGGCGGGGTAATGTCCAAAATATACTATCGACTTTACGACCAATGAAACATTTTATTCGATTCCACTCTGGTGTTAAGGGGAAATATAACTGAAAAATACATAAAATCAGTACATTTTGACCCTGCGGATAGGGTTGCCAGCTGTTTGTATTAAGCAGGACATGTTTGGCTTTTTCGAGTTGTGTCCGGCCAAATATTCATATGTCCGGCCTGTCCGGCTTTTGTTTGGCTTTTTATTAGCGCCTCAAGCGAAGCAATCATATTCATCATCATCACTACTGCCAGTAATGTCAGTACTGATCCAAGAAAGCTGATACTTGGCATGTAGGTTCCTTGAGGAGTATAGGGGAACTCTAGGAGAGGATTTCCCGAAATTCCCATGGGAACGGGAAAAAATGGGGTTTAACATTTAAAAAAGGTATGTCCGGCTTTATACATTTGCGTTTGGTTTTTAGATGTGGTGAAGTCAAGCTTTTAGGGTAAAATGTCCGGTTTTTTTCTAGGCAGAGTCCGGCTTTTTCATTTTAGGAGATGGCAACCCTACCTGCGGATATAGCTCATGGTAATTCCACTTTGATAACTCCAGCAAACGACGCAATGCAGTAAAAACTTAGATCATTTTCATGGGGCGTATTAAAAAGGGGCAAGTGTATAAAATAAATATATTGGGGAACTATAATTGTTAGTGCTGGTGCTAGGTGCTCCATCGGGGTGGTACCACCGTCTTTCCCCACAAACCCGCCTCCAAATAGAAGTGGTCGCACTGTTGAGGTTCAAGTAGGGGGTTAAGGCAGCCGGTGAAATTTCTGGCACTGAAGAGGTAGGCAACGTATTCGAGATCTTATGGTTTCTTAATGGGGGGTCATAGGATTTCGATTGCCATGGGCCGCAGTGACCACTTACCATCAGGTGGGCTGTGCGCTCGTTTTCCTATACCATTGGTATTGGTATGTATAGGGAAATATATACAAATTTGAAAATTATAAAATAACTCGTAAAGTGAAACCTAATAGCAATGGTACTCGTAACTATGACAATTTCCAATTAAATAAATAAATAAAATAAATAAATATCTTGGGACATTTCACACATATTGACCTAGCCCCAAACTAAGCAAAGCTTGTACTATGGATGCTAGACAACGATAGAAATACTTATATAGAGAAATACATACATATATAAATACCAATATCCATGACCCGAGTAGGTACAAACATCACACAATCATCACACAAAGTTTGCCCCGAGCGGGACTCGAACCCGCGACCATCGGAACAGAAGGCAGGGTCACTACCAACTGGACCAATCCGGCCGTCAAACATTATTATTATTATTTATTATTAACATTTAAGACTGTATATATTTAGTGGAGAATATAATAATTAACATCCATTCTAACCACCGAGCATGATAACTAAGTTTTAGTAAACATATACAAATAATTTAAGACAGATAGATATTAAATAATCATACAAGAAAGAGCTATTAACATACAGACAAGGTTGAAGTACCCACCAAGAAGAGACCCAAATCATGTTTTTTTTGTTTACAAAAATAGATCAAGGTTATTATATTTAATATATCTACCCATACAAATAATCATGTTGCCAAGGCCAAGTCTTTTTATACTCACCCCTTTTAACGGTTTCTGTATTTGAATGGATATCAAAAAATAACTGGTTGTTAGTAAAACATCCGTTAAGTCATTAAGTGGATGTAGACGAAACATTTTTGTATTCGCATCTTTGAACATTTTTTTTAAAGATTATAATATACCTAGTATTACTGGTAACTGGTCTTAGAGACCTGAAATTTGGCATGCCGGTTCCTTAGGGAACGTAGGAGAGCACTAAGGGAGGATTTTCTGAAATTCTCACGGGAACAGGAAAAACGGGATTTTACATTTTAATGTTTCTGTGCATACGAAGTGGCGGGGAAAAGCTAGTAATTTCATATAAATATGGATGGATGACATGAACTAAAGGCGAGAAACCGTAAAGCGACTTTCACACTTGCATGCATTCAGCAAATGAATATTCGTTAAGGCGCCTTCACACTACAGTGATTCCTACACTGTTAATGCCAAGCTGAAAATCCATTCACTTTTGGGATCCCAAATAAACCCTTAGGGTAAAATAAATCGTATTAGCATCTTGCGTACAAAAAGGTTTGCAAACATAATTTGTATAAAAGGAATTCTGTTTGAGTTTATTTAACATTCTTTCCAACTCAATTTATATCCCTAAAGATTTAATAAAGCTATTAATATGAACGTAACTTAGCTCCCATATTTACTATGCTAATTTTGAAATGGGCTATAGGACGTTGTGTTACGGTTGGTTTTGATTTAAGCAATTAAAGAGGCCGCCACTGTTGTTCATTTAAGTAAATTTCAAAGACTTTTCTCTGTCTCGTTCTTTTCGTTCTAATTTGAATTGCTGTTGCGTTTTAAAAATGAAAATAGAATATGATAATGAAGTACTTAAAAAGCACTAGTGCACAAATAGTACATTATAGACCTAGTGAAATCGTTACTGTCTCAGATCGCAGATGTATGTGTCCCGAACCGAAGGTGAGGGCCATAAATATGCGATCATTCAGGGGCTTTACAAATTACCGCCCGTGGTTTGTCTAAAGTTTTATGTCTTTTTTTTGTTTGGAATGGTTTGTGTTATCATTCTTGATGTGGGGAATGAAGTCACAGATTTTATTAAGTATGGAAGAAGTATGTTCCGTTTTGTAACCCTCATACAAACGCAAAACAACGCAAGCATTGGCACATACAAAAAAGTACGGCAGCCGCACGGCTCGCTGGCGGTGTGGCAGGTCTTACGAGAACTAATGCTATACAGTGCAGACGAGCCGCAGACGAGCCGGAGACACGCCGCAGACGCGCGCAGACGCATTCGGTGTGACCCGGGCTTAAATCTGTGTCATTTCTTGTTCATAATTTCTTGTTCATAGGGAATGATAGTGTGGCCGATTCTTAGTAGGAGGAGCCAAATGTATACGGATTCTGAAAGGGAGGGGTGACATTTTTCTGAAAATGTTTAACCTAATACCTAAATAGTTTTACCCGTATAGTAGCTAAATGAAGCCATTGTCAGTAATGAAGTACTACTTAATTTCTCATTATGCACGGAAAGTTACCTGAAGGATGTAATTTTACAGCAATTCGCAGTAATCTAGTAGGCACGATTAATTATAATAACGGCTGGCCGCGGGAAACAAAAGGCTCCAGAAATATTTACCGTTGTTCGCTTAATCCACTTGCCGCCATTTTGCTAGATTTTAGTAGGAGTATTTGGTTTTTGTTAGTAAAAGAACTATTCTCGAAATAGTCTATGATAATAAGAGTAGGGATATTTAGAGCAGCTTTCCTTAATTTTGTTACCGATTCGACCAGGTTGGCCAAAAGTGAATCATACTTTCTATTTATAAATCAAATAGACCGAACCAAAAGCTTCGTTCCCTATTTTCTCCTATAGTATAGCTACCAGATGGCACGCTTAGTATTGTATCTGCAGTTGTCAATAATTGAAATAACTAAAAAAAATAGAATTCAGCAGAAGCTTAAAAATAATGGTCTTCTATGTCATTAATGGTCATAGCAAACATCAAGATAAGTACTTCCTAAGAATCTTGGTAAGAAGAAAATTTTCACATCATATCGATTACAGAACTTAGAATTAGCTTAGCTAAGAAATTCCCAACGCATTAATAAACATTGTGTTAACGTGATAAAAATATTGAATCCATTTTGTAGGTACAAAAAGCTCACAAATTCCATTTAATCAAACACATAACCCTCTCCCCAGTCGGGTATATAGAGTGAACAGCATGTAAGCTACAAACATTTTCATTAAAACAAATTAATTAGGTTTTTAATTAATTCTAGAAGCGAGTACGTCGGGCTCCTGTGAACACGTTACGTGTGAAACTTTCGTATATTTATCATTTTAATACCTTGTTTGTGTTGAAAGATGCCGACAAAGTGCTATTTTTAACCCCCGACGCAAAAAGAGAGGGTGTTATAAGTTAAACGTGGCTGTCTGTGGGTATCGTAGCTACCAAACGGATGAACCGATTTTCGTTTAGTTTTTTTGTGTCATAGATATTTTTATCCCGAGTGTTCTTAGCCATGTTTCATGAAAATCTGTTTAGCCGTTAGAAGATCATCAGCTCTTCTCTAGTTGATGAGGGGATCTGACTTACTTCCTTATGTCCGATCGATTCGAAATTTGGTACCGTGTTACTTTAATGATATTGAAAGTATATGGGTAACGTAACCATGAGTCGGGGGGGGTTTAATTTTTATTAATTTTAGTTATACTCAAGAGTAAGGCTCGAATTTTGATTTTAATATCATCATCTGATGATGATATAATCATCATTTTCGTCTTCCATCTGAAAACTGCGGTGAACCCGAGCTCTTTTGGAGAAAACACTTCAAATAGGTGGGAAAATATCCATTACCTGTAGCAAATTCGTCGGAAAATAATGAGATGCTACTATACAGTTGGATGACGTCGGTCCTAGTGGTTCAAAAATACCCTAACCTTGTCACAGAGTACCATCAAATATCCAGACTGTGACGTAAGACCACTCGATTGTTACACTATGACAGACCACCCACATGGCCCTACTTCAAATACTACAAACTTACCTTTACCGCTGGCCGCGGCTCCCCTACCTTTCACAAACAGTGATTCTGTATGCCGATGTGATAGTTCTAGATTTTGCCAGTGGTGGCAAAGATAAGTTTGTGGAGAGCACGGAAAAACAATATTAGTATTCGATTATCGGGCAACTGATCTATTGGCACTGATTCCGATCCGATTTGTTTTTGGTCAGCATGTTGCCGTCAGCACTTTATTTTATTTATAAAGCGCTATAATATGGTGGAAGTATACAATACAGGCAATTCCTAGTCACATTATACTTATTGTTTTTTTTAATGTAAGTTTACCTACCAGTGACATCTACTTGAATTTCAATGAGCTCTATTAAATATTGGTAAACATGCATATTTTCTTGAACTTTCAATTATGATATGAATAATATGACAATAACGCCATATAGCAGTGCTCGCACTGTTGTGTTAAGGCAGCCGGTGAAATTTCTGGCACAGAGACATTCCATCTTAGGCCTCAGGGTAGGCAACGCATTCGAGATCTTATAGTTTCTTAATGGGGGATCATAGGATTTCGGTGTCCATGGGCCGCAGTTACCACTCTTACCATCAGGTGGGCTCGTTTGCCTATACCATCGACATAAAATAATACTAAATAATAATACGGGGCTTTCCCTAATACTAGTAGTATTTGAAAAATAAATTTTCAAATGATGACCGATGTTGTCAGACTCCCGTCGCCCATCAATCGCAGGCAAGACTAAACAACGATATATTTTTGTACTTACTAGCTGACCCCGCCGACTTCGTACAGCCTTAGTTTTTTTTTGGGTATGAAAAATAGTTTACGTCCTATTCTCAGACCTACTGAACATACACTCTAAATTTCATAAAAATCGATCGAGCCGTTTCGGGGGAGTTTGGTTACAAACATGTGACACGAGAATTTTATATATTAGACGAGAATTTTATATATTAGATTAGCTAAAAAAAGTGCTATGTTTTTATTACATACGTTATAGTGTCGACACCTAGTCATTATTTGAGATATCGCCATTGAACAGATTTATGGTGACAGCGTACGAGAAGAGTGGGCCACCATAAATATGTTTTAGCTTTATCTCTGTTACTGGCTTTTGTCGTAGAGACAAGCTTCTGCGAACAAATTTAAATGCCACAGCTGTAAAAATAAAGTGTATTTTCGTTTCATATTTGTATTTCAAGACACACAGAAATCTCCATAATAACAAATGAAATTCTCATTTCGATTAAGATACATATTAATATTTATAACGTGTTATGAGAAAGTAATTAGAATTTCGAAACAGATTCAAAAACAATTCGAGGAAATGTTATCTTAAACCGGTACCTTTTTTGATATGAATATCTTTGAAATAGGTACTTACCCTGTTATTTTAGGGGCTCTGGTTGTATAGATTAACATAATAAATCCGCTCAAATGATCCCTCAGGTTTGTGCCTCAGGGTGCCACAGGGTATTCTGTACAAATATACGCTCTCCTGGTGATATCGGTACAACGGATACTATTTTTCCTAAAACCATATCAAAACCATACCACAGAATAAGTAATAGTACTAACGTACAGAAGGGCGACTGCTAACAAAAAACCGGTTTTGTTGCACCGTATGTTCCCTAATTGGCCATCTCTTTCTATCACATGCGGCGCGCTCTTTCAGAGGCCACGCCCTAGCGCTAGGGCTGGCGCACTCGAGAACATATTAAATGATGCGTCTAGTATTAGTACATAGGTTACGTAGAATAGTGTCATTAACAAAATATATATTTAAGTTAAGTTAGTTATTTTTTTATACTTAAAAACACTCGTCTACACAGATGATACAACGTAATTTACTATTAAGTTATCACATACTTTATCTGTCAATTTATGAATATGCTAATTTCAAAATTAAGACACACAGTCACACAACTGCATTATCATAATATACTAGCCGTTGTCCGCGATTTCGTCCCGAGTACATAGACCCAATGATACAATAAGTACTGTACATGCAAAGTTATTGTTATTATTATTATTGGGATCAAAATCATAACATAAGAACAAAAGAAGAAAAAGAAAAGAAGAAATATATTTTTTCATAATTATGTTAGTACTTAATTAAAACCATTCATATCTACTCCGAAAATCTCCATTTCCATAAAATATCTTTGTATATTAGTCTGTAATTATTACTTACTTTCTAAGTAAATATTAATAAAATTTACCTTTCACGTTCCATAAATGGCGACAGGTTTTGGCTCAGTTGGTAGTGACCCTGCCCACTGTTCCGACTGTCGCGGGTTCGAATCCCGCTCGGGGCAAACTTTGTGTGATGAGCACAAATGTTTGTACTCGAGTCATGGATGTTTAGTATTTATATATGTGTGTATTTCTCTATATAATTATTTATATCGTTGTCTAGCACCCATTGTACAAGCTTTGCTTAGTTTGGGGCTACCAATTTATGTGAAATGTTCTGAGATAAATTTAATTATTTTATAATAAAAAGCAGCAGAACTAGGGTCACCGACATAGCCCGAAGAATTGCGAGCCTTAAGTGGCAGTGGGCGGGGCACATTGCTCGCAGGACTGATGGCCGATGGGGCCGGAAACTTCTCGAGTGGCGCCCGCGAACCGGGAGACGAGCTGTCGGTAGGCCTCCAACAAGATGGAGCGACGACCTCGTGAAGGTCGCGGGAAACCGGTGGAAGCAAGTAGCACAGGACCGGTCTGAGTGGCGAGCCTTGGGGGAGGCCTATGTCCAGCAGTGGACGTCTTTTGGCTGAAATGATGATGATGATGATGATAATAAAAAGCACCTTATTTGACTATCAGGTTTATGAGAAGGGCTCCTAATTTTATACGATGTCATTTAATACTCAATATCATAATCTTTATTAGTGCTATTAACAGCCATTATCGCTGATATTATAATCAACAAGTAATAAACGGCGATCGACTGCTAACCGTCCCGTGATAGTAACATATGATATCACCAAAACTTATGTTACGAAATAAATGACAGTAATTTGAGACCACTAAACGTACGCCTTTTTTCTCTTTTCTCTTCCTTGGTCCAAGTATGCAGCACTGCTTCTTGAAAAAATCAATAATGTCAATAGTGTCAACACTTTTTTTCAAGAAGTAGTGCTGCATACTTGGACCAAAGAAACACCTTTCTTTCAATCGTCATAACGCAAAACCAATTTTATTTTTTACGCAGAATCTACGGCACGGAAAATTCTGAGATTTTTTTCTCTTGATACGGAAGGAAAAAATAATCGAGCACATTGTCATTTTTCACCCATAGCCAATTACCGGATACAGCTCTATAGATAAGACTCTAACAACAAGGGCCACCTTGTCCTCATATTCAACTGCGGGATGGCGGGAATTATTTCGTTGCGGACGGCAAAACCTATGTACCTATGTGGTGGAGTTTGGACCTGGTCACCTGAAAGCGTTATTTTGATGTGAAAAAAAAGCTCAGCAGAGTTTTTTGTGACACGAGAGTTCTGAGAACTATTTGACATTGTCAGAACTGTTGGAAAGATTCAGAACTGTCCTTTATGGAGGTAAAACGAAAATTCAGTATTGCTGAATCAATTAGGTACTTGTATAAAGCCTAATTTCTAGCAGTGAACGTCTTTCACCCGACTCCGACATAATAATGATGTACTTCAACATCCGATATCCTACACTCGTATTACCCTAATAATGGCAGTGGTATACCCAAGTGGCATACAAATAAGTTGTAGCTCTCGAGATCTATTTTTTTTTTAACTTCCATCCATTTCTTTGGGATTTGTAAAGCACCCTTAACGATATATACGAATGAACTTATTATATTTTGACGTGATTATATTTTGTAAAATTATTATTTCGAACAAGTGTCAAATTTTGTAAACAATTTAAGTAGGTAGTATTTTTATAACTTTAATGGCATTAATAATTCAATAGTTTAGTGGTATTCATTTGTTCGATATGAAAAAAAAAATAAGCATTTTGATCCCGAGTAGTTCAGATATATTCAGTTCAGTTTATTTATTTCATAAACAATAGTACATTGTGTTTGAATTTTTTTTACATTTAGCAAACTACTTATCAATTATAATTTTTAAATTGGGAAAGCCATACGTATTACATAAACATGATGTCAATACATTTGAAAATAATAGATGTAACAGTTGAAAATAATACTTAATAAATAATAATCATTCAATTCAATAAAAAAAATACTTACAATAAGAAAATAATAATTTACTTATTAAACACTCCTAAATTGTGTTTTGAAAGAACTTTTTAAGTTTATAAAAACACTTTGCTAGCAAAAAAACGTTCCAATTTAAGTTTAAAAATGTTAAAGCTCGATGTAACTTTGAGTTCTATCGGTAGTTTATTATACACTTTCACAGCCTGATATCTCGCACAATGATCAGCCACTTTAAGTTTTGGACAGAAAGGATACGTAAAGCTTTTAGTTGTAGTCGCCAGCCCTTTCTTTTTATCATTCTCAGTTTCATATTGAAGAATACTTTTGTAGAAATTCAGAGACCAAAACCAAAATATACAAGCTCGGTACGGTGAGTATTTCAAGTCTAGTGAAGTGCTCTTTACACGAAATCCACTGCGGAATTCGCATCATGATTCGTATAGCTCGCTTTTGTAGCGTGAAAGCTGTGTTGATATTGTAATCATAGGAGGCTCCCCAAAATCTGATGCTGTACCGTAGCTTATAGTGTAAGTAGTGTAGAATAGGCTGAAATAAATTTATTTATTTTATTTATTTAATGGGTCCACCAACAACTGTGGTGTATACATGTCTAGAGTGAATAGGCATTTTCTAGGTACCTAAGCGTGTTCCACCTTAGACCATATCATTACTTTCCATCAGGCGTGATTAGGGTCAAACGCAAGCCCATTCGTAATAAAAAATGAATAAAAAATATTTAGACTAACACTTCCATTTTTTCGTTCAATCTTATTTACATCTGATTGCAAAAATTACTCAGTCAGGCAAACACTGCTAACATTGTTAAAGTAGGCAAGAAATCTAAATATAACGCGGAATGTTGTACCTATATACTTATCCCAAAGTAGAAAAGTGAATTTTTACATGAAATATGAGTATAAGCAGAATGTTACAGAACCGGAAGGAAAGAGTTCTTCCGGTTCGTAGATGACATCCAATAAGATGGAACGACGATCTGGTGAGGGTAGCGGGAATACGGTGGATGCGAGTGGCACAGTAACGGCATGTGTGCCGAACTTAAGGGAGGTTGCATTTTAATATAGTATAGTATAGTATCTCATTCATGCGTAACGCTATCAATTTCCTACTACTTACATGCGACTGTGAATAGAGACCTTAGTTTAGAATATTGGTATCCCACAAAAACATTGTCATGTAAAGTAAGGCCAAGACGTTTTGCTTGTACTGTAAAAAGTTCTGAGATCTTATGGAGAGCCAAGCTGTGTCGTTCAAAAAATCAAAATGTGGGCCTTGGCTGTTGATGATGATCAGTCAGTGAGTGAGTGTGTGTGTGACGAAATTTGGGTAAGTATTTTAGATAGGTATTAATCAAATCTAAATTACTAATACTTAGCATATTTGATAAGCACTCTCTTGGCTGATGCCAATATCCAGCCAGTAAGGGTACGAAAATACAAAACGCTTCGAGAAAAATTAAGTAGTGCCCCGCGCTGCCGTTGGCTCGTCTTGGTGGGGGCACTGCCGTGCCCCCAGATCACTCACAAGCGCCATCTGTTATTGACTTACGTCAGACTAATATTCTTCCTACGCGAAGGTATAATTGATATCAGTAATGTTATACCTTATCTTAGGGACTTTTGGTTGATTTTGTTTTGGCACGAGCAGGAAAAGGAAAAAGAAAAGCATTTATTAATACGGTTTCCGTAATCGTTTCTGTAATGTTAACTTTCTCATTCAATCAGTGTCAGCTTTTATCTTGTTCATGTTATTAATTAATAGGTACCTACAGTCGAGTTCATTAATATGTGTACACTATTGGACCTTATTACAACGTGGTAAGGTGCAAAAGTGTGTATATATTGGCGAACTCGACTGTACCTATTGTTAAGGTTACGTACGGGAAAATTTGTCTATGTGTGCTTTCAATATGTAAGCCGAGTTGGGACCATTTCGTGACTCTGCGCGTTCTGTTTTCTTTGTCACGAATGAATGTTTTTTTTTTCATTTTCATTTGATTTTTTTTTTTCACTAAAAAGTGGCCTTTCCTGCCCCGGGACTTCTTCAGCGCGCACTCGCCGCGAATGCTGGGCATAGACTCTCCAATTTTCCTCCATTTCGACCGATTTATACAACACCTTCTCCAAAAGGAGCGGGGGGCAAGTTTCATCTAAATCGATAAACAGGGCCTGTATTCGAAGTCTTAAAGAGGGATCTCGCTGTTCCCTATAGGATTGCTCACGCGTCAAGTTGAACTTTAAATCTAAGACGCGTGAGCGATTCTATAGGGAACAGCGAGATCTCTATTAAGACATCGAATATGGGCCCAGACATACTTACTTTCCTCTATAATAATATTAATAAGTCTGTAGAAGTCGCATCTGAAGTCGAGGGGACTATATAAACGATACTGAACATAAAATAACGATTTTAGAAAAAAATACTGTATATATTTCCGGATTTAACTCTAACTAATGGACGGGTTACAACAAAATTGGGGGTAGTTTATACAGTTTACACTGCTCAACATATAGGCTACTTTTTATCCCGGAAAAATGCATGGTTCTCGTGGGTCATGTAAAATATGCTGTAATTTGATATTGAGAAATAAATGTCTATGTCTATGGAATGCTATTAACGAATTCTAGAAGCTAGGTTTTTTTTAAATATTAGTATGGATTTCAAGACATAATTCTTTAAGTACTCTTGTTTTCCTTCAGTCACGTTGGAAGGCGCGTGAAAATTGTTCGCACAAACAGAGCACGTTACACAACTGGCTGCGTAGAACTGCGAACGATTTTGAATTTGCGTTCTATTCTATTCCATTTTCAATTAAAATCAGCCGCGTCAAAATCCGTTGATGGCATGATGACTTGGATGCATTGATCTATTATAAGTAAGGATTCACAATCAGCCGGAGAAAAATGGCCGCGTCAAAACGGGTACCCGAGTCTGGCGCTCAGTAAATTTGACACTTACCCAAGTCTTATAGTGTTAGATTTACTTTTGTATAAAATATTTATCTTGACACATACTATAAAGAGGCGTTATCAGCATATTTTCAACGTATTTTCTAATGTCAGTTTGCTCCATATATTTTGACGTAGCTATTCTGTTAGGCACTGTTCGTCCATATGTTATTACTAGCTTCGGTCCGCGACTTCGCCCGCGTGGAATTCGGTTATGGCGCTCCCGCGGGATCTATGCATTTTCCCGGGACTCCAACTATCTCCATACCAAATTTCATCCAAATCGGTCCAGCGGTTGAAGCGTGAGGAGGTTACAGACAGACAGACAGAAGTTACTTTTGCATTTATAATATTCGTATGGATAGGTCAATGCTTGGATGATAATTATATTGATCCCCGGTCATAGACATATACTACTTCGTACCCGGCCTAACGTACATGTCATGTGTCCCCACTTCCTTGGTGTCCAATCCAAAGATAACGTGTATCGTGACACTAAGGCTGGGTCGTTGCACGTTTTTCCAACAACGAGACGAGTATTTAGTTACTGAGAAATAATTTCGAAAAACAGTTTAAAAAAAACTTTTTGTCACGAACGCTCGGTGACAAAACTTTGGATTGGACACCAAGGAAGTGGGGACATATTCCGGTTCTTATATTGTCCGGTTCTATTATGGCCCTAGTAAATTTCGTTAAGAGCGTCCCCACGGGAACTATGCATTTAGAATATCTTTGAACATATTACGCGCAAGTTACCTACCTATATAAACCATAATTGTATACGTAAGTCACATTTGACTCTGGCTATCAGAACATTCAATTTAAGTAATAAATTTTACTTGTTTTAGGAAAGTAGAGTCGTTGAAGAATTCATCTAGGAATTACATTGAACGCGTCTGATTTTCATATATTCAGAGCACAATGTCAGCGTAACAAACAACGCCAAAATTATCGATGAGTTTGTTCAACCGTTCATCATCATCATCATCATCATTTCAGCCGATAGACGTCCACTGCTGGTCATGGGCCTCCCCCAAGGCGCGCCACTCAGACCGGTCCTGTGCCACCGTTCTGTGTCACCCGTTCATAAATGTAAACAATATCTACTATTTTTCAACTATTACAAGCATCGTAAATAAGCTCTTAAGTGTGTTTATACTATTATGTAAACAACAACAGTGAAGTGCAACGTCGAAAACACAACGATGACAAGTAAAACAACTTGTAACTTTCTTTGTGTTCGAGTTACCGCCGTCTTTATAGTCCTTAAACAAGTTTTAGCGTGTTCCAGATTCTGGTTTGATGTCATTTAAAATTATAGAGGACAATATTACACTTTCAAAATACTTTGGTAATAACTATACTAATGTTGCTATGTTTGTCAGAGACAGAGTACAAAATACAAACAATCTAATATTCGGTTTTCATAAACACTGTCTTGCATTTGGTACCTAGCTAGGTTCACTACTATTTTCAGGTAAACAAAGGTAAATAAAAATAAGTGAATTGTGTATTAATTATTTAAATATAAGTGAATTATTTAATAAAGTATTCATAATTCCAATAATTGGATTTCTGAAGTTTTATAAATGAGTGAATAATTATTTCTTTTTTGTGAATCTTGAACTGACACCTCGACGAAGTCATAAAATAATATTTCATTTCCTGTATTAAACCATTCACTTCTTGAGCGTAAAATTGAATATAAAACACACATAATTGTATCATCTCCACCTTCGACCGTATTTACACGCCATTTCGTTGAACTTTACACCAACGAGTAGGTATTGTATCGCGTCATCATCATTCATCATCATCATTCCAGCCGAAAGACGTCCACTGCTGGACATAGGCCTCCCCCAAGGCTCACCACTCAGACCGGTCCTGTGTTACTTGCTTCCACCGGTTTCCCGCGACCTTCACGAGGTCGTCGCTCCAGCTTGTTGGAGGCTTACCGACAGCTCGTCTCCCGGTTCGCGGACGCCACTCGAGAACTTTCCGGCCCCATGGGCCATCAGTCCTGCGAGCAATGTGCCCCGCCCACTGCCACTATATCGGGTACTAGATGATATTTTCTTAGCCTGTCCTTACAGACAGTTTCTAGATGACATCAAATACGTGACTAGATCTTGAAGCCTGAGCTCGGACGAGGACCTATTTCCAGAGTAAATAGTTGTAGAACGATCGAGCTCGAACGGTCGAGTTTAAGCCGTGGTGGCCTAGTGGTTCGACCTACCGCCTCTCATGCAGAGGGTCGGGGTTCGATTCCGACTCGCACCTCAAAGGAAAACATCGTGGGGAAACCTGCACGCATCTGCGAAGTAATTCAAAGATGTGTGTGAAGTCCCCAATCCGCACTGGGCCTCCAGGCAGGGCTTCTCTCGTGATGAGAGGAGGCCTGTGTCCAGCATTGGGACGCAAATAGGCTATAGCCTAGTAGTAGGTCGAGCTCTTCCTACTCCCTTAGTTAGGATCCTACATCCATACGTGCATCTACAATGTTTTACATGTAGTGCCTTGCCCAACCTAGTGCTACTTCATGTAGTCAGTGTAATCAGCGCTTCAGGTTTACTTTAAGACTATATCACAGGGCGGACACGGCCTATAAAAGCACGATTTCGAACACAATTCGAATGAAGTGTCAATGTTTGCGTGCGTCCTCGCACGCAAACATGTCTGTCTGTACACTTGTAAATGTGTGTGTTGTAGTTGGTAACTACGCGGACCAGCGATCCACTCTCCATCTCCGGATGAAACAAATGACGGTAAGGGTGACTTGGGCGCGAGTTGCACGCCGGCTAGATTCAGGCGTTTGGTTCCGTGGCCATTCTGTATGTAGTAGGTACTATTAAATATTCTGTGACTATGTGGTGGTAACATGAATCTGACGATTTGTCAGACTACGGAGACTCTAATTTTCAGTTTCAACAGGATTTCCTTTGACTGATTTATATATGATGATGTCGATGAAGATTTCTAGTAACTGAAACTTGCTTTTTTTGGCAAAGATCTCTACAAAAAAAAAGACAAAAGTCTTAAACCAGCTCACATATTATACCAAATGAGTATAGTTTTCCTATCTGGGGAAATACATTAAAGATATCATGAGTACTAATCAATCGTTCATAAAATATGACGTGAATTTCGTCATGAAACAAACAAATACTTTTTAAGGTCATCAGTGACGTTTAAGAGCAACGTTCAATCCATAATGTAGGTGTTAATGCTTAGGTAAACACGTATTATATTTCACGTTGACTTCTGATGTCGTATGATATTAAAAAAACCGGCCAAAAAGCGAGTTAAACTCGTGTGAAGAGGGTTCCGACCCTTAATTATTTTCAATGACGTCATTTTCAAACCATTTCACAGGATAAGCTCTTTTATTTGATACATTTCAAATACCATGGACTTCTTAATAAATTTCCTGTTATCTATAGGTCAATAACTAATCTCCGTATTTTTTCCAAAATTTTAGGTCCAGTAGTTTTGGAGGTAAGGGGGGGAGGCAATGGTCATTTTTCGCCTATTTTCTTAAATAACTCGAAAAGTATTGACCAAAAAAGAAATTAAAAAAATATATTTCAGACCCTCATAAGAAGCACTTTTATTTGATATGTCACACGATATAATTTGAAAAACTTCATTAATATATTTTTTCAAATTTAGCCCCCAAAAAAAGGGGCTATGTTTAAAATTCATTTATTTTCGTTACACGTCCGTCTTTGGGTCACAAACTTACATATACGTACCAAATTTCAACTTAATCAGTCCAGTAGTTTCGGAGAAAATCGACTGTGACAGACGGACGGACAGACACACGAGTGATCCTATAAGGGTTCCGTTTTTACCTCTTGAGGTTCGGAACCCTAAAAACAAATTAAGATGACAGTAAAAAAACATGAATTTCTTTTTTTTTTGTTGAAATCTAATATACAAAATAAATAGCCGTGTGTTAAACTGGCTAAGGGCCGAGAACTGCTAGACCGATTTCGCTGATTCTTTGTTTGTTTTATCCCCTGTGAATCAGGGAAAGTTTAGAAAGAAAAAAAACTGGGAATATTTAAGGGAACAGCTAGAAAAGAATAATAACTTTGTACGGGAATCCGTGGTGATATGAAAATCACCGGGCCATCTAGACGGTATATATTTTCTAAAAAGTGCGGAGATATCTAAAATTTCTAGATGTAAACCGCGCTAGAAGTATGCAAGAGTCGTAGCAAATGGAAAGAAGTGGTCTCTGCCTACCCCTATGGGAAAAAGGCGTGATATTATGTATGTATGTATGTAAACCGCACTACTAAGCCTTTAACGTAATATCAACCGTAAAAGTCGAGTTAGCCTAGCGATTTGGCTCACCGCCAGGCATAATACCTACTTAATGGTAAGTAGAATGTAAGCGTTTCCCATCATACTTAGATATACGGAAAAAGGATTTTTAATTTCGTCTTTGAAATCATAATCGTTTTAACATATTCAAGGATTACTATGCAAAATCCAGTCTTGTTTACTAAATACTTCGTTCAAGGTGAACAGTTGAAACGAATAATTATGGCAAAGCAAATAAGTACCGTTGTGTTTTCTGGTTTCAGTAATACAATACAATACAATATACCTTATTCAACACCACACATTTAAGGAATAGTACAGATATAATTTTACTACACAAAAGGTATGCTTATCGCGATCTCTTCCAGACAACCTTTGGTAATGAGGCAAGTGAGCCGGTGAAATTACCAGCATAGAAGCATAATCTTAGTCCTCAGAGTTGGCAATGCATTCGTGATCTTATGTTTCCGTATATACATGCATATTGACGCTGGAAAGCGATCTTGTCGTAACTCGAAAAATGCGATTTTTTTATTGTTACAGGAATCAGAAAAAAAATGCCGATTTTTTGGTCTAGGTCTCGTTTTCATACGATGAATTTTTTTTGAGATCGACGTTGATTTTTAGGGTTCCGAAGTCCACAAGGAACCCTTATAGTTTCGCCATGTCCGTCCGTCCGTCCGTCCGTCCGTCCGTCCGTCCGTCCGTCTGTCCGCACTATTGCTCGGAGATGCTTAGGTCTAGAAAGCTGTAATTTGGCATGAATATGCATATTAGTTACGCTGACAAAGTGGTACAATAAAATTTAGATTTTTTTTTTTTATAGGGTACCTCCCCTACTCGTAAAGTGGGGATGTAATTTTTTTTTCTTGCGTACCCTATGGTGCGGCATATCGTTGAATAGGTCTTAAAAAAATATTGTGGGTTTGTTAAAACCATTTTTTGATTAAGTGATGCGTTTGTGAAATATTAAGCTTTAAAGTGCTATTTTTTGTTAGAGTCACGTGTCCCCCCCCCTGCCAGCTAAATGGTGGTAATTGGATGGCTGAAAAAAATCACGGTTGTGGCATATATAACGTAGTTGAAAGGAAAACTATCAGAGCTAAGTAGGCTGTACAAACTTACGAGTAATAGTCGACCAACTTATAATGATGATTTTTCTCGAGCGGCAGGGGCGTCGGGCGGGCACGTCATACCACAGGCTAGCTAGATGCTAATAAGTCTTAGAAAGGTACTGTGGGCATCCTCAACTTCGGAACCCTATAATTTGCGCGTGGCCCGACACGCACTTGGCCGGTTTTTTAATGTATATTTTTGACCAAGCACATTTTTGAAGTGCTTTTTATAGCCACATGAGGAATCTTTACGACTGGTAGTAGTGGCGTTACTAAAACTTTTCTAATTCTCAAGTTTAAAACAGTAGCACTTAAATAGGGGTCACTTTGTGCTTATGATCTAGATTAAAGTTTCTAAATGGCCACTCAAGCTGCGGGTTCAGTTTATATTGGTAAGATTAAATACGACTTTATGATTCAGTCTAGGTTAAGGGACCCTAGTCTAGTTATTACCCTATACCAGCACGGATAATAAGTTTATTATTTAACTCTAAACTCTACCTTGTCTAGGGCAATAACAAATTCCCTATACGAGCACGGATAATAAGTTTATTACTTAACTCTAAGTAGTGAGTTTTAATGATGTTCAAAAATTGAGAGAGGTCAAAATGTCAGACCTTCAGATGTCCTGAGATACACCGCAGATTACGTGGGTGGATACACGTAGGTGTACGAACATAGCGTTCCCCTTATACTACCTACTACTACAGCCTATTTGCGTCCCACTGCTGGGCTTAGGCCTCCCCTCATCATGAGAGAATTTGGGCTATACTCCTCACGCGGGCCCAGTGCGGATTGGGGACTTCACACACATCTTTGAATTACTTCGCAGACGCGTGCAGGTTTCCTCACTATGTTTTCCTTCACCGAAAAGCTCATGGTAAATTCAAATTGAATTTCGCACGTAAGTAAACTTAGAGGTGCGAGCCGGAATTGAACCCCCGACCCTGACAGCTGACACCTGAAAACTGACATTAGAAAATACGTTCCAATATCCTAATAACGCCTCTTTATAATAGGGTAATTCCGGGGTAGATGGCCATAAGGGCGAGATGGCCAATCGAAATATTTCATGGTTCTACGGCTAGATGTCGCTAGTTTTTTGTTTAGTTCGCCGCGCGTTGTGAGTGGAAGCAAGAGTACGACAAATATTTTGGCGAAAAAAAATTAAAAAGTAAGTAAAATCTGTGTTAATTGTTTTGGCAAGTCAAAATATTTCAAAGGAGGTTCATATTTTAACTTGTTGTGATGTAAGTTTCTCATAATATTGGTGTTTTTTGTTTTTATTGCAAAGTAAACGGTTGTCCTTATGTTCTAACCTCAAAATTATACAGATCGAGTTTTGACTTGTTTTTTTTTTAGGTGTGGTCATCTCTCCCGGAAGAAAAGGAGAGATGGCCAGTTTAATTCGGTATGTCATGGCCATAAGAAGGAAGGACAGGCAAAAAAGAAAACTGCTCGGATAAATAAAAGAAAGGCTATCCGAAGGCTGTCGGATAGCAGTGGCGATGTCCCCCTTGCCATAATATCGAAAAACAAGAAGAAAAAGAACTTGAAAGAGAAGAATAACTGTCGTGGATGCGGACAAAATGACTACGAGACTCTTCTCGTTGAAGATTGGCTCCAGTGCATGATTTGTATGTTTTGGGTTCATGAAAATTGTACCGAATTCGACGATGCATGCTCCAAATGTGGCCAGGAAAAGAAGAAGCGCCTCAGGACCAAAAAATAAGACTGAAGACATACAATAACTTAGAGTTAGGTTATGGCCATCTTTCCCATATTGGTATGGTCATCATACCCAGATACCCCGGGAGAGATGGACAATTGTGTTTTTTTTTTAAAACGATTTTTCAATCTGATCTCATGAGAAAATATTTTTTGTTTGTTTAATTATCTAATGTTGATTGTTCAAAGTTTATAGATAAATAAAGATTTCTTTGATAAGTCGTATACTTTTTTTTTTATAGCGCACAAAAAAAACTATGGCCAACTACCCCGGAATTACCCTATGTGTCAAAATAAACATTTTATAAAAATTAAATCTAACACTGAGACTTAAGTGTCAAATTTATTGAGCGCCAAACGGGTGCCCGAGTTGTTCGGACACCCGTTATGACGGGCCATTTTTCTCCGGCTGATTGTGAATCCTTACTTAGATCATTGTAAATCAATAGTGATTCCTCCGTCAAAAATCGTTCTCATCTGTTTATGTTTTCTATATCAAGTGGAAGATAAACATAATAAATTGTCGTTTTCGTCTGGCCGATTTATCTTATCGCCGAAACGTTTTTGTGTACGAAGCTGTTAAAACATTTAAAACCTTTAGTGCTTGAAGTGCTTAGTACTGATACAGTCTGACGTCACCGCGATTATTCTGTTTTATTTGGAAGAAATTATTGTTTTATAATAACTCGATTTTTGCAAAAATATAAAACCCGACTGCAAACAAACTTTTGATTTCACATATATATTATACATATATGCTGCTACTACTACTACTATATACACATATATTATATACATTTTTGTGATCCATTCATTCAACCGTTCATTTTGATACCTCACTCGATAGGCTTTGACAAAAAAAAAAATTTTTGGAAACGTTTAAAATGCCTCCAAAAGTCAGCCATTTTATTTTTTGCAATTTTGGTATACCCAGTGTCACTCTCACGATTAAGACGAATCTAACGACATCTCGCAAGCTAAAATCCGTCCAGCTATTTAAGCTACACAGCGTGCCAAAGAAATATACATACATACATCGAAAAACATAACCCTCCTTCTGGCGCAGTCGGGTAAAAATGTATGTATCATCATACCACTTGCACCAAGCCGCTAAGGTCGGGTTAGTCTCTTAACTCTGGTTTAGTTATATCAAACTAGCTAACTCTAACTATAACTACCATAAGGTTAGTTCTTATTCCGTTAATTCTCTTAGCTTAATTAAATATGGTTTTTTTTTCGGGTTATAGCGACTTTTCTATCATTATTTTTATTTGATCGAGCCTTTTTTTGATAAAATTATGAAGAAAAACGATTGTTACCTTCAAAATAAATATGTATGTAAATAACGTTAACCCTAAATGTGCCTAAACAAAAAACCCACAGTAGGGAAGCGACCCGCGTATTTTCACTAAAATTTACATCTAATACGTGACATGAAATTTCTTTGTATGGAATTAGAGATTGAACCCATTGATCTATTATAAGTAAGGACTCGCAATCAGCTGGAGAAAAATGGCCCCGTCAAAACGGGTCCCCGAACAGCTCGGGCACCCGTTTGGCCTTCGTTATAAAGAGGCGTTATTAGCATATTGGAATTGGAACGTATTTTCTAACGTCAGTTTGCTCCATATATTTTGACATAATCTGTTAGGCACTGTTCGTCCATATGTTATTACTTATTATAGGTCAATGATTGAACCACATTTTATGTTATTATTTAATTATTAAGAAAATACAAATACACTTTATTAAACACCAAAAAAAAAACAATTACACAAATAAATACAAATCACAAAAAGGAAGGGTGAGAAGGCGGTTTTATCGCTAAAGAGAAGAAAGCTTTTGGTAGATGTGTGGAAAAAACGTAAGAAGGTAAAATATTTCGTTATCTGAAAATTGTAACATTATATTATTTCAACTTATTGACATGTACTAATGAACTCTTTTATACATGATGTATTTCATTATTTATTGACATTTTGAGACTGTCGACATCTATGGAATTTATATTTATTTGACAATGGAGGCCATCTCCATGATTTTTTTATTTTTTTATTTTTTTCTGGACCCTTGGAGACTGTCCATCTCTAAGATCTTAGATTTAAGGACTATAAGATTTAGGGACTATACATCCCTTCAATGTAATTTTAGTACGTACCTATATGTATAATTTATACATGTAATGTAAATTTTGTAAATTTTGAAAAAAGGCCTTCTGCTTGAGTTTGTTCCGGCGCTTCTTCTCAAGCAATGGGTCTAGGAAGCGCTGGTAAATTCTTTTTCTGACGTTTAAAAGTGCCCCTATGTGGCCAATTTGCTGAATAAATGATTGAATTGAATTGAATCAACATCTAGAAGAGAACTAAGAGATAATTATATTCACGATAATATTGAGTAGGTGGTAAAAGTACTAGCTTTATCCCCTCGACTTCGTCCGCAAAGAATTCGGATTCTTTTAACAACTTGAGGCTGGAATTTCAAAAAAATCCTTTCTTAGCGGATGTCAACGTCGTAATAATAGTACCTATTAGTGTTCCAAATTCCGTTCCGATCTCTAGTTTGAGCTGTGCGTTAATATATCAGTCAGTCACATTTTCGTCTTAAGTATCTATCTAAATATATAAAATTCTCGTGTCACAGTGTTTGTAACCAAGCTCCTCGGAAACGGTTCGACCGATTCTTATGAAATTTGGAGTGTATGTTTAGTAGGTCTGAGAATAGGACGTAAGCTATTTTTCATACCCAAAAAATAAATCTAAGGCGGCACGAAGTCCGCGGGGTCAGCTAGTCTAAATATATAAAATTCTCGTGTCACAGTGTTTGTAACCAAACTCCTCCGAAACGGCTCGACCGATTCTTATTAAATTTGGAGTGTATGTTTAGTAGGTCTGAGAATAGGACGTAAGCTATTTTTCATACCCAAAAAATAAATCTAAGGCGGTACGAAGTCCGCGGGGTCAGCTAGTCTAAATATATAAAATTCTCGTGTCACAGTGTTTGTAACCAAACTCCTCCGAAACGGCTCGACCGATTCTTATTAAAATTGGAGGGTATGTTTAATGTATGTAAGCTATTTTTTGTACTCGTCAATTGAAATATGTGTATTAAGATTTCATAGAGAATACTGCAATGTCACTCTTTTCATCGTTAAATAGTCATACTTCCGAAACAACCGAAATAAGTTATTTCGATTCGCTCTCGACGATCGAAATACTTTTTCACGTTTCGGCATGGCCATCTAGATGCACGTCGTGACCAACTAGATTACAGGCCCTACCACGAAGAGCAAAATTCAAACGACATTTATTTTTCTTATATACTCGTACTAATGAGTTAAATTATTAATTTTAATGGACTCGTACAAAAAGTATTGTTCACAATAGTGCCATAATCAAGCTTTTCAATCTCGTACCTTACTTAGGCCACTCAGCAAGCTTCGTGGCCTAAACACGGTACTCGACTGAAAAGCTCTCTATTATGTCACGATTGCGAAAAATACTATTTCGTACTCAAAAAAATGAAATTCTAAGGCGGTACGAAGTCCACGGGGTTACGTATTTATAGTACTACACTAGAGCGTAGTACAAAATACCGCTTCATGTACCGTTGTTACGGGTCGAACGGGAGGAATAAGACTAAACACAGTTACTACAAATATGAAAATTATATTGTGAGAAAAACTTATAGGTAGAAATAACTATGCTAAAAATTACTCGCTAACTTAACTAAACTTAATCTACTGTTGAGCGCCAAGAGGGTATTTTAATTATCCTTATGGAACCCTGCTACTCCATATGCCACCGGCTAGCGACTCGTTATGCACTCATCAAATCTTTATAAGAATATTGCCATAAACTTGAAGGGCGTATCCAGAAGCTAGAACAAATAACATTGGCCCGTTATCTTATGAGACTGTAACATGGATACAATGCCCAGATGCGCTTAATTTCTAAACTCACCCCTTCGCCGTAAACACTAACACCAAAATCAAATAAAAATGTCCTTAATTTCCGTAAATGACTTAGCTATTTCGACACATTACACAACACTTTTTCATTTTTACAACATGTGTGGGTACATGAGCCAACAATCCTGCTACTCGATGTGCACTCGTTCAATGTATCAATCGTAATGCCCTACCCCGCTCTCTGCTTGAATCTTTATTTAAATAAATTTTGACTAGAGTTACTTCCGAAATAAAATGGAAAAAGCATAACCACGCGGTGAGGATCGAACCTGACACATCGGATCGCTAGTCCGCCGCTATATCGCTCGGCCACGGGACAGTTAGAAAAGCTAGCGAAATTAATGACCAATTGTTATACTTGAACTATGACGTATCTCATTAGCAACTTAACACCGTAAAGGAAACTGTAGTAATAAAAATTAAGCTATTACACCTGTCTATTTTATCAGGATCAACAAAATCGAAGTTTCAACTTCATCTCTAACATGAAACATTCTTGCAAAAATAACTACTATTTTCTTAAACGATATTCAAGAACTACTAGACAACTTGTTATGCTCGATCACTGTTTATTTTTGAAAAAGGAATCACTTCAGTTACAAGTACCTTATTACAACTTGACTTGACAAAATAAAATTTTATTTTATTCTATTCTATTCTATTCTTGTTTTTAATAGACCGCAAAGTCGGCGGCAGAAGCTAATATCGAATATAAAATTGTCTATCGACAATCGAAATGTTTTTTTCGGCAAAGGAAATTGAATTTTCACGTGAATAACCACACGGATGTTGACGCATACTGTCAAATATACTCGAGATAGATAAAAAAAACCGGC